>JARHVA010002552.1:147500-665000 GCA_037957365.1 Torreya grandis | reverse complement strand
AATTTAATTTCAAAATTTTAATTTTTTTTTAAATTGTATACATTTGTTTTATTAAAATTTATTTTAGAATTCAAATTATTGTAATAATTTCAAATTTCTAAAACTCCAACCCAAAACCTTACATTTCCAAACTAGGTCCTCAAACCCCAAGCCATCCTCCCTTACAATTTTTAGATAAAAATTTTAGAATTTTTGCAAATTATTTGGAGTGTTGAAAATATTTTCAAAATCTCTATGTTAGTAGTCATTATTTCATTTATTTACTTAATAGTACTATTACATACTCTCTTTGGTGAAAGCAATAAAATGGCCATTAAGGCAATTCTTCCCTCTCATCCTATAGATAAATTTCTAATTTTTTCTCATAATTATGACAATGAATAGATAAATTTGAAAAATTGCACATTATAAAAAAATGAGGAAAATGATTTGATTTATAATGAAGACAATTATTATTGTTATAATGAGGAATATGATGATGCATATGAAAGTGATAGTGAAGAAAAAGTAGATGCATCTTCTTCTCTCAAACCTATCTCTTTTCTTCCCTCTTCCAAAGAAAATAATTTTGATAAATGGGAAAGTTACTTTTCACCTCATTCTCCTATACACAATACATCAAATGTATAAATTAATCATGTAATTCCAATTAAACCTCTTATTAGTGATAATTTTCTTGCATTTGAACCTAGTTTATCCCTCTCTTTTACGACTTATTGTCAAATTACAACAATATAAATGAAATAGAATCAAATTTCCAATGCATAATTAAAATAATCAATCTAATGTTCTTAACTCTACTTTATCATCTCAAACAATGACAAAGGAATGTTTAAATAATAACTCTCTTACTCTTAGTTCTCATATTGCAAATGAAAATAATGCATGCACTTCATTCAAAGATAACATATATGCACATAATATTCCAATTTCACATGACAATTTATTGCATATTAGAAAAGAATTAACATCATCTCTTACCACTCTCCCTAGTGATAATGGAAGTGATAATGAGTATGATAGTGAACATGCAAATGAATATGACAATAAAAGTGAATATGAAAGTGTTACTTCTACTTCTCCTCTTTCAAATGAATAAATATTTTATTGTGATAATGCATGGAATAATGATATCTATTATGCATGTAGTGAAGAAGAAAATGCATCTCATGATTATAACTCTTCTCTCACTCCTCTCAAACATAATGAATTACTAAATGTTGCTTCTACTTCTATGCATGATTCTATTTCAAATGATGCACATATCAATGATAACATCACATTGTCTATTCAATTAGAATGTGATTCACTAAATACTAAAGATACCAATGAATCTTCCAAGCCACCCCCTACAAAAGTAGCACCTATTTCTCACTCTTCACCCAAAGAGAATGGTATCCCACATCCCTCTACTAAGGTCCAAGTTACCATTCCTCCAAAGGTTTAAGTGAGCACACCCCCTCGCTATGATCCAATTCTTAAATGTAGCATTCCCATGGCTAAAATAAATGATCAAATTCAATGATTAAATGAACCACTTTAAGATACTAATAGACCATCCCAAGATATTATTTATTTGATGCATGTAGTTGGTGAATTACAAAACTAAGTACATCTCCTTACTTTAGAAAACAAGGCTTATAAGTCTTGGATAGATGACAATGACTTACATGATAACCCTCTTTCAAAGACTTTTTTCAAAGCTTCATTGCCTAAGCATTTTTAGATACCATCATTGCCTCAATTTAATGGAACTGGAGATCCATTTGTACACCTTAAAGCCTTTTGGAAGGTTTTTCCATCTCATGTGATTCCATTGATTCTACTTAAGTTGTTCCAATGGACATTAGTGGGTAATGCACGGAATTGGTTCTTTCAGCATATAAACTAATAAATTTAGAGATTCAAGACTCACATGTTACGATCGATCTATAAACCAAAAAATTTAGAGATTTGGCATATATTTATTAAGGGGCTTCATCAACCCCTCTTAGAGCATATATTATATCAGACAGATTCCTCTTTTAGGCACTTATGTTATATAGTTTTAGCCTTAGCAAAGAAATTGGAATTGATTGAGTCAGATTCAGTTGATCAGCTTACTCTAGATTTCATAGCATTATCTCCATCTATAGTTCCTAGCACTTAGTATCCACCATGTCCAAAACAAGATAGGAGACCACATCTAGAAAAGTAAGTAATTAAGAATAGAGATCTAGTTTATAGAGCACCACCTATAGTATGCATTACAAATAATAGTAGTAGGGTACCACTACAGTTTGATTCAGAGTGGGATAACCCATATGTCATATTATCAGCACTACTAGATAGGAGGTTAATCACATTACCTTCTAATCATCATCGAGATCCACATATCCTATATGGGCAACCACATCGGCTCTTTTTTAACTATCATTATATTTGTGGATATAGAGACAATGATTATTATGGACTGAAGGACTGTATTAAAAGATGTGTTGATAATGAGTGTTGATAATGACATCATAAGATTCACACCAGGGGCATCAATATATCCTCTAACATGGAACCATATACCTCATTCCTCCATGATTGAGTCATCCCAGGACATTCTTCCATAGGAATCATCTGTTACTCATCGTGAAAGTTATGCAATTTCTAGGATAAAGCCTCATAGGAGATCTCTTATCCCACCTACTCAGAGGGTTTAGAGACAAACACAATGAGAGTAACCTACATATAGTAGTGTATTCCATGGAGTACATAGTGTTTTTCAATATACATATCCAACATAATCATAGGCATAGGCATCACAGTAGAGTTTTTAGGGCCCTATCTCACATAGCAACCCATTATAGTTAAGATTAGATGAATCCACATCATAGAGTATTGATCTAGATAGATATTCACTAAAGCTGAGTTTTCAAGGACTTATTTCATGTAGCAACCTGCTGTGATTGAGATTAGATGAGCCCCCATCATAGGTTATATTTCCATCTCAATCTATTGCTTAGTCATACGTATCATAGTAAAGGCCACGAGGTGTTCTTTCACGTAGCAATCCACTATGATTGTGGATAGATGAGCCTTCTTTATAGCACATAGTTTTAGTTGCACATCCATTGAGCTTGTATCTTATAGAGTCTCCATGTATAGCTACAATTAGTGCACTATATATAGCATCAGATACAAGGCATGTTCATACACAATATGAGTAGTATGGCCACTTTTTCAGTTGGCCATCAGGGTTTAGATAATGATACAATAGCCATGGGGCTGATATGCATAGAGTGATATCTTACATCCCCTTATACTAACAACTAACTTTTCTAGTTCCAAATAACCATCCCTAACCAAACCAAATTATCCAAATCCCAATCTTACCAATATCCTATTTTACCAATCTTAAACCAATTCACTTTATCAAATCAATTTACAAATTATAAAATAATAAAGTTTTTAACTCACATATGATTCAAAATCAAAACTAGAATCACACTTGAAACTATCAACAACAATCAAATCAAACCCCAAATACCATTTTACAAAATATATGTAACCTCAACATCAATGCCAAATCAACTATTTATAATAAACCATTTACAATAAATACACCAATATACTCCAAATTCCATAACATAATATGCATGAGTCAAAATCAAACAAGTATCCATATATATAACAAATTTTTAAAACATATACATGAATATCAAGTATCAGTCATGAATGGGCATCAGTCCCTCACTCTCAATCTCACTCTCTCCACTAGTGTTAGTCCCATAATCTACCCTAGCACTTAATGGCATTGTACCTCCTTGAGTTGTTACATGCCTCTTGTGATTTCTCTCTCACTCTAGTAGTTGACCATGCTCCTCATGAAAGTCTACATATTGTCTCTACATATCTATATACTCATCCATGATCCTCATACTAATAGATCCAAAATCAAGTGGGGTCATCCTAGGCCTATCCAATTCAGCTCTCATCTCATCTCTCTCTCTTATTACCCTGATGTATGTAGCTATCACTATAGTAGCCATATCAAATAAATGGGCATGGGTATTGGCCGTGACCATCACTCGCTCTATCAATCCCTCCTCAACCATATCATCAAGTACATGTTATGTGAGATCTTGGAGTGTTAACTTGATTATTATCTCACAATAATCATCATCTCTACCTCTTACCCTAGCTTGTGCTCCATCCTAAGCACCTTCCACTTCACTTGCACATAAATTATGACACTAAATTAGCTATATACTTTGAAATCAAACTAAAACACAAATTTATACATAGTTTAAATGTAATCATTACTTTCCTCCTATCATCTAGATCGGATCAATATCCTCATACTCTATAGCATCCCCTACCTCAATAAGGTACAATGGAGTCCATTGATGCCTAGTCTACCACATAGTATATGCATCTATGTATCCAATGTCATCCACATCCAGAATATTTATGATTACATCTCTCACATCCATAGGTAATGGTATGATCTAAGCTTTAGTAGGCCTCACACAAGCTCCTACCTGAGTAAACACTCGCACACTCCTCACCCACACCCATGCTTCTAGGGGAACATTTTATGGTACCCCAAACTATATGGTAAGATGCTCATATTGAAAGCACTCATATAATCCACCCCAATGTTTATGTATCCAACAGTTGATCCTCATGTATTAAAATTGTATTTAATCCTTTGCCCACCCAATAAATCCTCTATAAGGCCTCCATATGATGTCACCAACCACCAATCCATCTAAAATCTACCTATAATGGTCCATCCCATGGGATTGGATAGCCAATGTGTTCATCCACTATTCCCCAAATGGCTATGGAGGTGCCCACTTTGCCTTTGATAATCTAATCAGCCACACAACTACTATGTGCTCATAGGCTCAATAATGCAATAAGGTCATTGTGCTCATCT
Organism: Torreya grandis; assembly: GCA_037957365.1. Classification (NCBI taxonomy): domain Eukaryota; kingdom Viridiplantae; phylum Streptophyta; class Pinopsida; order Cupressales; family Taxaceae; genus Torreya; species Torreya grandis. Next base: position 660,088 of record JARHVA010002552.1, on the reverse strand, counting down.
TGCCATTAAATGACACCTATGTAAACCTATAGAGATCCCTATATAGGTGGGCTAGCATAGTCCTCCCCCATAAGAATATAATGTCATATACCTCTACACTGTGCATAATCCTATACATCCTATATGCAATGATACTCCACTCCCATCCATATCAACAAAAGATCCTAAAAAAATAACCAACCACTTCCATAAGCATAGAACATTAGACTGCATAATGACTGATAGTAGCACATCATTGTCACTACCTCTTTGATGTGTACCCAAAGGCAAACTAGTAAATTATAAAGATACACAATCAATCACATTAGCACCCATGTAATCCTGTACCATCACTCACCACCTACTAATTGGTAAACATAGTATATGATACACATCCTCCAAAGTCACAGTCATCTCCCCTATAAGAATCTAGAAAGTACATGTATTCACATTCCACCTCTCACATAAGGTAGTCATTAGATATTAATCCCACTGCACTGTACTTAGATCACACACATGACCCAACCCTACCCTATCCATAATCACTCTCTCATTAATATATATCGATACCAACCTCAATGTCTCCATCTCCTGACCCCTATGGAACTCTCTCATCTATAACTTGCCTTAGAAAACACTTGAAATAGCACATCTATCAATAAATAATACCAAATCAAAAGCCAAGATAGAATAATAGTGAATAAAAAAGTAGCATCATAGAAAAATTATGCCTCTAGGACAACAGTGTTGTAATAAGGACAACAGTGTTGGACAAGAGTGTTGAAACAAGGACAAGAACACTAAAACTTAGACAAGAGCATTAAACCTTGGATAGGAGTGCCAAAAATATAAATAACTTCATAAGCTAATTTTAAATTATTCAAAAACAATAAAATAGGCCTAAAATTTGATAAAAACCAAGTGTTTGAACTACTTACTAGGGTCACATCACCACCAACCTGAATCTAGGCTACCAGTTGCTTGAACTAAGTAACAATAGGTGCTCATCTCCTCAAAAAAATTCTCACTCTAGAGCTCAAAACCTCAACCTAGTCAATGCATAAATGAATCAAGAATCAATCCAATTTCCTATATTAACCAACTTTTTTGTTTAAAACAAAATACCATTTTTCCCACAACTCAAACCCCATAACTCTATTTTTCAAACCATTTCCTTCTATAGAATCATTATAACAATACCTTTGACATCACTCAAGCTTCACTCTCTTACTACCTTATTTACCTACTATGATATGAAAAGCTCTATATTTCTCTTATACCCAGACATGCACCTTGGTCCTCACCAATGAAAATGTGTTCCACTCTCAACAAAACATTCTAATCAATCCAACAACCTTTCAATCTATTCACAATATAACAACCTTGTTTTTACTACTGCACCACTAGTCATCACTTTTGGCTTGACCTCCTTTATCAAAAAAATTGTCTGTATCCCCAAAAAGGGGGCATCATTCATGATATTCCTATTTCTAAACTTACCCAACATACCCATCTACTCTCATAAGTGGATACACCATGGTTCTTGTATATCCATCATTCATATTTAGCTCATATTGGTCAAGATATATAGTGACTTAGATTATGTGGGTCACTTAGCATTACTTAGGATATTCAAAGAGATATACCTATAGGTTATATATTCATAAAATATTTAGATATAGTGGTTCAGATTATATGGATTCATAGTAATTTTGATATAGATATAGACTCAGATACCAAATTTGGAGGCAGGTACATGCTACATGTCTCACACATATAGCTTCATAAAGCATGATGTAGTTACAGAATTAGATAGTAGATTATAGGCATAGTGTAAATCATAGTGTTTTGGTCTCTAATTTTACACATGAGGCATGGCAAGATATGTCATATCACATGTGGTTTTAAAGATTACTAGATTATATAGATGCATCACTCACATACCAAATTTGGGGGCATGACATAGATGTTCATGTTTTTTATCACTTAGGATTATACAAATGGAATGGTAATACATGCCATTCTCTTCTTACGCATTAACCATATTTTCAAATTACACCTAGTTATACCCAATTTATCATTAAGTTGAACTACATGGCCATCTATAATGGTTGGTCCATTGTATTACTAAGATCTAGACTACACGAGTTTGTGTAGGACAGAGGATAGACATTGGTTTTGGGCATCTGATCACTTCTCAATTCTAGTTCAATATTTAGAGTGGGGGAATGATATATTTTTCTCTTTATATCATATATATTTTATACATACATCTAGATTACATGATTTTATGTGAGACAGAGGATAGACATTGGTTTTGGGCCTCCAAACATTCCTCATCTTCAGTCAAATTTAGCATAGGGGGTAAGCATTTCCCTCATTCTCCATGATACATGGATTCCACATTAAAATTTAGTATAGGGTGCATCCACTCCATGGATTCCTTCTCTCTCTAGGCATTATTCAGCTCTCCATCCACTTCCCTAGCCAAGAAGTGAATTAGACCCTTGCAGCACATACACCTCCATGCAGGTTAGTTTAGGTATGTATTTTCTTCTTTTTTATTTTACTCTAGTATTTCATTTCATTGCATCACTAGAATAAAAGGGGATCAAATGTATACACCCTAAATTGGTTAAGAAACCACACATATCATGTATTTTCATAGTCCTCTTCACAAAAGACTTCAATTGGAGAATATGAGCCTTGTTCATACTAACCATGTCTTTATTTTGCTTATCTTGGTCTTATTTATTGATTTTATCACCTCTCTGTTATCTCAATAAACTAATCTATACCCCCAAAGACCCTCAGACTTGGCTTGTGTTATTCTTATTCTATTTTTTTAAGTCTCAGACAATGGACTTCTAAAGGACTACAATGCCCAATACTCCTTTCCTACTTGATGCTACTATCCAATAGTCATTTTTTCTTACTTAACAAGTCCTAAACCCTTCTTAGACATTCCCTTAAGTTTTATTTATCTTTTTGATGTCGGTTAGCATGAATAAATCTCCCAAATTCAAAATAAAGAGTCTCTTATATAAAGTAATTCACAAGGCATTTTATATCTAGCACTTACTACTTTGGTACACTAAGTAATTAAAATCATTCAATAGTGTAGCTCAAAATTTTGCATCATACATACATTTTCATGCTTGATCAAGGAAAGGCCTAGGTAAAAGTTCATTGTTGCATTTACCATGCATGTTGAGTATGCATGTTCCCTAAGGGAGAACCACATTTTATCTAAGATCCTAGCTTGAGGGTTAATGTAGGCAGTGATCAAGACAATAAGGGTTCTAGATCATGTGATCATACTTCCCCTAACCTAGTTTTTTTCCCTTTTGGTTTTTGATATGTTTGTTGTTTCATGTGTGTAGAGAGACCTAGGTTTTGAGAAGAAAATAGGTCATATAATGGCATAGATAGGTGATCACAAAGAAGTAAGGATACCTACAGGATCCTAAAACTAGACTACACTAGAATCCAGAGTTAAAAATCCAAAAAGACAATAGCGCCAAAATTGGACTACAATGATGGACACCAAAGTGTCTTATTTTTTTTGCTCTTGTCCTTTCACTAAATGAAATCTAGATTCAGATTAACAACATTGTCTCAGTCTTGCACAGCCATTTTTAGCCTCTATTTCAGTCATCTCAGTCCGTTTCCAGCTAAGTTATATTTATTTCTATTTTTAGAAAGGTGAAAAAGATAAACAATTATACAAATCTATACTGATTTATTAATCCAAACCCTTAAATAAGATAAGAATAAAGCTTCATTATTCCTAAATAATTTAAATCATATTTAATTGTTGATCCTTAGTCTTAAATGGCTTGACTTCTCTCCAAGGGCCTTGGCTACATTAATGTTTTGCATCATGTTTAACTTAGGAATTCCTTGTGATTTTGATTTGGTCCTTATATGGGTTAGACTAACCCTTGCCCATATATTATGATGATTAAAATAATTGTTTGGCCATAATGGCCAAGGGCATCATGGATTTTTATTGACTTGTAATATAGTCATAAACAAAAATTGAGCCTTTGATTATTACGACTAATGATGGCAATAGGGGTTGAATCTTCACACAAAAAGGGTAATCTATTAGCTTACATGGGAAACCATGTATTTTTAATGTGTTGGCTTATGGATAAAACCTTATGAATAAATGGTGGCCATGGGGAGTTATGGAGGCTTGAAAATCACCCTACATGAATTAATGGTAGGGAAAATTTTGAGTAGAATGAAGGAGGTAAAGAAGAGATCGAGACATGGGAAGAAGACGGTGGTTTCGAAAGGATTTGAAAGCTTGGAAAGAAAAATCAGGTCAAAACTTCATCTTATTTTTAAAAGGGGTAAATTTGTTGTAAGTAATTAATGTATTAAAATTTATAGTTCGAATTTTGTCTACCATGACTAATTAGAATCAATTTTACCCTGTATAATATATATATATATAAGTACTTCAAATTAGAATCAATTTTATAGGTTCAAGAGGAAGTCATGGGACTTCCTAAGGAACTTGTAAATATTTCAAAATCGATTAAAATCTTTTAGATTTTCCTTATTCTAGTTGTGAATCAATTTAGTGTTGTTGGGTTTTACACCTGGCTATTTTGAAGTTTTAAAGTATACTTGTGCCTAGGTTTTAAACTCAGTTTCATCTACAAAAAAATTTAAATGTTTTAAGTTGAAACCCTAGCTAGGTACTTCATCTTTTTGGTTGTGTTATATGAATTGGCAAGTTGGGTTTTTATTTTTGTTTTCATAATACATTCTGGTAGTGATAAATTAAATCTTGTTGGGATTTATTTATTTCCTATGCAAATTTATTTACTAGTTATTTATGTTTATTTTACCATATTTTTATTAATCTTGGATTCATGGTGTAAGGGAGTTGATTTAATAGTTTTTGCTCTCTTACATTATTCTTGTTTAATAAAAAATCATGGTTTTAATTGTTGTTTTCAAGGTCAAAAAATAATTTGACCTCTTTGGTATTCTATTTTTATCATTATTATTTTTATGCCCAATAACTCAGCTCAAGCTTATGTGATTAAATGCAAGATTTCATATTAGTATGGTGTGTATTTATTATTATTTGGGTATTGTGTGTAACTACTATGGTTATTATGGTGATGTATTCGATCTCATTTTGAACACATCCTCCCCCTAAAATCTAAATTCTTGTCTCCACCATCAAGCTAATGTTTGGAGTGGTAAGTACCACTGATTGGGGGGATCATCAGATGGGTTGTGGAAGTTTGTTTCATATTTGGATCATCTTTTAGTGGTTTCTATTAGGAATATAGAACATAGATCAATATTAATGAATTAAAGATGGAAATAAAATGCAAAAAACACAACACAGTAGAGACACAAATTTAACATGGTTCACCCAATATGGGCTATGTCCACACAAAAATAGCCAATCCTTCTTGTTATTCAGTCCAACAAATGAAGGGAAAAACCTGTAATACATCCACTATAATATCCTCTTTACTCACACATAGTATGTTTCCATGATTATAATTTCCTCATTATGAAAGGAGGGTTACATATTAGGGCAAAATTTATCAAACATAATTTCTACCATTATATCTATGACCTAATAGTGAACCGTCTAGATTTATTATAAAATTGAAATATTTTACAATACATTTTTAACAAAATTTTGATTCAAAGGTGTTACCTTTGAACCCCCACTAGGGGGGATCTAAGTACGGTCTCCACCCCCTAGACCCCCATGGTGACCCTAGTAGGGGACGTTGCCCCCCTGCCCACACCCCCTATCGAGAACTGGACATTATAATAAGATCAAGCTCCACCATCCAACATGGGTTCATTCTCTATTGAGTTACATGGTTTGAATGGTTCTCATTCTTGTTTGGTTACAATAAAATGGTGCTCTACCTATAGCATGGTTCATTAAATCATTCTCTCTATTGCTTACTTCTTGTAGCACTTCTTATAATGAAAAATGATTCATACCTGGTATACCTTGTCTGATGGTATCATAATAACTTTGTACTGGTGATAAATTATGGTTTCTTGGTTGCTTTACCTTAATTATTTTATGCTCATTATCATATTGTTAAATCACTACAACCTGTAGTGTTAAAATTGGTGTAATTAATGAAGTGATAGCTAAGGATGTTAGTATATTAGATCATGAAATAAAATGGTATGCTTATGATAAATATTTAGTTGGTTTGTATTCTTCACTCAGTTGTTGTTATTGTTACATTGATTTAATAATTATTGGATAAGTTTAACTTCTAAAAAGTTGTGAGGAAATCTGGATAAGACTATTGAGTACATGGCCTAATTGCATTTGTAATTTGTATCCTATTATGTTAGTTGTTAATCATAAATGTATTTCTAGTAGTAATTATGATTATGGTTGAATGGATAAGCCAAATTTTGTTAATCTATGTACTATTTTACATAAACATTATATGCATTATGTTAGGTGTATTGTTAACCCTGTTGAACATTATGTTTGCCTTGGGAACATCACAATGTTTTGGAAATTGACTAGTATACTACAACCAAGTATAAAATCACTTGAGTGAATTGTACTCTTAGAATATAAGGTAATGTAAGTTTGTATGCGACTGGGAATTAATTTATGATTTTTATGTTTTATTGATTTCATTATTAAGACTCCAATCTGACACCAATGACCATTAGAATAAGTTATATTCGGTAATAAATCTATTATTATGCATAGTGGTTATTCATGCTTATGTTTTGAACTGTGGATCAACCCTAGCATGGGTAAGAGTGATCTGATGCAGAAAAGAGACTGTTGTTTTATTTTTAGTTATAAATTTTAATATGTAGTTGGTTTTAGGAATTGGTGTATTAGTGATTACCAAATGTTATTATATAGTGGCAAGTGACATTATGGTGTAAATTAATCATAGATCTATTGTAAATAATTTTGGGTGTGGTTTATTTACCATAAATGTTTTTTATTTTGCATAATGGTGATATTAGGAAATTTAATTCATTACTCCACAAGTTTAAAGGAGAATAGTACTTGTTCTCCTATATTATTTTGAAGTCAAGTGTTACAGGACTTATGGAGATTAATAGAAATCTATATATTTAATTACTCCATATAAGTTGTGTTGAAGGCTTATTATTTTAGTTATGTATGCTTAATGAGAAAAAGGAATATGCAAGTTAGTTGTACAAGTATGAATGTTGAGATGCATGTAAAATTTGTAAGCTATGAAATTCTTGAATTGAACAAATGCATATAGGCATATAATGGGATTAACAAGGAAGACCCAATATAGAATTTTAGTAAGGATAATTGCATAAATGAAATATGGTTACCATAATCTTGGATTTTTAGTAGAAATGATATATTTAAATAAGTGAAAATAGTTCTCATAGATAATAAATCAAATGATAAGTGGATAGCAATATAAGGGCTAGAACCCTCATTGTTAACCTATAGGATGATTTATTTGTGTTCATATAAATAAATTAATTGTTGCTTGATTAATAGTGATCACATGATGGAGGCTTGTGTGATGTCATCTATATTTGATGAGAACCATTGTGTATCATTCAAATACAAAGAGTAAATTATTTTTGAGTAATGTAGCCTAGCTCAAATCATGCTAAATGCTAAGTGGAAGAGTATGGTGTAATGATCCCTTAAATTTATAAGATCATGGTATAATGATCTAAATGGGATAACATCATTACAGATTTATTGCTTATGTAAAGTTTAACAAATTAATTCATCATTTAAGCCTATTACATTCTTATGGTTATTATATGTGTACATTTTTCATCGTTGACCCTGGGTATGGTAAAAATTCTTGATTAAATAGTAGTATGATAATTCTTTAGTATTATGAATATTCACTTTATGAATTAAATGTTGTGTTTTATTGATTATGAGTAAAATGAGATCAATTTATGAATAACTAGAAATGTTTATTTGCCAATAACTTTCTCCCCAATGTTGTAAATATTTTGTGATGATCTGGGTACTTATTACAAAATTTCTAAGTATATTGAATGCGAGAAATAGTGTTTTTATACCCTAACCAATAACCAGACTTTTGTAGATGTGAGTCTCTTATATAAGATAAGGACACCTAGGTGGTCCTATTGGTAAGGTGTTTGCCCCTATACAATTCAGATCTTATTGTTATGGACTACATATCTATACACTTTAAATTGCATGCAAATTTCACATGGTAATAATCTTCCTTATAAAATATTCTAGGGGTAATTACCCTAATTAAGGGTTGCAGTATGTAGATTTGGTGATGAATTTGTGTATGTATTACTCAAAACCAAATTGCATGTGGTGGACCCTATTCATAATTCACTTTTTACTTTGAATGAAGTGATGCTCAAAAAATAATTTGGGGGTCTGTTTACTAGTTACAAAAGATGGTCTAAATTTAACAATTGTACTTATCAAATGGATTGTTTTTTATTGGATTAAATTCACTAAATACCAAAGAGAAATGATTTATGGGTTGTGATAGCACAAAATATAAGAGAAAATAAACCTTCAAAGGGCAATAGATAAGTTATCATTATAAGATGTTAATTACCTTAGAATTAAAAATGTAACTTATTTAGTAGAATTATGGAGGTTAAATGTTCAAGTGTATTTTAATTTCTATAGTAAAGCTAACTCGGTTCTTGGTAAAGAATTGGTAGCATGCCTATTGGTTTAAGTTAAAACTATAATATATTGAATGAGTTTTTCATCCACTACAATATTTGACTTGAATAAAGTTGGCCTTTAAGTACATTTAGGTCACATTTAAGGTACCTTAATGTCAAAAAATATAAAAAGATGAAATTTTAAATCTTAACTTTAAAGTCATATTTTAAGTCAAACCATCGGTACTATTCTATCTTAATATTATATTTTTAAGAGGCCAACTTTAAGGCATGCTTAATGCAACTTTAAATTAGTTTGAAAGGCAATGTAACATCCTCAACTTAAGATTTATTTAAGTATGACTTAAAATAAAAGCATTTTTAAGGCAATCATAAAGGTAACTTAACATCATGAGGTCAATGCACAAATTTGGGGGATAAAAATTATGACATTCCCCTAACTTTAATTTTTTTTTTACAAAGGGCATACACCCCTTTTTTTAAGTTTTCAAGGCTTAGGCTTGTTCCTGAGTCTTAAGGGTGTACATTCTTTGCAAAGGGTGTATGCCCTTCTATTTTTTAATTTCATTTTGTGTTTGTATCTCAAACTCGTGACTCTTGATAGGTTTTTTTCTCTTCACATTTATCTTGTATATTCATGTGCACACTTTGGATTTGCATCCTACCAAAAAGATTTGGCATTCAAGTTGCTACAAGTCAAGTATGTTGATTTTTAGATTTAATTTTTCCATTTATATTTATATTTATTTATGCAATTATTTTTCTAAGTTTAGGTTAGAATTGTATTCTATTGTATTACCTAAAAAACCTATATTTCTATTTAAATATAAATACACAAGTTTGATGGATCTATTGCATGAAAAAAATGTTAGACAAAACCCTGAACAGTTTGATTTTGCATAAGAAGCAGTTTAATTATATGAACAATATAATTCAAAATATCAATAATTACAAATAATCATCAATAGTTTACATCATTATTTAGATAATAGTGCACACATTTCACTTGTAAATACATTAGAGACTATTTTTAATGAAGTGGGAAATGTAACTTCGCAACTTGATGAAATGTTTCATCAAAGAGAGGCCATAAGATAAGTTTTTTCTAAAAAATTATCATATGAAGATGTTAAGAAAAAATAAAAAAATAAGTTATGTGTGCTTTGTTTATTAAGCCTAGAACCAACCAACCTCCACCGATAAATTACAAACATATCAGTATTGATTGGTATGTTCATGATGAGATGAAAAATAACTTTTGGGATAGGTGGTGGATGGTGTTTGATGAGCCTCAGAACAATAATAATGAGGTTCCATTATACCTTTTGAGAAAATTATATTGTGATTTTGTACTGTAATAAATTCCAAACTATTTTGACATGAAGGCTTCCTAAGATAGGGGAGGCAGGTCTTCATTTGATAGACCTAATGCTAGGTGAGACTAAAACCATCATAGCCAAGCTCATACAGATAAAAGGACAATATCACATGCCTCTATTCATAAAATTTTGCATCATAACATACAGATGGACACCCTTGAGGTGGTTACAAATCTGGCATAAGTTATGATTGAGCATGATATGTATATATTAAATATTTTACTCATCCTACAGGTGTTGCTAGTGGTAGTGGTGCTCATGGTGTTGGTGGTGGTGGTATTAGTGGCAGTGATAGTGGTGCTAGCAATTTTGGTGGTGTTGGTATAGGTGTTAGTCTCCCTCCTCCTACTCATGTTACATTTTTTATGCAATATTACATTTCATGTGGGAGGAAGTGTACATGGGCTCCTATTCAGGAGTGACATACATAAAGTATATTTATAAAGACTAGCATTTCAGAGCGTATGCCACTTGTATATGCTTCAATAACTCAGGAGACTAGCATGCCAGAGCATATGCCACCTATATATTCTTCAAGAGCTCAGAAGACTAGCATGTCAAAGCATATGCCACCTGTATATGCTTCAACACTACATGACACTAGCATGCCAAACACTATACCAAATGTACTATCTTCACTAACTCTTATCAAGATACGTCATCATGTTATGTAAGAGTTATCAACTTCACCATTTGTATTTAATACAGAGGTTTAATTTTAATTATAGTTTTTTTATGCTTTTATAAGAATATTAAGTTTGTTTTCTAGTATATGTTTACTTAATTGACTAATTTATTTTACTGAACTTGTTATTTGTTGCTTGTATAGATGATTGGTAATATTTTGGGTAGTTCAGCAAGCCTTGACTTTATTGTAGAGGTTGAAATTGGTATGGATGTACCCTATACATAGGTTTACAAACTTTTAAATTACATATTTATTAATGTATGTTTATTGTCCTTTGAATAAAAAACTATGTCTTAAGATATATATTATAGTCAGATTTTTATCATGTTCATTGTATTCACACATTATTCATTTAATGGTTTTATATATGATGAAGGATGCTATGGGCACCCCTCATGCATGTGAAGAATGTGTTGCTAACATTACAGCTACATCAGAGGATCTATTATCTCTACAATAGGTCATGATTTAGGGATGGAGTTTGGTGAGAACACATAGTAAAATTACATTTAGATTTAAACAATGATATTATATGTCATATTTACATAATTGTATGCACATTTACATCTAATGATATATGTATACTCCATAGGATTCCCCTTTATGGGTGTATATGTGGTCTCATATCCCTAAACAACTATTTAGATGGAATATGATAAGTGTACATCATTTTTAAAAAAATTGTTCTTGAAAATTTTATCATTTTTAATATACAATTTTAATGCATTAATTTTTATATTTCATATGTTGTGCAAACACAACAATTTTTAGAGGTTGTGAATGAAATAAGGGATGACTCACATGATCAAAGGAGAGTCTCTCCTCATATTGAGGCATCCAACACCTCTGAATCTATGTCTATGCCAACAAAGCATATTTTATTTGGAGGTAATGAGGATCAGGAGAGCTAGTTATTGTGTTAAGGGTCTAGTTGTAGGCACAATAGATTTTGTATGTTGATATGGCCCTTGTTGTATGCCTAAATGGTGCATTTTGTCTATGTACATGTTATGGTCTACATTTTTCTTGATATATGTCCTATTGTTTATGTTGAATTATGACATATAACTTTGCATTTACACATATATACTATTCGATAATATGATTCCTTTATCTATGCATATTTTCTATTTTGATAATTTAATGTTTACATATATTATTGGTTAATGATTATTATTCATTCATATGGGGTTAAAAAAATCCACATTATTCTCTAAGTTAGGTGCTTCATCATTATGTATATTTACATTTACATGTGATATTTACTATTTACTTATTTTGTTTACATTTAATTACATATCAATTTGTAACTGTGATATAAGTGGGCTTGTGATCAATTTTATGGATGTAAATATTATAAGTTGTACTTGATCATATTTGTTAGGAGGCCTAGTGATGTAAGATAAATTTGATATTTACTTGTTTCATTTACATTTAATTACATATCAATTTGCAATTGTAATGTAAATGGACTTATGATCCATTTTAGAGATGTAAATATTATAAGTTGTACTCTTCATAGTTGTTATGAGGTTTAGTGATGCATGATAAATTTACTATTTACTTGTTTCATTTACATTTAATTACATATCAATTTGTAATTACGATGTAAGTGGACTTGTGATCAATTTCAGGGATGTAAATATTATAAGTTGTACTTGATCATAGTTGTTAGGATGTCTAGTGTTGATGGAGGAGCATCCTACCAACACGTAATGAGGTCCTTGTTTAAGTGCCTTATAATTCATATAGGTTGCATTTAGCCAATAAGATGCCTCACTTAACCTCTAAAGAGTGAAATATAGATCATAGATGGTACTTTGGTATTTTCCCACCAAAAGTTCAATTTGAATTTTTAAATATAAATATGTAAGGTTATGGATAAATTTTAATGTTTTATAAATTATTAAGAGTCTATTAGGTTTATAATGGTGTTATACGTGTCTAGAAATGGTTATAATTGTCTTGAAGATCATAGTTGTCTATAGGGTCTTGAAGATCATAGTTTTCCATAGGGTCTAAAAATAGTTTATTTGTTAATTTGCTAAAGAAAACCCCAGCAAATAAAGAAGAATCTAAGACAAATTTAGTAAATGTTTAAGTTTAGTTGGGTTGAAACAAAGAGATATACATCCTTCCTAAAAAATGGGATATGTACAAGGATGAATTTAAGCTTAAGAAGGACAAGAATCATCATTAACAAGTTTACAGAGAGTGATGCATAGTTTTCTAGTTCATGATAGGGTCTATATACTATTGTAATGAAAACTTTATTATTATTAAAAGACATATATTGCTTGAATATTATGTAATAATGTTTTTAATTTCATGAATGAAGGTGATTTATCCAATTTTGGATTGGGTTTATGCTCAGGTTGAAGTTGTTTCATTAAAAACCTTGTATACCTTATTTTTTATATATATACAATCTTTGTATCTACATGAAACTTGTATGAATTCATGCATGAGAGTAAATTTAAGATTGGAATAGTTTAAGGGGTATCCTAAGAATCTATTACATGTTTTATATTGATCTAAAATGTGTTAGGCTTCATGAATCATTTTTTATAAGTTCTTAGCTTTTGAGAAGATTGAGAAACCTTAGTTCCAGGGTTGAAAAGACAAAGTTCAATATATATCAATTTAAACTTGAAAAATCACCAAAATTAGTGGATAGCTAGACAAAGGATTTTATATAAGGATAAAATTAGTTTTAGGTTAAATGAGAATGTACAATATCATTTATGACTGACTGAGTTTATGAAAACCTTGATATCTCAGTGTTCTTGAAAGCAAGAAGGGAATTTTTCCTCAAATTTTCAAATAAAAGTCTAGAAAGGTGAATTAAAGTTAGGAACACCTTTTTATTCTTATACAAACTTCCTAGGGGAGTTCTTTACATTTAGAAAGGAGTATTTTATGTTTTGACCTATTAGTAGCCATTAGGCCTATTAGGTGTAAAATAGGGTTTCATGTATAAAAAGACCTTTAATTTTACTTGTAACTGGTTAAATCCACTCAATTTTAGTATGTATATTAAAGGTTTATTAAGGAAAGTTTAAAAATTGGTTTCAAGCCCCAAAACATCTTTTAGCTTTTGTTATTGAAGACTGAGTTTTAGACTACCTATAGGTGTTTATTTTCTAAGATAGTCAAGTATGGATTAGGTTGAGTTTTCTTGTTAATGATGTAAAACATTTATTTGGAGTATTGATTCCATTTTATTATTTTTTAATAACCTTGAAATTTTATATATTTTAGGGTTTTTAAAGGTGGATTAAGTATTTAAACTTATTGAGTGATCTATTAGGCCTAAAGCCTAAAATAGGGTTTTAGAGTTTTGGACCTAATATTTTAAGAAACCAACAATTCAAATTAGTTTCTTACTCATTTGAAATCAATATAGACCTCAATTTATAGAATGGAATCTTTTAGTGATAGTCTAACTAAAAATTCATAAGAAACTCATTGAAAATAAAACCTAGAAAGAGTGTGTTCAAAGTGAAAGATTAATAAGTACCAAAGGTCATCAGGGTGTATATAGTGTGTTTTTGGTAATAAATAGCCTATCATGGATTAAATTTCTTTGTAATAGATCAATTAGGGAGTGTTTATATTTTCCCTCTAAAATTGAATTCAAATTTGTAATAAGGAGTCTTTTATGTTCTTAGAGAATTTCTTCACCTTTTAAAGGTACATGACTATTAGAAAGGCTCATTTATGGTCTTGTGGTCTCAAAATTCATAGTAATATATTGTAATGCATGACTTAGCATTTAATTGTTTATGTTTAAGGTCTTATGATGTAAATGAAAAACAAATACCTAATGCAAATGGAACATACACTTACATTAGATATTCACCTAGCTTTGACCTCTGATTTAAATCTCCTCTCTACTTGGTTTGATCCTTTGCATGGATATAAGGTCCTTTACTTCTCCCTTGATCTCCTTCTTGATCATGAAACCTATCATCCCATCTTTTAATCTCATCTGCTTTAATGCAAATATCATCCTCTCACACACATAGTGAACTCAATATCTTCCTTCATGCATATAATTCTCACTCTCTCTTTCAATATTTATCAGTATTTACCTTCCTTGAATTCTATCCTTCTTATCATCATCCCCATAATATTATCATAACTATACTCTCTAATCTTCCTCTAAGCTTACTTATTCTTTTTCATAATTTCAAGGCATAAATATCTCATTCATGGTTTAATGACTAGACATCCTTCTAGTGAATATAAGGACATATACCTACTCATTAGATCTCTTACATACATCCAATCTAACAACACAATCCTCAAATCAAAACTCCCAACTCAACAACACCTTCCTTCTTCAAGCCTCCTTCTCTACTAGCCCTCAAAACATGTAAACCTAGAAGGTACATATAAGTAACAAATTTCCTAATCAAACAAAAGACATTTCCATGTACTCATGATCCTTATTAAACTCCATGCCAAGTTTTATGATCCAACTCTCCATGCAACCCAACTAACTTAACTCACTCTTTTGCCAATGAGGCTTCTTTAGGTCTAGTATAATGACATTGTTTATGTTTTAAACTCACTCTTTTCCCAATTAGGCCTCTTTAGGTCCTCTAAAAAATTTTGGAAGGATTCTCTCTAACTCAATCCAGGTGAAATGAAGTAATGAGGTTTCTCTTGTAGCTAAATCTCTCGAAATGGGCCAAATTTTGTTGATTAGTGTGGGTCATATATTTTGACTCATTAGTCTAATTGATGAACTATCTACACAGGCATGTCTGAATGGGAATTTTAAGGATATAATAACCATTTTTTGGTCTTGGTCATGCCCCAAGAGTGAAGGTTATAGTTTATTAGATGCATCCCTTAAGAGAATCCACTCATCCCTGAGTGTGTAAATTGAGTGAACTTCCATCACGTATTGTAGGATAACCATGAGGGGTAGAGATGAACCATCAGCTCCTACACATGCATGGAATAGTTATTTAAGAAATTTCTAAAGGATTCTCTCTAAATTAAGTTGGGAGAGAGATGGCAATGATACTTCTCTCATATCCAAATCACTCAAAATGGGTCAAAATTTAGTCAGTGAGGGTCGTATATTTTGACTCATTAGCCCGATCAATGAATTATCTACATAGACACATCTGAATAGGAATTTTTATGCTAGAATGGCTATTATTCAATCTCATTCATATCCTAAGGGTGAAGGTTGTAGTTGATCAGATGCATCCCTTAAGAGAATCTATTCATCCCTGAGTGTGCAAATTGAGTGAACTTTTATTGTACATTGCAAGAGAACCATGAGTGATAGAGACAAACCATTAGCTCCTACACGTGCATGGATGAGTCCTCTAAGAAATCTTGAGAGTATTCTCTCTAACTCTATACCATAATTAAGGCATAGATAAGATTATTTTATTATTTTCTTGAAATAAAAAATAGAGAGAAGGTGAAAACCTATTTGCTTAAGGTAGATAATATTAATATGAATTATTTTTGGCTTTTCTTCAATTTAAGAAGTGTTAGGTTGTGGAGCTAAAAGCTTCAACCTTTGCAAACTGAGGAACAGATGGTTGCTGAGTTCCAGAGGAACCGGCGTCGGCAGCAGGACCGACGTCGGTAGAGACCAGTGCAGAAGGCCACCGGCGACGGCAGGAAGTCGGCCGACATCGGCAGAACCAGACAAGCAGGGACCGACGTCGGTCGCCTGTGTGTTCCAGAACTACTCGTTTCATGGACAATTAGTTAAGTGAACGAAGAGTTTTGCATGTTGAGACCAGTTAGAGTCTTGGGCTGCGAGGATAATTGTCTAAATTAAGATTCTAAGTTAGTGTTTGAGTTAGGGATCTATTTATAGACCCATTGGCATGTATTGTTTAAGGCATGAGATAGAAAGGAAGAGTTCCTTCTAGTTGTAAGATCTTGAGTTGCAGGTTGTTACAAGCTCATTGGTGATCTACATGTAAGTTTGGTCTTTGAATTGTAGGTTGCAAGTTCATGAGAGATCAGCTTGAAGTACTATAGAGTGCTTGGTGTACCGGCAGGGTTATTACTGACTGGTTGGTGAGGTGAACACCAATTCTATGTGTGAGTTGGTTGTTGGGACCATTTTTTGTGTAGGAGAGTGTGTGTGAGAAGAATTACTGTACACTTGAGGTGTGGCGAATCTCTGTAAGGTGAAAGAGTGTGGCGGCTCTTTGATGTATTCTTTTCTGTATAGTGTTAATAAAAGATAGTGTATTGTCTCTCATATTCTGTGCTATTGGTGAATTCTAGTTACTTGTGTTTCTGGTTATTTCCGCATATTCAATTGCTTATATTTAGTAATCATACTGTCCTCTTTCTGAGGAGCAAGATCCTAACAGGTGGAATTAGAACAGGTGTGTTTGTTCTTGGATTTATTCTTTCACCCTCCCAACAAGTGGTATCAGAGCTTTTGGTTGGGATATTAACAGATTGATGTAGATCTGGGTAGTGTGTTTTGATTACAGGTTACTCACAAGGTTTCTGTTTGAGTGGGAGTTGAGCAATGTCAGAAAATAGTCAACTACGAATGGAAAAGTTTAATGGCAAGAACTACCAATTATGGAGGATGCAAATTGAGGACTATCTGTATCAGAAAGATTTGTACTTACCGTTGGGTGGGGTTACTAGCAAACCCTTGGATATGAAAGATGAAGAATGGGAGGTTCTTGATCGGAAGGCTCTGGGATCTATTAGATTGAGTCTTGCATCATCTGTGATTTCCAGCTTATCACAGTGTAAGACAACGGTGGAGTTGATGGAATCTTTGGCAAATTTGTATGAAAAACCCTCAGCTTCTAATAAGGTATTTCTCATGAAGCGTTTATTTAATTTGCAAATGTTGGAAGGTGGATCTGTTCATAGCCATCTTAGTGATTTCCATGGTTTGGTAACCAGTTAAGTTTTGTCAATATTGTATTTGATGATGAAATTAGAGCTCTCTTAATCTTGTGTTCATTACCTGAAAGTTGGGAAGGTTTGGTAATGGCAGTTTCTAATACTGTGTCTCCTTCAAAAGTTTTAAAAGTGGATGATGTTGTGAGTGTGATCTTGAATGAAGAGATACGCAGGAAAAGCACAGGTGAATCATCTGGAGATGCTTTGAGTGTTGAAGGAAGAGGAAGGCCAAGAGAGAAGACAGAGCATGGGAGATCAAGGTCAAAGATAGGCAAGAGATCCAAGTCCAGGTATGGCAGAATAACCTGCTGGAAGTGTGGAAAGCAAGGGCACTTAAAGAGAGATTGCAGATCGGGTACAGATCAGCATGAAGAACATGAAGAAGAAGCAGATGTTGCAGGTTACGTTGCACAGGATGCTCTGGTATGTTCTTTGGATAAAGTAGAATCTTGGGTATTAGATTCAGGTGCCTCTTTTCATGCATCCCCACATGGGGAATTTTTTCATGAGTATGTCCAGGGAGACTTTGGAGAAATTTGTGTAGGGGATGGAAAGCCTTGTCAGATTGTGGGCAAAGGCAAAGTGAAGCTGAAATTGCAGACAGGTGACACATGAGTGTTAAAGGAGGTCATGCATGTCCCAGTTCTGAAGCGGAATCTGATTTTTGTTAGAAGTTTGGGTGAAGAGGGTTGCACAGTAACTCTCACAGCGGACTCTTGGAAGGTTACCAAGGGTACACTTGTTATAGCTAGAGGTAAGAAAGTAGGTACACTTTATCTATCTACTTGTTTTACTGATTCTCTTTCTGGGTTATCTACTTCAGCTGTAGATTCGGAGATGTGGCTTAATAGGCTTGGTCACATAGATAAGAAGGAGATGCTGGTTCTTGAGTCAAAGAATATGCTTTCGGATTTGGAAGGCATGGATCGTGGTTTCTGTATGCAGAAGAAGAAGGTGAGGTTTCTTAAGGAATCCGATGTTAGTGACAAGAACAGGAAAGCCTTGGTTTTCAAGGAGAAAGTGACGGACTGAGTTCAACACAAGGTGCAGAGGAATTCTGAGCAGAGCAAGGGTGATTTGGACAAGGGTTTGATCCAAAAGGAGCTTGCGGGAAAAAGTCAGGTCTCACAAGAAAAACACAGAGACTGACGTCGGCAGGAAAACCGGCGTCGGTGTCCAGACAGGGACCGACGTCGGCTATGTGCAGCCCGACGTCGGTGACTCGAGGCAGACAGAGATCGACGTCGGCCAGGGGAAACCGACGTCGGCAGAAAGGCAGTCGCAGGGAACCGACATCGGTCGGCTATAGACTGAGATGTGACTGACATCGGTCACTGAGATGAATTTTAGGTAGACAGCAAGCTGTCATAGAGTCTCAAGCGCCCATATGGAGGACTGAAGGTGTAAGTAAGTTCTTAAATTTGTCATTTCCCTTCTTTACACTACTTGTTGCTCACTTATGGCATAGGACCAGGAAGTTGTTAAAGAAGCAGAACAGGTAGATCTAGGAAATAGTGGGAGCTAGGCATGGATGAGGATGCGATTCCTTGGAGGAGAACCAAACAGGTGTTTTGGGTAGAGTTGCCGGCTGGAAGTAAGCACTGAGAGACAAATGGATGTTCAGGATAGAGAAGAGCGGAAATGGATACGTGAGATGGAAGATCAGGGTATTTGATCTTGTGTGAGCTGCAGGGCAATGGAGGTTTGATCATTGTGTTTTTTCTTTACCAGGTTGGATAGTATTAGCTACACTATCCTATTTTCTGTATGATGTGCTTGTTGCAGGGTTACATATACAGGTATTGCTGAACTAAAGGTAAAGCTAGTTCAGGTGTGTGTCATGGAGAATCTGGGAGCAGCAAGATTCTTTGGCATGAGTGTGTTCTAGAGACATGGATGTCTTGTTGACTTTGTTTCAGGATGATTGTGTGAAACTGGTTAGCACGCCGATGGTTAGACAGTTCACAGAACAGGTGTCTTGATTCACATAATGAGGTTGAGTGCATGGTATGTACTAAACCTGAGTTTTCCCAAGCAGTGGGAGTTATCACAAGTTTGGAGTCAATCCGGGAAAGTAATACTGAAGGGCAGTTCAGTGGGACCAGCAGCAGGTGCACATGCTATGCAGGGTCAAGTTCTTTTTCTACATGGTTGTAGATGCGGATGTGGTAGGTAATTTGGATGACAGTTTTTTTTCTCACCACGGATTCTGTGGTGGTTGGTCTTCAAGAGTGATCTTGAGGAGGGATACAAAGTTAAGGGAACAAACTAGACGGTGTACAGGTACAGGTTGCAGCTGTTTATCTCCAAGTGGGAGATTGTTAGGTTGTGGAGCTAAAAGCTTCAACCTTTACAAACTGAGGAACAGATGGTTGCTGAGTTCCAGAGGAACCGGCGTCAGCAGCAGGACCGACGTCGGCAGAGACCAGTGCAGAAGGCCACCGGCGACGGTAGGAAGTCGGCCGACGTCGGCAGAACCAGACAAGCAGGGACCGACGTCGGTCGCCTGTGTGTTCTAGAACTGCTCGTTTCACAAACAGTTAGTTAAGTGAACAAAGAGTTTGCATGTTGAGACCAGTTAGAGTCTTGGGCTGCGAGGATAATTGTCTAAATTAAGAGTCTAAGTTAGTGTTTGAGTTAGGGATTTATTTATAGACCCATTGGCATGTATTGTTTAAGGCATGAGATAGAAAGGAAGAGTTCCTTCTAGTTGTAAGATCTTGAGTTGTAGGTTGTTGCAAGCTCATTGGTGATCTACATGTAAGTTTGGTCTTTGAATTGCAGGTTGCAGGTTCATGAGAGATCAGCTTGAAGTGCTATAGAGTGATTGGTGTACCGGCAGGGTTATTACTGACTGGTTGGTGAGGTGAACACCAATTCTGTGTGTGAGTTGGTTGTTGGGACCTTTTTTGTGTAGGAGAGTGTGTGTGAGAAGAATTACTGTACACTTGAGGTGTGGCGAATCTCTGTAAGGTGAAAGAGTGTGGCGGCTCTTTGATGTATTCTTTTCTGTATAGTGTTAATACAAGATAGTGTATTGTCTCTCATATTCTGTGCTATTGGTGAATTCTAGTTACTTGTGTTTCTGGTTATTTTCGCATATTCAATTGCTTATATTTGGTAATCATACTGTGCTCTTTCTGAGGAGCAAGATCCTAACAGGTGGAATTAGAACAGGTGTGTTTGTTCTTGGATTTATTCTTTCACCCTCCCAACAAGAAGATAATATTCTCTACTCATGGCACCAACCATGTGAAGGTGGAAGCTCATATGTTGCCACTAACCTACATTAAAATTGTTAGTAAATTTTTTAAAGAGAAATAAATACATAATGATAAAATAATTAAAAATTAAAATACAATAAATCAAATAAGCTAACTTTATTAATTTAGAACACAAGTTAAACTTACCAATTCAATCTAACATACCTTCAGGATCATTTCTATTTTCAAGTGTTTCAAGAATCACTTCGTGGTCAGATTCATGCACTTTCCACAAATTTCTATTGTGAAGCTTTCCATGATTTTTGATCATTTGAATATTTGTAGCAATAACTAGATTTGAATAATGAAACACCCCCCTATGTGTTTCAAAGTCCTCAAATAATAATTGTTTTATTTTTTCATGATAGTACTTATGAAGACAAGTTCCTATAACCACTATGGATTTAGTGGAATAAATTAGCTCTTCTCCATCCATAACATTTGTGGTTAATTTTTTTTTGGCCTCTACATAATGACATAAGTATTAGGGTGTTCCCTCATCATTATCCTCAAGTGAAATGACTACAAAAACATGCTCGGCATTTAAAGTATAATCAAATTGTAAGCACATCTAGGAAAATATAAATATATCACTAATATCTAACTAAAGTTGTATATTTAATTAAATAATAAATTATACCCAGTTGCACAAGATTTGAGATATGGTAAAAGTCAATTGATGATGTCATTTCCTGATCCTTCAATTATTAGAGTGAATGTTTACTCTCTACAAGTAATATGGTTCTACAATACAATTCGTCAACCCATTCTTTTGACTCACATTCATTCTAATTAAATTTTATACATGCAAAAAAAAACATGCCATATATCTAGTATAAATATTCCATGAACTTGAATTTGAGATTTGAATGAAGTCGAAAACACTCGATCCAAGTACTATACTGCAACATTCATACATTACCTTCTATTGTTCCTCTATTAACCAAATAATCTTCACACATGAGATTGTTTATTTGATCCATGACAAACATTTTTATTACACCAAGTCACAATACTTGTAGCATCGATCAAATTAGCACCATCTATGTGCTTTATATGCTCTCCTTTAAGGCCTCTTTTTACACATGCACCTGCACCATCATGTTCCCCTTTTCCATGCCTAGCCTCAAATAAGCTCCAAAAATGTTGAACGACATTCTTCTTATGTATTATGCTTAACCAGTAGAATATTTAAGAATTTGTAAACTACTCTACACAATTTTCTAACCAAATGTAGTGTGTATCAAACATGATTTATATTGCATTCATATTTATATAAAATATCTCAAAAGTACAAACTTTAGAGAATGTGACCTGTCATCTCTCATATAAAAGTGGTACTCCCTCAAAATATTTTTATTGTCATCTGTGTTATTAGGTGCATGTTTGAATGTAATATAAACAAAAATTCAAAGTTGAATTTAATTATAGTAATGATATTTAACCTCATTTTATGGTTGTAGTGTGTAGTTCTTAGTAAATTCCACAACTAAATCAATGGTGCCAACTGGGAAGTTGTCCTTTCATACCTTAAATTTATTGTCTAACCATTTTAATTTGTGTGTGTGTCTCACATATTGGTAGATAATATTCTTCTTGAATTCAAACACGAAGTTAGATGTAGAAACTTTGGTCATAACCAAATCACATCTTAATGACTCTTTTCCATCTTTTAACACATATTTTATAGATTTATACTTCTTACAATCAAATAGTTATTTTCCAAATTCTTGTGAAATTTATTCATGTATACAACTCGTCAAATTTTAAAAACCATCACAACTGTTACATGTTCCATCTAAACATTATTTGGCAAAAAAGAATGATCCCTCAAGTCTTTAATAGAAAATACTTTTGATTAATTCTCTTAATGTCTTAGGTGGGGAAGACACCATACATTCCTATAAAATCTCATCAGTATGCAAAGTACAATTTATATGACAAAAAACATCAAAATGCATAGAAAATTCAATGTGTACCCTACAACAACATGTGGTGTGTGCTTGGTTGATATTAACAGAGAAAGGCTTGCACATATCAAATGACCTTTGGCTAATTATAAATTGGCCATTAAATTTTTCAATAATTTTTTTATAAAATTTTGTTTGGGTCATGTCTAAGAAATGTTTTGCATGTGGTTTACAGTTTTGTGAGTCTTTTCTTCTTTTATCAACATTTTTTACATTAGATGAGACCCTTATGTTGTCATACCAAAAAAATTCAATCAAATGTATTGTTCCTTCAATTAATACCTTATATTTTTATGGGAGTCTACCACTAAACGCCCAACAATTCATGAGTGAAGGGTCATCAAGCCTTATTTTTATTTTTACAGTATTTATTAGAGTTTTCTATATTTAATTTCAAGGATTTACTTGTTTCACTAAGATTTCAAGATTTATATGTTAAGTTACTCACTATAGATTCCATTATTACTCATCTTGCCATATTACTATCTTTTTATGACTTTTATTGCCTATTGTCTTAAATGCATTAAATAGATTCTTTACTATTGTGTTAATTCTTCCTTCCATGTGGAGTGTTCTTGACCCCAAATTATGCATCACAGGTCACTTTTTTGCATTTTCATTAATTGAACAAATAGTTGACATTATTTAATATGGGTTTTATTCTCAAATACATAATCCCATACACATTGAGCATGATGTTGAACTGATCTTTTTGACATTGTACCTTCCATAGGTTCTACTATTTTCTTATCTATTTCAACCAAATACCTTGGTGTTCATCTTATTATCCTTGGAGGTGTGGGTATAGGATCTATATTTTGTATTAAATTATGTGGTGTTACCACTTCAACCATAATAGAGGTGGTAGAGGGTTGACTATCTACATTAAACCCTACAAGCGAATTAAATTCCTCCTAAGACACATGATTTGGGGTCATTACTTGATTTTAAATATCATCATTCTGAAAAAAATCATTATGAATAGATGTTTCATTATATTGTGTCTATCCATATGTTTTATCACTCATTACAAATTCATTATTTACATGCTCTAAATTTTGAATTTCATCATGTAACAAAGATTGATTGAGTTCTCTTATCTCATTCGAATACATATCTAAACTAAATAATATAGAATTGGGCATGTTATTTTCATTTTAAATATTACCTATTATGGAAGAATCACCTTCACCTTGCCTAGAATCCCTTATGAATGTTCTCCTATATGTTTGTCGCTTTCTTTATTTTTATCTCTTCTCTTCAATTTATTCATTTGTTATCTCTTTGATTGGTCTTTTACGATGACTTTTTGACCCCATTATTTATATTTACCAAAATAAGATAATTATAGATTTAAACTTGAAGAATTTGTAGTGATTAAAATAAAGTAAATGGAGAATTTACCAAATTTGCATAGTTACATCAAAAAAAACTAGTTTATAATTCGTAAAGAACAAAATAAATGAGTAAATTTCATCGAAAATCCAAGAGAAATTCATGAATCACAAAGGGTATGTGTGCTTTTGAATGCATGCACACCCTTTTTAATCCACAAAAAATGATCAAAAATAATAAATGTATAAAAATTTGGTTTACATAAGGCATACACCCTTTATAATTTTACAAAAAAAAGTGGCAACTTTCCCTCCAAAATTGCCTTGATTTTAAACCTGGGGGACCTTGAACTTGGTCTAAACTCTGTCATGAACTAGCCAAGAATATTTCTAAAAACATTATGGGTTTATTATCTTTATTGACACATTTTATCAAGAAGATTTTATTATTTTAAAAATATATATGGGTTTGTAGAGGGGAAAGCGTAGTTTTAGATTATTTTAATGTTAGACTATTATTTATAAATATTACTTAATTTATACATAACATACCTCATTATGGACTATATACATATCGTCACAAATTCCCTTATAACTTTTTGAATATTAATCAAAAGTTTATAAAACATATATCGAAACAATCTATACATTGTCAATTATGCTTTAAAAAAATATGATCTTATGAAGTTATGTTCGTACACTTGCATGTACATTATCTTTTCTATGAACTAAAAATAGTTTTAAGTATAAAATATCTCGGTGGGTACATAGGGAGTAAATTGAATTCATTAATTTAGTGGCTCATCCCTACCATTTGTAGGCTTCCTCCCCCTTTCCTAGGCTTCCTCTCCACAATGATACCCTGGTTTCACTTTATCTCATTAATAGAATAATAGGTGTATCACAAGCCACTAAGCCCTGAAGCAAGTCATCATTTCAAGCCTCAATAAAGCTCAGATTAATCACATCCCCATCTCCAAACACTTTTGGCCTATTTCCATTATGTAAATCCTCAGTACTCTTTGTAGTATATGTTACACTATTTATGGGTACTTGATTATAAAATATTGATCAATTAATGGTCTTCAAATGGGTTAATTAGTCTTCAAAATCTCCCTTAATTGATAATCTATCATAAACCCTAGGTCCAAAAATCCCATTAATGCCCTCCATTTCCATATGTTATTTGGACATTTATACGAGTGGGTATTCTAAGCGATGGATTAGTGACAACATTTAAAGATTTGATATTTCCATAGTCCATACACTAGTAATAATCTTCTAGAAAAAATTGTGTAAAGTTTTGAATCTCGATGTGTTTTGGATCCACTTCTATGTATGTTATAACATTTTTATAGATTTAAATTAATAATTAATTATCAATAACTAATATGAATTAGGAAACAACTTAATTTGTTATTTTTGTCTTTTGATTTTTTATTTTCATTTTTAACAATTTTTGGTTAAAGACTATATGTTTATTTTTTAGCATTTTTTTGTAACGGCTATATTCCTCCAATTTTTATAATGTGCTACTTTATTGTTCTTACACATACTATTTGCCTAATGAAGTATCACAGAATTAGATCTGAAATACGTCGAGATTCAAAACTTGACATAGTTCTTTCCAGAAGATTATTACTAGTGTCAACATTGTTATGAATATTATAGTTGGGATTATAGTGCTTCATCTATTGTTGGCATACTCCTTGCCTTGCAGCATTGTGGGGAAGTTACCGCCTAAAATCTATAATACACCTCTTTCCTCATTCTTTATTAGTAAGTTTTTAAATTAAGATTTATGGTGGGAGAGTTAACATTCTAAAGGGGTTAGATATTTTATATTATTAGTAGGGCAATGATTGTATCAAAAGGTTGTCTTAACATGGAACAATTTTGTTGCAGTATTTGATCTCATAGATATTATTAAAATTTCATTCATTTGTTATCATTCTCATTTGTGACTCCCAAATTGACAGCTTCCTATTGTTTTCAATAATTTGTCATGAATTAAGTCCACAAATTGAGGGTTGAAACTATTATATTTTCACGTATAAATGATATATAATATTTTATTATACCGGAAGGCATTTTAAAATAGTATCCAAATGGTGGTGTGTTGTAATGTAGTGAATGTGTTCACTTTTAATTCCAAATTTAAAATTTTTAATTCTATTTTTAAAAAATCTTGCCAACATTATTATACTATATTAACTTTTATTAAAATATAATTTTATGAATGAACACTATTACAAGTCAAACCCTAACCAACATTAATATACTATAATAAAAATATAATTTTATGAATGTACACTATTAGAAGTAAATAATTAAAATACGTATTTTTTTATTTCAATCCACCCTCCATTGTCACACATTAATTTTATCTTCTTTAACACATTAAGGTTGTAAACTTATAAGGTTATACCATGGATAATACCAAATTTCATTCTTATTTTTTCCATGTAGTTCCAAGTCTATCAAAAAAAAATCGATCTATGCAATAAAATTTATATTTTTATTTAAGTTTCAATAATGATGTTTATTTGTAAAAATTCACTTATGTTTCAATCTAAGACTGCAAAGTGTATTTTGAGTGGTGTTGCACTTAGAGTCTCTAAATGTATTAAATTATATTTATAAAACTAGATTCATTTCTATGAGTAAAAAAATAATGTTCTAATGGATTAATAACTTAATGTTATTTTTTCTTAAGTGACCCTGTGGTTGGATTTTGAGAGAATAAGTAAAATTTTTTGGAGATGTCAATTACGTTGTAGCATCTCGGGTGACAAATTTTTGTAAATGTAGTTATCTATAGCTAAAATAAAAAAGGAGCTATGCTTAAGTTTGTAAACTAAGTCTGGTCGTCATATGAGTCATGGATTTATGTATAATTATTTGTATTGAATTATAATCAGAATGTTTTGTAGATGCAATATAAAATTTTGAGCACACCAAAATATAAAAATATACATTTAATTCCTTTGGATTTATATGAAAAATATTGAATAACAAAACTTTTTAAACCCATTCAAACCAGATGTGTCATATAATAAAATTGCAAAACTTAAGTGTTCACTAAGTGAAATTTACTATGGATTAATTTGAAATAAACACAACTTTCTAAAGTGAATCCCAATCCTCATGGCTATTTCTATAAATGATAGGCAGAGGTTCTATACATAGTTTTTAGGTACAACTATATATCAGAGAAAATATGTGTAATAAATAAAATATGAACCTAAACAAGTAATTTAATTAAATAATTAAAATTTTCAATATTATATTATTTTATATTATTATTTTTCATATATTTATTTGTTATTTTAAATTACTAATTAACTAACATACATATCTTAGATAAATCTTTGTAAAATATGTTGAGAGATATCATTCTCCATATGTTCCATTCCATTTATTTCACAAATCTAAAATCATACAGACACCTCAAAAATGATATATATCACTGTTTTATATATATATATATATATATATATCAAGGATATATATGCTAGTTTAGTTATCTTTTTAAATAAGGATATTGAAAGTAGGTTTTTATATTTTATTTTTAAAAATATATTGTGTTTTTATAGTAACTTTAATATCCTTACATGGTTTTTTTTTTGTTCTTTATAATGTGAATTGTCACCTGAGGGTTGATGTAAAATAGGGAAGTATAATTAAGACAAGTTAATTATTTGATAAAATCTAAACAAGTCCACCATTTCGTTGCTTAGAATTTAAAAGGGACTAAATTTGACAATCGAATATCCATGTCTTGATTTTTTTATGGATAGTTATTTATTCAACATTTCCCTTTAAATGCTAGCATAGTTCATAGTAAACAAGGACACATTTAACATTTCAAAGTGTAATTTTAATAATCCTATACAATTTTGTATGGTCTACCCAAAATTTCACCTTGCATCTCATATAGTCTACCAAAAAAATTATTTATATTTTACGTAAAAATAGTCATATGGCCATCAAATTTAGTATCTCATTGAGAAGGTGTTTGCATTTTGTAAAAGTAAAATATGGTTATCAACAAGTATGTTAAGTTCACTAGTTTGGTGGATGTTCATAAAGTTTTATACGTGATGAAAGAAATAGATGGTGTCTCATGGAATGCAATTTATGCAGCTTGCCAACGACATGGGTATCCTCATGAGATATCAAAAACATATTGATCAATTCACCTTTGTAAGCATGTTCCTATCAAAAAAGAATTTATAAACATGGTATGGACATCTAATAAATAGTAATAGAAAGGGGGGAAAAGCATATGTTATGCCATCAATGATGCCCTTAATTACATTAAAACCCCATTATATTAGCATAATAGAAAGGATATTTTATCATATTTGAAAAAATAATAAGAATGAGAAATTAAAAAAAAATGGTCGGATTAGGGCCTCCAAGGCAAATCTAGCCACTCCTCTTTTTGGTATCATCACTTACCATTTTATAATTCTTCAATTATAATCATGTACATGCCAATTTCAATCCACTACAATTGTGAATCTCAATGGCACAACATATTGTAGAGAGGGTTAGTTAAAGAAGGTGTTACACTTGAGTTTGTTTACAAACCCTTTAAACCTAATCATAACCACTTAATCTGAATTAGGGTTCAATTAGGTCCACTTTTACCTTGGCCCTCATGATTCTCTAAAATTTTCCAATGGTTGATCATTAAATTGACCATGTGTAGTTTAGTTAATGCCCTTTGAACTACCAATTAAAAATATTAATGTGTAATTTTTAAAGCTAATTATTAATATAACCATGTGTATATCAACCAAACATGATAATCTAATGTCAATTGTGACTTGATTGACACAAATTATGTGCCACATCAAACCAATAGATAATTGATTCAATATGGTATACAAACAAGGCCAATTCAACCCAAATCAACCAAATGCAACAATCTAATGTTGAATGGGATAGATTGGCCCAAATTTTGTATAACATCAAACCATTTGATTAATTAATTAAATGATACACATCCAAGGCCAATTGAGCCCAAATCAACCAAATGTGACAATCTAATGTTGATTGGGGCTCAATTGGCCCCATTTACATACCACATTAAACTTATTAAGTGATTTGTTCAATTTGGTATGCAAACACAACCAATCAAGCCAAAATCAATAAAATTTAACAATCTAATTTATTCATGGTTTGATTATCCCTAATTATGTATCACATAGAACCAATTGATTAATTTATTTAATGTGGTATGTAAATTATGCCAATTGAGCCTGAACCACCAAATGCGACAATCTAATATCAATTAGGGCTCGATTGGCCTTATTTACGTACTACAATTAACCTTTCAAGTAATAGGTTCAATTTGATGCACAAATAGGGCTAATCAATCATAAATAAACCAAACATCGCAATCTATTATTGATTTGGGATTGATTTACCTAATTGTGTACAACATTAAACCAATTGATTAAATGGTTGAATGTGGTACACAAACATGGACAATTGAGCCCAAATTAATCAAATTTGATAATCTAATGTTAATTGGGGCTCAATTGACTGAATTTGTGTACCCCATTGAACCTATCAAGTAATTAGTTCAATATGGTACACAAATAGGGCCAATCAAACCAAAATTGACCAAATACAACAATTTAATATCAATTGGGCTTGATTGGCACCCAATTCATACCACATTAAACTAATTTAATAATTTGTGTACCCCATTTAACCTATCAAGTAATTGGTTCAACATGGTACATAAATAGGGCCAATCAAGTCCAACTCGATCAAATATGATAATTTAATATCAATTGGATTGATTAGCCCCAATTTTATATCACATAAAACCAATTGAGTGATTAGTTTAATGTAGCATTAAAATAGGGCTAATTAAACCCAAATCAATGAAATGTGACAATCCAAAGTGGATTCAGACCCTATTGGCCCCACTTGCGTACCACATTAAACCTATCAAGTAATTAGTTTAATGTGTTGTGCAAACATGGCCAATCAAGCCCAAAACAACCAAATATGACAATTAATGTGAATTGGGGCTAAATTATCCTATTTTTGTACCATATTTTACCAAAAGAGTAATTAGTTTAATATGAGGTGCAAACTGATCTGTAATCATAATCAAACAAGTGTCGTAACAGCAGAAAACACACTTGCAATTGGATCAAAACCTTAATTCTATGATTTACTTAAAATTGACATTTTAATTGATTAAGAAATTAAAATTGGTTTATAAATATCCAAAATAGACATCATTTTAAGAGTGAAATAAAATAAGAGATAATAATTGATATAAAATACTGCACATGATTTGATAACGGAGTTCAACTATAAATCCTACGTTTCTGGATCCACTCCAATGGGGGATCGCTCCTTATTAATTATAGCAAAATCACTTTACAATATTAATAAGTCTTCAAAAATCATTTTAAGACCTTCAAATATATCTTGGAGAATATCTTTAAACTATATTAATTCATTTGTGTCACAAAATATATCATCGTTTCTCTTCACACTCTTTACATGCCTTGGAAACACTATTCACATCCAAAACTTGGCTTCAATTACAATCTCATTCCCATTATATAATGTTTAGGCTCCATGGTGCAGTGGTTAAGCCCTTATCATTTTATCCAATTTGGCAAGGTTTGAATCCTACTCTATCAGTTTTGGGCTTGAGTCATATCTTAATCCCACATTCAAATCCTACTCCATTAGTTTTGGGCTCGAGTCATTTCTTATTCCCACATTTGGGAAATGAAAAGGTAAGTTTGTTTTTAAATGCCATAAAGTTAGAGGTTTATAATGCCAAGTATTTATGATTACCTTTGATTTCATGGGAATGTGTTGGAGTGTGGAGAGTATGTGGGGGGACTGTGAAAAAAAAACATGGATTTTTGTGGTTAGCACGTGGCATGTAACATAAGAGTCTTGTGGCGTATACGTGGAAGAATGAGGGGTCACATAGAAAGTTGGATAAAATGTTATAAGTGGTATGGAATGAGGTATTATTTAATTATATATTTATAAAAATTGGACCATTATAAATTGGTGGAAATCCATGTGGTGCCTTGAGGACCCATCACGTGGTCAAATTTCCATTCACCACTTATCAACATTCGTCGATTGTTGACCTCTTATCGCTTGTCGACAAAACGTAATTTTTTTTAATTTGCTTGAAATGATCTCTCAAATGCTATAACTCATGCATATGGGCTCTATTTTTTAAACCATGAAATGCATCAAAAATCTCTTGATGAGCCCTTCACCATGGCATTGATAAACCTATAATTTGAAGACTTTATTTTTAGAGCAAAATATAGATCCTCCTAGATCACAAACACAACTAATTGAGCCAAAACTAACCAAATATGATAATTTAATGTGTATTTAGGCTCAATTATCCCCATTTTCATATTAAATAGAAAAAATCAAGTAATTTTTTTAATGTGATATGCAAACAAGGTCAATCAAGCTAAAATCAACCAAATCTAACAGTCTAAAGTGGAATTGGGATTGATTGGCCTCATTTGCATTCTCAATTTAACCATTTGAGTAATTGGTTTAAATTGGTGTATAAATAGGGTCAATCAATTTGAAAATATCCAAATTCAATAATATAATGTGAGTTGGAGCTCAATTGACCCCATTTGTCCACCACATTGAACTAATTACTCTATTGTTTCGATGTGGTATGAAAATGGGGTCCACTAATCCTCAAACCACACTATATTATTGCATTTGGTTATTTTTGGCTTGACTGGCCCCATTAACACACCACATTAAAATAATTACTTGATTAGTTTAATTTGGTACATAAATAGGGTTAATTGAGGCCCAATCCACATTAGATTGTCACATTTAACTATTTTGAGCTCAATTGGCCCTATTTATGTACCACATTGAACTAGTTACTTGAATGCTTTAATGTGGTATGCAAATGGGACCAATAAATCCCATATCCACATTATATTATTGTAAATAGGTTAATTTGGGCTCAATCAACCCCATTTAAGTACCATATTAAACTAATTACTCAATTGGTTCAATATGATACGTAATTGGAGACATTATATCCCCCATTGATATTGTATTATTGAATTTATTAATTTGTCTCAATTGGCCCCATTTGCATGCCATATTAAATGAATTACTCAAATGATTCATTGTGGTATGAAAATGGGGCCAATCGAGCCCCATTTGACATTAGATTATCACATTTATTGATTTGGGCTTGATTGGCTCCATTTGCCTACCACATTAAAACAATTACTCAATGGTTCAATGCAATATGTAATTGGGGCCAATTACACCCTAATTAATAGTATATTGTCAAAATTTATTGATTTGACCTCCAATGGAAACATTTAAGTATTGCATTGAACCAATTACTCAAGTGGTTCAATGCGGTATGTAATCGGAACCAATCAATCCCCACCTGACATTAAATTATTCCATTTAGTTGATTTGAGCTCAATTGGTGTTGTTTGCATACCATTTGAACTGATTAATAGATAAATTTAATGTGTTGTACAAATGGGGCCAATTTATTGGCCTAGTTTATGCATCATAATAAACTGATTGATTGATTGGTTCAAAGTGTTGTACAAATGGGGCCAACTAAGCCCTAATTGGATTGTCACTTGGTTAGCCCTATTAGCACACAACATTCAACAGATTGAAATGTTGATTTAATGTGGTGCATAAACAAATTTTATCAAGCCCTAATATACCCTATATTTTTTTAATTTGGTTGATTTTGTTTTGATTGGCACTGTTTACATACCATATTGAATCAACCACTTGATTAGTTTAATGTGGTATATACATAGAACTAATAGATCCCTAATCCACATTATATAATATAATTTGGTTATTTTGGTCTTGTTTTTCCCCATTTACACACCATATTTGACAAATCACTCAACTAATTTAATGTGGTATGTAAGCAGGGATGCTCAAACCCTAATCAAGTAATTTGGGCTTAATTAGCCCTATTTTTGAACCACATTAAACCATTTAATTAATAAATTCAATGTGGTGCATAATAAGGTCAATCAATCCCTAATAAATAATATATTGTCATAGTTGGTTAATTTTCACTTGATTGACCCTATTTATGTACCAAATTGAACCTATTACTCAAATATTTATATTATTACATTTGGTAATTTTAGGATTGACTCACCCCATTTGTGCACCATATTAAACTAATCACTCGATTAATTCAATGTTGTACACAAATGAGATAATTAAGGCCCAATCCATACTAAATTGATGTATTTGATTGATCTGGGATCAATTGGCCCCAATTTTGTACCACATTGGACTAATTACTCAATTAGTTCAATATGGGTTTCAAATACACCAAATTGAGCCCTAATCCACATTATATTATCACAAACATATTAATTTGGGATTAATTGATATCATTTATGTAACTCATTGAACCAATTAATTTATTCATTTGCTGTGGTATGTAATTGGGGCCAATCAAGCCCCCATTGACATTGGATTTCACATTTTGTTGATTTGGATTCAATTGCACCATTTGTGTACCATGTTGAACTAACTATTATTATTTATTTATAAAATTACTTGCAAGTATTATTCTATAATTCTATTATTCTATAAACCTTATGGACTACGTGTTAATTTGATCTCATTCCCACTATTTTCTACGAATCACACACATACTAGTGAAGTATGTCAAAATTGGCCTTCTATCTCTGTAAGAAAAATGTTGTGGGGGCACTCAAAGCATAACATATCCTCTACCAAAAGGAATGAAAGATGATTTTAGTTATTTTTGAAGAGTAAATTTATATAACCCCAAAAATAATATATAAATCTAAAGAAATGAATGAAGTTTGAAATTAGGCTTGGCCCTAACCCTTGAATTTAATGACTCCCTTGGTAAAATCAACCAAAAAAAGTTGTATCAATATGATAATTTATATAAATCATAGTGGTGTGTAAATAACATTAGTGTATTTAGGGCTCATTTGTGTACCATATTAAACTCATCATTTGATTATTTTAATGTGTTATGCAAATAGGGACCATTTATCCCTAATCCACATAACATTGTCACATTCAATGGATTTTGGCTCTACTAGACCCATTCATGCACCACATTGATTCAATCAATTGATTCATTTAATGTGGTGGGAAAATGGGAGCAATAAATCCCTAATCCACATTATATTATCATATTTGGTTGTTTTAGGCTTGATTGGCCCCATTTACACACCACATTGAACCAATCACTCAATTCATTTTGGTATGAAAATAAGGCTAATTGAGCCCTAATCCACTTTAGATTGTCATATTTGGTGGATTTTGATTGATTTGCTCTATTTGCATACCATATTGAACTAATAACTCAATCAATTCAATGTGGTACACAAATGGGGCCTATCAAGCCCTAATCAACATTATATTGTTGCATGTGGTTTGTTGGGGCTTGATTGACCCTATTTGTGTACCACATTAAACCAATCACTTGATCACTTTAGTGTGGTATGCAAATTGGGTCATTTAAGCTCTAATCCATATTATTTTGTTGCATTTGGTGTATTTAGTCTCAAATGGCCCTGTTTTCACACCACAATGATTTACTCACTCAATTAATTTTTTGTGGTGTGTAAACAATGAAAATTGAACTATAATCCACATTTATCATATTTAGTTTTTTTACTCAATTGGCCCCCATTTCTACATCACATTGAACTAATCACTCAATCAGTTCAATGTGCTAGGTAAACAGGGCCAATAAAGACCTAATCCACAATAAATTATCACATTAAGTGAATTTGGACTTGATTGGCCCAATTTTTGCACCACATTAAACTAATTATTTGATCAATTTAATGTGGTATGAAAATAGAACCAATTGAGCCCTAATCCACATTACAATTTCATATTTTGTGGATTTTGGATTGATTGGCCCCGTTTATATATCACATTGAGCCAATTACTTGATTGGTTCAATGTGGTATGCACATGGGTCCAATCAAGGTTAATTTGGGCTTGATTAAATTGTACAAAATATTTGACATTAGATTATAAGAAAATATGTTAAAACATGTATACCTAATTACATCGATAGGTGTAACCTGTAATGGCAACCAAATGGGTGATGTAACTTAATAGTGTGAAATGTCAATAAAAATGGAAGATCATAAAATTTGACATCCATTTACTTAGAGAAGGTGACAAAAAATTATAATATCTTAGGCATAGAATGTATTTGGTGCCCTTTATGTTTTTATGGAAATGTTTTTTTATCTCGACGGATTAGAGCACTAATATAAAGATCATATATGACCAATAAATAGAAACTTTTTACAAAAGGTGATAGATTTGTTTAGAAATGTGGAATCTTTAATGGGAGAAACCATGTGAAAAATACAAAATAGGAACCTTGAGATAGATATTTATCAAAAAAATTAGATAAATAAACTTAAGATATATGCCCAATTATAGCCTAAGTTATTATGCGGATAGACATTTTGTAATGGAAATTGGGTTAAAGGTGGAAGATTGTAATATTTGTGAGTTAAAAATTAATATCTAGTTTTAAATTTGACAATCACTTATAAGTTTATTATTATTTATTAGAGAATTTGATTGAAAAATCATAATATATTGGCTATATAGGGGAATACGGAGCCCCTTTTCTCTGAAAAATATTTTTTTTAGCCCAAAATAGTGGTGCAACTATATTGAGGCCATATACTATAAGTTAGTACAAAATTTACAAAGAAGGTAAAGGATTTATTAAGTAATGTAGTATTTTAATAATCTAAATATTAAAATGTATATTGGTAGATCTATTGAATTATTAACAAAAATTACTTTCCCCAGCTAAAGAACCTAATAAAATTGGAATTAAAAATAAAATTTCTTCTTTCAATAAAAAATAATCATGATCTAAGTGATTCACATTGGAGGGAAAATGCTAAAACAACCCTTCATATTTAAATATAACCCTCAAATTTTATCACTCTTAAAACCCTACGTATATAAATAAAAATTGGTAAATATGTTATTTTCCAAACTTATTAGATCCCTTCACATGGATCAATCGAAAAGGATTGATAGCAATGATGACCTAAGTTTACTAACGAGAATTTTTTCCATAATATAACAAGTATTGCATCTGACTTAACATGTAACTCTACTAAAGTTGATCTAAATTTAGACATATAAAGTAAGGTTAACATCACCATTAGGCACCTTTAAGTTCCTACTTAAAGATACCTTTGAGTCACTTGCTTAAAGGCACCGTTAAGGCACATTTAAGTTACATGCTTAAAGTTATCATTAAGGCAACTTTTTCATACAAACGTAAGGAGTCTTTATCCTAACTTTGATAACATCACCCTAGTGTCACATAATGTTAATATTTATTAAACATGTCTTTATCCTAACTTTGTTCTTCAAAAATTGATTAAAAAAAACATGGTGGTACTAAGATGCCTTAAGGTTTGACACTAAAAGTGAGTTTAATCAATCAAAATGTTATAGTGATCTAACCTAACTTGAATAAGGATTAGAATCACAATAAATTGAGTTACTTATTTTCAATTTCTCATGATAATATGAATATGATGTCAATAGAATGTGAAATACTATAAATATGTTATATGTTAGCTTATTAATGTGATCTAAGTTGATTAAATAACATGTGTTAATTAAATTATTTATAATTAGTTACTTTGTTGAAATTACTCTATTTTTATTACTTGGATGTTTTTCCATTAATAATGTTGTGATAAAGTAAACTAATGTGAGCTAAGTATAATAGTTTGGATTAAATGATGTTGTGTTTTAAGCCATAAAATGGAATAGAGTTATGTAGGATGATAGGATTATTTCCTTATCTAGCCTTACAGGATTTTTTTACAACCAATATATCTTTAGGATAACTCCATGTAAATCCAAAGGCATATTAACTTAATTTATTTAAATTAGGGATTGTTTAACCCTAATTCATCCCAATAAATTTAATGAATAGCATATTCATCAATGGCACTTTAAACTAATTTTCTTATCATGTTCTTTAAGATAAACAAAAACCTTATAAAAATCAAATACAAATAGTTGAGTGTCATGAACTTAACTCAATTATGTATGCTTAAGTTATTGTCTAACACTAAACTAAGTGAGTTGTGCTATGATGGCACACTTGAATGATTATATCCTCACTCAATGTTGATAATTGTGCAATTTTTTGGGATATGTATCCTTAATTATTCAAAAAAATGTTTTGATTTTCAAGGATATGACATTGGTATCATAGTAAGGTTGTTACCCTATGTATCTTTAAAGAAAATAGTTGCCTAAAATTTTGACATGTGTATCTCTGAATTGTGAAAACACAAACTAGTAGAGGTGCAGGTGCAGACAACCCTACATGAAATAATATAGTGGGTAGGAGAGATGAAAAATATAGGTAGAGGAATGTGTTTTCTCCCAATGATGGTTGCATTGATGAAAATGATGGTGCCAACCCTCCAGTGGGGAATGATGAGGTTATGGATTGAATTATTGGAGTACTTACCAAAATCCAAGAGAGGTTATAATCTCAAGAGAATAAGGTAGCTAATGTAGAAGGCTCTATAACTAAAACCATAATCAGTTGAAAAACAAAATGGAAGTGGAAGGTGAACTTTTGAATATACAAGTTGTAATATATACTTTTATTAAGGAACTTAAAAATCTTTTGTTATAGGTATAATCACTAAGAGGTGGGGTGAATCAGTGAGCCCAAATAATTCAAATTTAGTTCCAATCCTTCCAAACTCTTAATCAGTCAACACATACATTCATGAGGCATACACATCATTCATAGCAATGAATAATAAATACAATACAAGATCAAACACATAACACATGGCATACATGGGAAACCCTCTTGGGGAATAAAACCCACTGGAACCTATAATTGGACTACTATCCTATATTTACAAGATCTAATTTTCACCATCTATAAATGATCAAGAAACTACAATCCCTATTTAGTGAGACTATAATCCCATAAGGTGTTACCACACCTGTCTACCTGAGATGCAAAAACAACCAGACCTTTAAGCAAGTTTTACCTTGCAAGGAGACTAAACTCACCTTAGGTGCTGAGTTAACAAAATAAAACCTATGAATACATCCACCTCTAAACTAATGTCTTCAACACCTGATGATGGACCACTGATTATCATTCTTCACCTTCACTCATACTCAAATAGTAAGATCACTTATTCTGCTAAGATAATTATGACCAATAGGTCATACAAATAGTTCTCAAATTGATCTTCTCTTCAACTCATCCTTAGGGAACTCTACCCCTCCTTCTCTTCACAAAACACACACAAGCCTCTCTCAAAACTCTCCCAAGTCTCTCACACAAAGTCTAGAACCCATCATCTTTGGTTCCACTATTTATAGAACATACTTGATAATCAACACCTTAGTCAACCATTAGGCATGCCTTAGGCCTTAAGGCATCTCTCACATAAAGACATGGCTCAAAATAATCTTCATAAGTTGGCCATAATTTATATGTGTCACCCTTAAGTAGTTACACCTTTTAATAAGACCCTTGTAGCTCTTATAGGTCTCATGGAGACCTATTCACCCATTTAGCACACCATCAAACAAAAAAAAAACATGAGACAACTTTTAAATACATGGGTCCACTCCTTATGTCTCCTTTGACATCCTCAAATGATCACAGTCATCTTAGCTCACGTTTATGTATGTTCAAACAATTCAAATAGAGACTTTATACACAGGAACACCATTATCAAACATATAGTCAACTTTTTAAGCATTGTTCATACTCAAGATAGATTGATCACACCTTAAAAATACTCATAGAGCATCCTCATAGAGTTTACAATACTCCAAAATATAAAATTTATCATGAAACATTAAAACAACATCAAAACAAGCTTAAATATCCTTCTATGGTCACTTGTAGAACAAGCATGAACACATAATCAACTTTTAGGCTCAATATATTTGATTTTACTCACTTTTAGATCTTTAAATCTATATTTCTATATGCACCTTGGAATCCTCTTCATCTTTTCTTTTTATATCACCAACAAATTTGACTTCTATCAAAATATATGGACAAAATACAGAGCTCTAGTTTTTCCCTATGTTAAATTCAAATATTTGAATGACAACGGTCACAGTTAACCTTCAAACACAATTCTCTCATATCGTGACCTCTCAGCTCAGATCAATTATGAACCATTGATCTTGTTCGATCTTTAACACATATACCACCAATGCCAAACATTAAACCTTAATCACTTTGACCTCATCTCGTGTAATCTTGAAATGTTGACTCAACATGCTCCATTGATCTCTATTGATCAGTTAGGTCTTTAGTAATTAATGTTCATTGTTTGATCAATCGATATGAATACCCACTCACCATTAGATCCTTACCCTATACCTTTACTCAATCATTAAACATCAGGTACATATCCTCATCTCATTACTTCTTGACTTCCTAGAATAATTTGTACCATTGATCGTGCTCAAAATTTAACTTGTGAAAAAATGACCAAGTATGGAGACCCTTTTAATATGCCTGAGTAGCCATTTTTGAACCTTAATAACTTCTTTTATGCTTTGATGCATGATCTCAAATTTGGACCATATGATCTCCTCACATAGAAGAATCTAATAATGTGACACACTACTCCTAAAGCCTTTGTATGTGTAAGATATATCACCACTAAAATACCTTCTCAAAATCTTCTATCATAGAGCCAACTATGCTTAGATTTTTCCTAGGAGACCAACATTTCTCCTACATAACTTTTGCCATGCTTTAGTGCATGATCTAAAATTTAGCATAAATAAACAAGGATCAAAATTGAAAAAACCCATAATATTATATTTTATTGATACCTTAACATGTGCAATACATGCCACCATCAAAATTATCTCTTGGTTCTTCTTGACATATTTTAAAATTGGCTACGTATGGGAAAACATAGTCAAACTGCTTGGGAGCCCAACTTTGCATATGTATATCTTTTGATGTGCTTCATTGCATGATCTAAAATTTAGTGTAAATAAAATAATCACAAAAATTAACAAACCCATATGATCATTTTGTCTTGACACCTCCACGCATGTGAATGCTAACCTTATCAACATGCTTACTCAACTCTTTCTGTCCACATGCAAATTTGGCTAAGTATGGGAAAATAGTGAATTCTAATTGAGAATCTAACTTTGTACCCTCATATATTTGACCACACTTTGATTCATTAATTTATATATGGTACATAACAACTAGGTATTAATTTTATCACAACCATATGACCAACTACTCTTGACTCATTCCTATGTGGCAATGGTGATGTCATCAAACTGCCTACTTAGGTTTTATGCCACTGGACCAACATGTCTAGATGAACAAAATGAAGGACCATATGAATACCACTCATTCACATAAGATCTAAAAATATATAACATCTCTTATAGGACCTCTTACACATGCTCAATACTCCATACTCATCCTTGATCATCTCTAGCCATGTCAACACTGAAGATTAACCATTCATACTTCAAGCATACAAGAACAAGCACATTACACACTTTGTCATTATCATATATACTATCAAGGAACTTCATCCACTCACTAGGAAAAATCCATGACATCATAATGATAAATATCCAACAATCTCCCCCTTTATTATTGATGTCAACAACTATCATATATAGAAATATATAGCTCACCTTCTCTCTCTTCAAGCACTCCCATAACAAGAACTTTCTCCCCCTTTTACATAATAACAAAGTGGGAACCAACTGATATTGAGGAATTTAAAATACCAATAAATAGGAAAGGACCATCTTAAAAATATGATATAAACTCCCCCTTACCTTGAGCCTACTTTTGCTTGTCTTGACAACTTCCTCTTGCTCCATGCCAACACTCTCTTCAACCAAGCACTATAATCAATGAATAAAGAACACAAAAAAAAATATAAATCTGATGGAAAATAATAATAAACATATGATATGGATTTCCCCTAAAAAATATGAGCAATTTTACCTTATGAGCATCTTCAAATCTCCACCCACCATGAAGAACTAACAAACAGGCTTACTAGCCTTCTCTATCAAACCACCATAAGGACCACCAACAGAACTTCATGCCACTCACTAAGTAGTAAACATGATCTAAACCAATGTGATAACTCTTATTGAAACAAACATACCTTTATTGTTTTGAGAAACTGATCAAAAAATACTCTTCTTCAAACTAGGCATGTCTAGCATCCTTGTATCCCTACCTAGAACTTGTAGAGCCCACAATTTTTAGTAGACACATCTTTATGACCTAACAATTCATATATAGATAAAAA
This sequence comes from Torreya grandis, assembly GCA_037957365.1. Taxonomy (NCBI): domain Eukaryota; kingdom Viridiplantae; phylum Streptophyta; class Pinopsida; order Cupressales; family Taxaceae; genus Torreya; species Torreya grandis. The sequence goes on along the minus strand of JARHVA010002552.1, from coordinate 618,470 downwards.
TCATATTCCCCCTCAATCACACCAATTTACATCACCAATCTCATCCTTTGCAACATACTTCCTTCATAAACTTACTGCCAATTAATCCTCCATATTGACAAAAACTTGAATAATTTGAGAACCATAAACCTTAAATTATATATGAATATTGATTTTACCACCCATTTTTCCCATTAAACATATTAAAAATCCTCATACCTAAATTCACAAGGCAAACCATTTTTTTAGCATAACCCAAAACCTTAAAATCTTAAAACAAACGAGGTCAACACAGTACCTTCTAGTCAACATCCACATCTGAAACTTCTTGTACACCTAGAAACACCTATCATATACTTATGCACCAAAAATTAAGCCTTCACACATTTGGGATCCTTGACTTCATATAACCCATTTTAGGCCTACTTGCCCTTACACCAAAAATTGAGAAACTAGAGAGCACTCAAAAATATTCAATTTGACTTAAACATACCTTTAGATCACAAAACCACTTGGAGCATGATATAATAAAGTCAATATACATTTCTATGAAAAAAATATTACCTTGAAAAATCATAAACCCTCCTTTTCCATCTAGGAACCTTCAATCTAACCCTGTAGATTGTTCCAAAAAAACACCACGACAACACTTCCTTTTCCACTTGAAAGGAGTCTCTTAAGAAGCATAGATAGAGACACCCTCTATACCTCAATGCTCTAAAACAAAAAAAACTCCTCATATTCATTCTCCTCTGTGCTTAGTTAATATTTATAGTTCTTCTTCTTCTTCTTTTTCTTCTTCTTCTTCGGCTTAGGAGAAACAACTTCTTCATTCACTACAACATTATCCTTTTCTTCTATGATTGGATTGACAATACATGGAGACAACATAGATTCATTACATACCTTTTCATATGAAGGATCCACCTTTCAATTATAAAAATCATTACTAGGCATAGATAATTGATGTTATTTACATGATAAATGCTCAATAATAGCAGAATGTTCACTTGAATCCATACATACCTCAAGACTAGCTTTAATCATCACCTTGGTCTTCTCTTTGAGCTTGATCTCTTCATTTTCAACATGAACAGATAATGAGAGCCCTTGGCACTCTTCAACTTCTAAATCATTCTCCACCATAACAAACAAATTACTTAGACCTGTAGTCTTAGTATGACTCACACTTTTCACCTTTGGCTTTCATGTGTTAACATGCCTTCTTCCTTGTACTCTAGGATCCTAATTAAACATATTCTAACTTATAGACATTTATTTATAGAACCTAGCAATGTGACCTCTCTATTCACAATTGTAACACACCATACCTTTTTCAAGAAATGTATCTTACATTACCTTATTAAGATATAAATTTGTAACATGTCTTATGTCATAAAAATTAAAGCACTTAACTCTGTTCATACCTTTTGACTGATGACCCCCATCATAGTTTCATGAAAACTCATTTCTAATAGGTTTCTTACATTCTCTATCCTTATGACCAAATTGATTACATATATAATAGTAACCATTGAATCTTGCATACCTCATCACATTTGCCTATATGATCTGATTTGTCTTCATTCTACTAGCACCTTTAGTCCTTGTCTGATGATTTGTCTTTAAAGTATGATTATCTTGGTTCACATTGGTCTTCATCTTATCTTGAGTAACATTCTTTTATTCTTATTCATATCTAAGACCAATTCTATCACTCGCATACTTTTGACCACTCAGAATGTTGTCTAGATGACATGAGATCTTTTCAAATCTCACAAATGTATTCACCTTACTAGCTATTTTTTCTAGCTCATATTTCAAAGATTAATTTTCAGAAACATACCTTGAGCATTCATCTTCTTTATCTTTTAGGCTTGTAAATAGAATTTCTAATTGACAACTGAGATGCTTGATCATATCTTCATGTTCCTTAGTGTCTTCATTCAATCTTACCTCAAATACACTAAATTATTCCTCATAGTCCTTGAGATTAAATTTCATCTTCTTATTGATCTTCTTCTCAATCTTCAATTCTTTAAGAGCATTCATCAATACAGTCTCACAGTCCACCTCATCTTCATCATTATCTGAAACATTCCAAATAGACACCTTTTGATATAAGAAACTTCCTTTTTTAGCCATGAATAAAGCTTCATCTTCAGTGGGACCATCATCTTCATGATCATATTCTGAGTCACTAGCTTCACTCTCATCTAGTGAGTTGTAATCTTCTTTGGTGTAGAGACTCTTCTTGTTTTTGAAGGACTTGTTTTTAAACTTTCTAAATCTTTTCTTTCTATATGTCTTCTTGTCATCATCTTGGCATTCACCATGCTCTTCATCATCTTTCTTCTCATGCTTATGAGGGAAATTATGGTAAAATGTCCTATCTATTCATAATTAAAACATTTGAAGGGTAGTTTACCCTTATACTTCCATGAGCCTGTGTTTAATTTCCTAGTAATCAAAGCAATTAATTTATCCTCATCAATGTCAGATATGTCATCCTCTTTGCATTTCTTACCTTAGAAATTTTTGTTAGGCTTAATCTCTATCTTAAATGTAGCTTCCTTCTTTGGTGGTATATCATCATTTATTCTCATCTCATATGCAATAAGGGTGACATTCAATTGATCCATCTTCAACTAAGTAATATCATGACTCACTTATATAGCAAATACTTTTGGATCAAAATTGAGAGATAGAGACCTCAATACCTTTTGGACTATAGTTTCCACTTTAATATTCTCTCAAATACCTCAGATGATGTTCACAATCTCAACAACTCTCTACAAAAAAGATGCCATAGAATCTTCTTCCTTCATCTTGAGACTTTCAAATTATCTTCTGTGAGTCTGCAACCTAGCAAGCTTAACCTTTGAATCTCCTTCAAAAATGATCTTCATTTTGTCCCATATCTCTTTAGTAGATGTATAATGGATTACCTTGGTGTATTCAGTCTTTGAAAGACCATAAGTGATAGCATTGATTACCTTGGAATTGTTCTCAAATAACTTCTTATCTACAGCACTAGATGGAGGAGTAATAGGAGCAACATAACCATCCAAAATAGATTGCCATACAACAAACCCTAGGGACATAATATATGTCCTCATCATTGCACTCCAAAAATCATAATTAGATCCATTGAACATTGGTGCTTGCTTAGTAGAGAAACCTCCTTGATGACTACCCATATTGTACCTTCGATCACCTTCAAGTTATTAAGCCTTTACCAAAGGACCTACTCTGATACCAATTGTTATAGGTACAATCACTAAAAGAGGAGTGAATTATTTATCACAAATAATTCAACTTTAGTTATAATCCTTCCAAACTCTTAATCTTTCTATACATACATTCATGAGGCATACACATCATTCATAGAAATGAATAAGAAATACAATGCAAGATCAAACACATAACACATGACATACGTGGGAAACCCTCTTGGGGAATAGAACACACTAGAACTTATAATTGGACTACTATCCAATAATGATAAAATCCAATTTAGACCATCTACAAATGATCAAGGAACTACAATCCCTATTTAGTGAGACTAAAATCCTATAAGGTGTTGCCACACCTATCTAGTTAAATTGCAACAACAACCAGACCTTTTATCAAGTTTTACCTTGTAAAGAGGCTACAACCATCTTAGATGTTGAGTTGACACAAAAACACCTATGAATACATACACCTCTGAATTGATGTCTTCAATACTATCACTTTTCACCTTCTCTCACAGTCAAATTAGTAAGAGCACTTATTCTACCAATAGAATTATGACCAATTGGTCATACAAATATTCCTCAAATTTATCTTCTCTTCAAATCATCCTTATAGAACTATACCCCTCCTTCACTCCACAAAACACACAAAAACCTCTCTCAAAACTCTCCCAAGTCTCTCATACAAAGTCTAGAACCCATCATCTTTGGTTCCACTATTTATAGAGCATACTTGATAATCAACACCTTAGTCAGCCATTAGGCATGCCTTAGCCCTTAAGTCATCTCTCACATGAAAACATGACTCAAAATATTCTTCATATTTCATCCATAGCATCTATGGGTCACCCTTAAGAAGCTACACCTTTTAATAAGGCCCTTGTAGCTCTTATAGGTCTCATGGAGACCTATTCACCCATTTAGCACACTATCAAACAAAACAAGAACACAAGACCACTTTTAAATACATGGGCCCATTCCTTATGTCACCTTCAACATCCTTAAATGATCATAGTTATCTTAGATCACCTCTATGTATCCTCAAACAACTCAAACAAAGAGCTTATATACATGAACATCATTACCAAACATACAGTCAACTTCTTAAGCATTGTTCATACTCAAAATAGATTGATCACACCTCAAAAATACTCATAGAGCATCCTCATGGTGTCTAAAACACTCTTAAATATCAAACTCATCATGATACATCAAAAAAAGCTCAAATATCCTTTTCGGGTCACTTACAGAATAAGCACAAACACATAGTCAACTTCTAGGATCAATATCTTTGACTATACTCACTTTTAGATCTTCAAATATATATTTAGAGATGTGCCTTGGATTCCTCTTCATCTTTGATTTTTAAAGAACCAACAAATTCAACTTATATCAAAATATATGGACAAAATACAAAGATCTAGTTTTTTCCTATGTTAAATTCAAATATTTGAATGACAACGATCACAATTAACCTTCAAACACAATGCTTGCATCTTGTGACCTATCATCTCAGATAAATTATGCATCATTGATCTTATTTGATCTTTAACACATAGACCACCAATGCCAAACATTAAACCTCGGTCACTTTGACCTCATCTCATGTAATCTTAAAATGTTGACTCAACACGCTCTGTCAATCTTTACGGATCAGTCAAGTTTTTAGCAATCAAAATTCACCATTTGATCAATCTATATGAACACCCACTCATCATTAGATCCTTATCTTGTAACTTTACTCAATCATTAAACATTGTACACCTATCCTCATCTTATTTCTTCCTAACTTCTTTGAGTAACGTGTATCATCGATCTATCTCAAATGTTAACTTGTGCAAAAATGACTAAGTATGGGGACCCTTATAATATACCTAAGTAGTCATTTTTGAACCTTGATAACTTCTTCTATGCTTTGATGCATGATCTCAAATTTAGACCAGATGATCTCCTCACATATAAGAATCCAACCATGTGACATATTTCTCCTGAAGGCTTTGCATGTGCAAGATATATCACCATTAAATGCCTTCTCAAAGTCTTATGTCACAAACCCAACTATGCTTAGAATTTGTCTGGGAGACCAAATTTTCTCTTACATAACTTTTGTGGTGCTTCAGTGCATGATCTAAAATTTGGCATAAATAAACTAGGATCAAAATTGAACAAACCCATAAGATTATTTTCTCTTGACACCTTCACACGTGCATGATATTCCACCATAAAAATTCTCACTTGGCTCTTCTTGCCATATTGCAAAATTGGCTAAGTATGGGAAAACATAGTCAAGCTACCGAAGAGCCCAACTTTGCATATGCATATATTTTGATGTGCTTCATCGTATGATCTAAAATTTAGCACAAATAAACTAGGAACAAAAATGAACAAATCCATATGATGATTTTATCCTAACACCTCTATGCATGTGAATGCTGACCTTATCAACATGCTTATGTGGCTCTTTATGGCCACATGCAAATTTGGCTAAGTATGCAAAAATAATGAATTATGACTGAGAATATAACTTTGCACCCTCATATATTTGACTGCACTTTGATGTATGACTTGATATTTTGCACATAAAACCTAAGGACTAATGTGATCACAACCATATGACCAACTACCCTTGACTCATTCCCATGTGGCAATGATGACATCATCAAACTTCCTACTCAGATTTTTTGCCACTAGACCAAAATGTCTAGATAAACACAATAAAGGATTGGATGAATACCACTCATACACATAAGCTCTCAAATCATATAACACCTCTTATAAGACCCCTTGCACATGCTCAATACTCCATACTCATCTATGAACATCTCTATCCATGTCAACACTAAAGATCAACTAATCATACTTCAAGCATACAAGAATAAGCACATTGTACATTTTTTCATTGTCACATAGACTATCAACACACTTCATACACTCACCAAGACATCTCTATGACATCACCATGACATCATCATGACAACTCTCCAACATCTTTGTCCACCCACCTTTGTAGGAGAATAATATGGTGATGTTGAAAAAGAATGGCTAGTAAATCTGTTGAAATATTTTAATCAACATAATATGAGATTAAACATTAAGGCTCATATTGGAGATTGAGAGATAGTTGGTGATGTTTCCTTGTGCTGGAACCATTCTTGTGCTCTCAAAGGGTATGAACCTTTTACACTTACCTAGGAAACATTAAAAATATGATTCAAAAAATGGTATTTACATGTTAATTATATGGAAAAGAAAAATAATGAGTTTAATTTGCTTAAACATAATCACATGTCTATTGTTGAATAGGAGAATAAATTTTTTAGTTTGTTTAATTATGTAAATATAGTCACTCAAATCTAGTCATGAATACTTGATAATGTCATTTTTTGGCACACTTTCACTTTAATTGACTTGAGCACTTAATCTAGACATACTTCACCACCTCACTCTATCCTAAGCACATATACAGACCTATCCCTTTCTAAGTTTCTATATTTTGCCCACATTAATTTTCTAATTTTATAAAAAAACACTATAAACACCTATACAAACATCTCATATTCCATTCATCATGTGTTTCCTTACAAAACATGACTGAAAGTAGGGGTCAATATTGGCAATTAATTTTGAACCCTATGGGTCAATCATAATTTTCACCCTTTGCAATGAAAACTTTTAAAATTTATACCCTCCTTTACATATTGGTTTATATTTTTATTATAGGTAGGATGAGTTTTTGGAATCATAATGACTAAGATGGGGTGTGAATCAATCTTCAAAAACTTTTACAACTTTACTTTATCATTTATGAACTATCAAAATAATATAGTGAATTAGCAACACATTAAGAGCCATGAGCATGAGACAAGAGCATAACACATAGAAAATTTATTTGAGTGGGAAACCATAAAGAATAAGAAAACACACTAATATATATAAATTTACTGCAGTCCTATAATACAAACATCAATATTTAGTGAAGCACCAACTTCACTTAGAGCACCAACCCCAACTAGCCAAGTACCCACTTGACTAGGCTTTAGCAAACACCTAATTACAAAGAAGTACCAACTCCCTAGATGAATCAACACCAAATTAACAAACTAATTTCCTTGATCACCTTCAAGACATATTTTTTTCTCAACCAACTGATGATGACCACCTCTTCAACTCTTCACACTCTTATCCCTCTCAAACTACCTTCTAGGCTCCTTCGCTCAACTAGGTCTCTTCAAGACATATTAGGTCATTTGGCCTTGATATTCATATATAGTATCCATGTTATATCATCATGATAGTTTTTATTTACCTTGATTATGGTGTAAAATACATCCTTTATCTCTTTAAAATGTTATATATTCTACTTTAACTCATTCATTCTCTAACTTGTCAATTAGGCTTATTAATCATTGTTCTTATACTAGGTTCTTATTCATACACCTCTTGGTCAGACATACACACTTGACCATTATATTTTCATAAAATAGGCCTTATAACATGCCAAAAACATTAATAAAACATTAAAATAGGTTGGTCATATCATATAAGACCAAAAACCTCTTTTAAGCCTTAAGGAGACCTAATTCAATTAGGCCCTCATTAGCACACGTTACCCTTTGATATTCTTGGAGTAATTTTAAAATTCATACACATTAGTAACACTTCACATGCCAATAAAATATACCCATAATAATCTCCTCTTAGTTCCATGATGTCTTTTAGTTCTACTCACCACTTAAAGCATGTCATTAGCACTGTTCATAATTAGGCTTGTGCATACCCATAAAGTCTATCTTGAATTACTGAAGATAACACACCCATTAGCCAAACAAACATAGAAATAAAATATATAAATATAATCTTAAATACCTAAAAAACTTCAAAATTTTCATTATAATTCATTACATAGGATAAAAGGACTCAAACCCTTCTCTACAAGTAACCCACTCAAAACGGTGAGCTAGCCTTAAAACACAATCATGGAACTAATGATCTTCAAAACTTTTAGGACCACTTTCATAAACTTTAAATGCATATATATTATAATATAAGTTAATTATACCATTATTATATAGATAAATAATATGGTCAAATAGGAATATTGATCTTGTAGACCAATCTCATAGTCTTATACCTCATTGTCTCATCTGAACCAGATAGGTCAACTTATGAGCAACTTTTTCTATATAAAATGATCTATAAATATTATATATAACATGAAAATGTATTAAATTTCTTGAAAATTTTATCCATGAACTTTTATTCATCCCTAATCCATGATAACACATTCCTAATCAACTTCTCACTTTTGCCTAGGTTTCTCACTATTTACACCATTAGGCTTGTTAGTGATTGGTCAACTTTTATGACTAGTTTAGAACCCATAATGGATATAACCTATTAAAAAACCACAATTTACACCAAATAAAAGTCTCAAGATTCAACCTTCATCCATTTATCAAATTTGACCTGGTCAACTCTGATTCCTATAGTAAATTTTTGAGAAATAGGGCCTTTCCTATAGGGTCCACTCACTCACCTGACAAACTAATCACATTTAGAGGCACCTAGGACAGTTGAATACATCTTATAATAGTTTTTATAGTCATTTGAGACCATTATAATCTATTTTGAGTAAGATATTTGACATCAAGTCAGTGTTAGTGTTTTAGGGAGGGTTAACATTATTTTTGGTGTTAACGATTGTTCATAAAGGATTGCCCCTCATTTCCAAAACTAATGCCTAAATATCTTATATATGACCCTTCCCCATCTCTCTTCAATATTTCATGTTCCATGCAGAGGTTACACATGCCAATAAACAATTAAAAAACCTTCTTGAGTTAAGAACCCTTCATTATGTACACTCGAAAGACCTTAAAACCACTTTTCATGCCTTTCCTTGAAAAAGTTGGCCTTAGACTTGGTCAACACACCTATGAAAATCTATCACACCATTAAAAATTCTCAAATTCTCATTCTTATATTTAAATATGCATCTCATACCTCATTTGGCCACTATTTATCTCTTTTCTTGCTTAGTCCTTAACCTGCAAACTACATTAGGCCTTGAAAATGACCTTCAAGCCTCTTTTCACGCACTTTACACCTCAATTACATCTTCTCACAACATCTCACATGCTCAAATAATTTCAAACATCCTTCATATGCCTTGATAATAGATCATGATGCCTCAGTAGGTCAAGCAGGGTCTAGAGGTGGTTTAGTTGCATAATAGGTTTGTAGGTCCTACCCTTGTAGGCTCACTCTAAGACTCTCATGAGACACTCTAATACCTCATATAAATTCTCATACATCCTTTTATGCCTCTGTGTATCCATCTCACCAAGCCACCAAGCCCATACCTTCTCACAAGGTCTCTTCATGTAATGACCAGTGTCATGACTAGGCTTCTTAAGCTCTTGAAACTTGACAACTAACCTTGAAACACTTATTAATGTTATTATACCTTCCTCAAAAAAATTCATACCTCTCAATGATAATATCAAACAATATCATTCTTCAATGACCTCATGGACACCTTTCTTAAGAGTCTTTAACATCAATGATAACTTCAATTCGAAACTTCAACAACAATAATAATGTTCAACAATATCACCCTTTGTTATTGATGGAAAAAAATAATGTATACTGATAATTTTTATCTCCTCATTCTATTATTTCTCCCCCTTTAACATAAATGATGAAGTGATGTCTGTAATTCCTTAGATCACACTCCTTACAATCAAAATACTTAACACATAGGACTTATGAGTTTATGATATATAATATAAACATGTTCCCCATATCTCCATGCATACCTTATTGAATTAACTCACCTATTTTTGGAGCTAATGAGCATGATTATCTCCCCCTAATTACTTGAATTTTTTAATGATTACTAGGGGCAACAATTACACCCAATTCTTGTCTTAGATGTTCAAAAGTTACCTTTAGAAGTGGTTTGGTCAAGATGTCTGCAATATGATCCTATGTAGAAACATATTCTAGTTTTAAACTTTGTTCACTTACCTACTCTCTTATAAAATGATACCTAATAGGAATGTGCTTGGTCCTTAAGTGCATGACAGGGTTCCTTGATATGCTTATAGCACTTGTATTATCATAATAGATAGGGTTAGGACCATCATACTCCACCTTGTAGTCTTTTAGGATTTGTCTCATCCATAGACCCTGAGTACAATATGAAGCTACTACAATTTACTCAACCTTATAAGTGGGCAATGCTACTGACGGTTGCTTCTTTATTATCCATGAAACTAGGCACACACCTAGGAAGAAGGCTCCTCCATTGGTACTCTTCCTATCATCTATACCTCCTACCCAATCTGCATCTATGTAGGCTATCAAAATGAATTATTTGCTTCTTAGGTACCATAATCCATACTCCATAGTCCCCTTAATATGCCTGAGTATCTTTTTTACTACTTGTAGATGTTTTTCCTTTGTATTTGATTAAAACCTTCCTACTATACCTATTATTTGCATGATATCAGGTCTAGAGGCAGTAGTGTATAATGAATTTCCAACCATTGACCTATATGAGATATTATTGACCTTTGAAGACTCATCTTCCTTCCTTTCTCAACTTACATCTTGTGATCATGGTTTTACTAACTACCTTGCAATCTTTTATCTCAAACTCTTTCAACATTTCTCTTATGTACTTGGCTTGTGAGATGAATATACCTTTTTCAACTTGAGTGATTTTCAACCCAAGTAAGAATGATAGCTATCCTAGCATGGGCATATCAAATTCTTTCTTCATCACCTTGGCAAAATCCTTAGTCATGTTCTCATTGTTTCCACCAAATATGATGTCATCCACATAGACAACTACTGTCAACTAATGGCCATCTTTTATCTTGATGTATAGATTATTATTTGCAACTCTTGATCTGGAGGTCAATTTTTAAAAGGTCTTAGATCAAACCAAAACCTACATCATTGCATAGGGCCTATTAAGACCTTTCCAATGATGTGTAACTTCAAAAATAGAGCTCATATGCTCTTTATGCAATTGGTGAAAGTTTCGATCAAAGCCAGTCAATAAGGGGTCAAAGTTTGTCAAAATACAAAAATTTACCATCATGGAATATTAAAAATCCAATTTCATGATGTATATCTCATTTTAAGCTTTTTGTCACATTTTACGGTTTGAAAAATGGAGTCTGTATGTGCAAGTTATGACCAATCAAAGTTATGGTCAAACCTAATGATGTGGCAATAAAATGACATGAAAATATGGCTCGACCCAAGTCATTAATATTTATAAATTACACATTATTAAAGGATGATAATAATAAACCATCATAAATTAGAGAATAATTATCACCCCATATTTTTAAATGTAATGGATAATTTAAAATCCCATAAAAATTGGGTATGAGATAATTATAAAATTTGTTAAAAAAGATTGTGGATAATCATCTTAATCGAAAAAAGTGGACCTCCCATAAGTATATAAAGTGGTGAGGGGTTATTTTAAAATCATTGGGAATTGGAATTGAAATTTAGTGAATTCATTCCAAGTCTCAAAGCTCTCATGGCAGAGTCAGAGCCAAGATCCAAAACCGAAGAGTCGAGAGCCAGAGCCGAGAGCCAAGAGCCAGAGCTAGAGATGATTCCAGCCATATACTGAGTGTCTAGGTTTGAGGAATTTTGATGCACTTTTTAATTCCTCAAAGTGAATAATAGAGCAGATTGTGTATAGACCATAATAAACTAGTTTTTAAAATCTCAAGTTTTGAGAGACTTGGAGAGATTTTCACTTCTCGGTGTAAACTAGGGATTTGTCCTAGACTTTGAGACAATTTCAATGGTATGTTTAAATCCCTATTATTATTTTTTTAATACCATTTTAAAATTCTATTTTTGAGACCTTTGGCAAAAATCCATAAGATTGTGAGATTGCATTCGCACGACTGTAAGGTGGAAGGTTTGTTCATGGGTTTACCGGGATTTTATGAATCTCTATTGTTTAAGTTGTATGCAATCTCATAGTATCCATTTGAAAATTTTAAGGGTTGGCCATGTACTCACTTTTTAAGGAAATGGATTGGTTCATACTATAAGCAAACCCAAAGATGTAGGCATTACCAAACTCCATTATTAATTGTTTATCATAATTTGATTTTATTTGTGTATTATTTTTCCATATTTTGATTATTTTTTTAATTAAATATTATTGAATGCATAATTAGTAAAATATGACATATTAATGGAAAATTGAGCACTTCGAGGTTTGAGATAAATATGAATTAAAAGGTCAAATTTAGTTTTGTTTCCTTGAGTATTTTGGGAAATTGTGTGATTTGACTAAAGGATCCAAGGTAAATAATTTTTTCATGGAAATAAGTTCCAATTTATGGATCAAATCCTCTTTTTAATCTTTGATCTAATATATACTTGTCTAACCTACCATACAAAGATCTAGGAGTTTACTTTAGAACATAGAGAGATTTTTTCAAGCTACAAACATAGTCTTTGTCATATGATAGTAAGAACCCTTCAGGTTGATCAATGTATACTTCCTCTTCCAAATTCCCATTCAAAAATGTAGATTTGACATCCATCTACTATACCTTAAATCCTTTGAATCCTGCATATGCTAGAAACAATTTGATGGCCTCAAATCTTGCTACTAGTGCAAAGGTCTCCTCAAAGTCTACCCCTTAAACTTGTGCATATCTATTGCATACCAATCTAACCTTGTTCTTAGTGACTTCTACATCTTCATTTAACTTGTTTCTAAACACCCATTTTTTGCCAATGACATTATTGTCTTTAGGCCTAGGAACTAGTTCTTAGGTCTCCTTTTTTTCTATTTTGTCTAACTCCTCATTCATAAAACCTATATAGAATTTATCTTTATTTACTTCTATAAGACTCTTAGGTTAAATCTTGTATAATATATCAACATTATATTTATTTAGATTACTCATCAGACTTTTCCTCGTTTGTATACCTACATTCTTGTTTCCAATGATTCGAGATTCAGGGGGGTCTCTTTTAATCTATCTTAAGGGTCCTTTTGAGTCCTATCTCTCTTAGACTTCTTCTTGTTCCTCATCAACCTCTATAGTATCCTCTTCATTCTTAAATTCCATATTCTCTAAAGTGTTCTTTGATTGTGAGTGAGATTTCCTTGTCTCATCAATCTTGACATTGGTACTTTCCACTATCTTGATGAGTATAACATCTATAGATTGATCTCATTGATGAGTATCCTAAGAATATGCCTTCATCAAATCTAGAATCAAACCTTCCCAAGTCTTCATCATCTATTTTAATGAAACATTTACTCCCAAACACTATAAAGTGTTATATATTGGTTGGTCTACCCTTCCATAGTTCATAAGGAGTCTTGTTGCTATTAGTCCTTATTTTTCATTTATTCAAAATGTAGATAACAGTGTTTACTGCCTCTCTTCAATATCCATCAGATAATCTAGACTCATTTAGCATAGTTCTAGCCATCTCTTGAACTGTCCTATTCTTCCTTTCTTCTATCCCATTTTGTTGAGGTGTCCTAGCTATTGAGAATTGTCTCCTTATTCCATGAACCTCATAGAAGTCATAAAAATTATTGGACCAAAAATCTCCTCCTCTATCATATGTTAGGTACTTGATCTTCCCATTCTTCTCATTCTCAGTAAGAGCCTTGAATTCCTTGAACTTGTCAAGAGATTCTAATTTTTCTTTCAAGAATGCAACCTAAGTCATTCTTGTGTAATCATTAATGAGTAACATGAAGTATCTATATCCTTGAATGCTTTGAATTCTTGTAGTCCCATAGAGATCAGTGTGTATTAACTCCAAGGGTCTTATAGTAGATTACTCCTTGGACTTGAACCTTATTCTAGTCTGCTTATCATGTTGACATGCCTTGTAAAGTATGTTTGTAAGTTTGATGATCTTAGGCATGTTCTTCATAGACTTATTGGTGTTAATATTGACCAAGTTGTCATAGTTTAGCTGACCTAACATTTTGTGCCATAGACAAATTTCATCTATCTTGCTCATGAATAATCTCTCCTTCTTGATCTCATTCAATACATATAGGTTGTTCTCATTCCTCATGGCATTGGTAATTAACCTTTATAATTTAGATCTTTTTATCTCACACCCTCTACCATGAGAGGTTAGTATGTGTCTTTGATTTCACATTTGACATACACTAAGTAGGTTATGTTTCAAACCTTCCACATACAACACATTTTGTGTCTTGTTCTTTCCATTATCCAAAATCAATATACCCTTGCCAACTATATTGGTAGTTGTGTTATCTCCAAACCTCATTGTTCTTATAGCATTCTTATTTAATGAGATAAACTTATTTCTATCTCCTGTCATGTGAATTGAGTGACCACTATCTGTATACCATTTCATGCCTTCATCTTGAATGTGAAAGACGGACTAAACTAGCATAGAATCCTCTTTAGTTTTCTATTCATCCTTGGCAAATAGTCCATCTTGCCTCTTAAGCTCAATATGATCTGTCCTAACTTGCTTTGGATTCCATACCAATGTTTGATCTTTATTATGCATTTTATGAGCTTCATATGTCTTATTTAATCTTGTGGGCCTTCTAACTCTATTAGATCAAAATCTTACAATGTGTCCTATATTGTGACAAATGTAGTAAATAACATTTCTATACTTACCATGGTTCCATGATGACTTATCCTTTATTGCATTGGGCTACCTGATTATTATTTTCATGTTGGCATTATTGAATTTTTTTTACTTCTCATGCTCTCTCTCAAACTTTTTCATTTTGTCTATGAGCTACTCATACTCAACCTTCAAAGAATCTAACTCTGTCTACAACTAGTCATACTCAACTTTCTTTGACTTTTACCTTATATTGACACCTTCTAACTGACTCTTTATATCATAGATAGTCTTATTTTGATGTTTTAAATCATCAAGGGCACTTATGATCTCAAATTAAAGGTATAATTTAGCTTTTCCTTCTTTATTTTCATAGTAGATGTCTTCATCATACATGTTATCTTCTTTATATTGATCACAAGACATTCTTGTGCTTTAAAGGATCACCTTCAAGCTGTTAGACTTGCCTCAAAGTACCAAGCTTAGATAGAAATTGTTATAATCAAAATGAATATGAGTGGTTTGAACCAATCTTCAAAAACTTTTACAAATTTACTTTATCATTCATGAACTATTAAAACAATATAGTGTACTAGCAACACATTAAGAGACATGAGCATGAGATAAGAGCATAACACATATAACACTTATTTGAGTGGGAAAACCTCAAGGGGAAGAAAAATAAATAATATTTTAAATTGGAATACATTTATATAATACAAACATCAATATTTATTGAAGCACCAACTTCACTTGGAGCACCAACCTCAACTAGCCAAGCACCCACTTGACTAGGCTTTAGTAAACACCTACTTGCAAGGAAGCACCAACCCCCTAGATGACTTAGAACCAAATCAGTAACCTGATTGAATTTGTCATATTTATGACATCTTGATACTCAACCAACTGATTATGACCACCTCTTTATCTCTTCAAACTCTTCTCCCTCTCAAAATGCCTTTTAGGCTCCTTCGCTTAACTAGGTCTCTTCAAGATAGATTAAGTCATTTAACCTTCATAGTATTTTATAGTGCCCATATTAGATATTCATGATAGTTTATATGAACCTTGATGATGGTATATAATACCTAATATATCTCTTCAAAATTATATATCTTTCGCTTCCACTCACTCATTCTCTGGCTTTTCCATTAGGCCTATTAGGCATTGTTCTTATACTAGGTTCTTGCTCATACACCACTTGGCCGGACATACACAATTTCACATTTATATTTTCCATATAATAGACCTAATACATGCCAAAAACATGAATCAAAAATTACAATATGTGGGTCATATCATATAGGACCAAAAACCTCTTTTAGGCCTTAAGGAGACCTAATTCAATTAGGCCTTCTTTAGCACACATTACCCTTTGATATTCTTGGAGTAATTTAAAAATTCATACATAGAAAGAAAACTTCAAATTCCACTCAAATATAACCCTATTTATATCCTCTTAGTTTCATGACATATTTTATCTCTACTTACCACTTAAATCATGCCATTAGCATTGTTCACAAGTAGGCTTGTACATACCCAAAACGTTTATCTTGAACTATTAAAGATAAAACACCAATTAGCTAAATAACCATGGAAATTAAACATATACATAGAACCTTAAATACCTCAAAAACTTCACCAATTTATTTATACTTAATTACATAGGTAAAAAATACTCAAACCCTTCTTTCCAAGCAACGCACTCAGAACTACCAGCTAGCCACGAAACACAGTCATGGAAACAATAACCTTCAACACCTATAGGACCACTTTCAGATACTTAAAATGTATGTATAAGATCTTATGAGGTCATTATAAAATTATTATATAGATATATAATATGTTTAAATGTTAATATTGTTCTTGCAGACCAATCTCATAGTTTTGCACCTCATTGTCTCATCTGAATCAGACAAGTCAACTTATGAGCAATTTTTTTCTATATACAATGATCTCTAAATATTATATCCAACATGAAAATTTATTAAAGGTCTTGAATAATTTCTCCATGCACTTGGATTATCCCAAATCTACTATAACACATCCCTAATCAACTTCTCACTTTTGCCTAGGTTTCTCACTATTTGCACCATTGAACCTGTTAGTGACTGGTCAACTTGTATGACCAGTTTAGCACCCCTAAGGGATATAAACCTTAAAAAAACCACCATGAAAATAAAATACAAGTCTTAATATTTAATATTCATACATTTATCAACTTTGACTTGGTCAACTCTAATTGTTACAACAAATATCTGAGAAACATGGCCTTTCTTGTAGGATCCACTCACTCGCCTAACAAACTAATCACACCTGGAGGTTCTTGGGAGAGTTGTCTAAATGCTCCAAGAGTTTGTCTATTAATTTTATACCATTATGGGTTGTTTTGGACAATATATTTGACATCAAATTAGTGTTACGATTTTAGAGAGGGTTAACATTGTTTCTAGTGTTAATGATTATTCATAGATGATTACCCCTCATTTATAAAACTAATGCCTAAATATATTATATAGGACCCTTCCCCATCTCTCCTCAATATATCAAGTTACCATGTAGAGGTTACACATGCCAATGAACACTTGAAAAACCTTCTCAGGTTGAGAACCCTTCATTATGTGCACTCGAGAGACCTCAAAACCACTTTTCATGCCATTTATTGCAAACTTTGACCTCAAAATTGGTTAAAAACCTAGGAAAAGATATCACATGACTTCACATGCTAATTATTATCTTGAAATTTGAATCTCATACCTCATTTCACCACCATTTCTCTCTTTACTTGCTTTGTCCTTGACCTACAAACTACATGTTAAGGACTCAAATTACACCCTAGATGAAAGTAGAAATGTTCAAGTCCTACTCTCAAATCTGGTCCAACATAGGAATGACCATAGGTTGTGGGTTACCTAAACTTGGGTCAAACCTCTAAGATTTTTAATGAGGCTAGCTCCTCAAATATAATAGTATAGCCCCTATTACTAAACCTACATTATTAGGGGGAAAAGGGGGGAGAAATACAATGAATAAAATCTATACTAAATGTGGTGATGCACCAAATGCTCTAAGATCCACTTTCATCTTAGACACTTCTATGACTATTAATGAATCCAATCTAGACAAGGGTCAGTCAGAATCTATGACAAGATTGCAAGCATGAGTGTTTTGTATGAAGGCTAAAAATAGACTTAAAACTTGAAGGATAGGAAAATATAGGTTTATATGAGACATTATGGAATTATGACACTTCAAGAGGTAAATCACTAGCTAACACTTCACACAACTTGTAAGAAACCAACAGAATTGAAGCAAGGTACATAAAGAATACATAGATGATGAATAGAAACATACACTCTACATATTAAACTTCAATAAGTACACTTAGAATTCAACCATAATCTGCAAATGTCTTATATTGCTTTAAAAGAGTGTTACAAAGTGATTTTGATATAGCTTCACTATCTCCAAACCCCAAGGTCCCCTAATCAAGGGTTCAAGGAAAGAATTTATAGGAAGAAAAGATGAGGGATAGAGATGAAAATTATACTAAGGAAGCCATTTATGAGCTCAATCCTATTTAGAATAACCATAGCCACCATTTTCCTCAAGCTTGATCTTGCATTAAAGTTTTTTTTTCTCTTTTATAGTGTGTTCAAGGTAAATTATGGGGATCCATCCATGTTAGTACATGGGCCTTTCAAATATTTTATGCGTTATTATCCTAAATTGCCAAGGTGAGGTCTTTTGTGTGCTTGGGAGGGGGGAGGGGGCCATGCCTAAGTCTAGTTTTAGTGGATATTTTTCATGGGCATGGTTGAGTCCAAGTACAACAAGCCTTTTCATTAATGCATAGATCTACCCCAGCGATATATTTTAAACACTGATCTAATGTAGAAAAAAACTAAGCTACTTAATTAGTTTTCCCATATTTTTGAATTGTCAAAGTTTTTATAAAAGCATGGCCTCAATTCTTCATTTAAATTATCAATCCTTTACCTATATTAGGCTTGGGAGACTCACTTTTATCCTTGTAGAGCTTTAATGATGATGCTTGGTCTTTATTGTTATCCTAGTTTAACCTAGGTCAAGCTTTAAACTTAGTTTTATGTTTCCATCAGCTTGAGTTGAACTCAAGCTCGACTCCATTATTTATTTATTTTGGGTCAAGTCATTATTGTATTCTTCAACATGGCCTAGCTAGTCTTCACTCATTGGTTGTTGGCAATCTAACTCAGCTCATTGATTTAATAACCTCATCTCGCTCCATCAATCTATCTATGCATGGATGTTCATGAGTTGTAGATATTTTTCCTAAACCACATGTTTTTAAAACTTGTCCTTAACTTATTCACCCTTGAGATTTGCTAACCATTTTTACTTTTCCTTGATCGATGTGATCTTGATGAATGATTAAGTGCAAGCCCTTAATTTAGCTTTGAATTGTCAACTCTATCTTTGTTGGTGCCACTTATCAATCCCTCATTGATTCTCAGGATCCTATTAGTCTGTTAGTTCACATGATTTCACCATGTGTCAACTTCTCATGCTCTCTAACTATTTTACCCATCTTGCTCTGTTGGATAAAGATGTACGATTAAGTGAGGAACATTGATATCATTGGGACCCATAATTTGAAACCCAATGGCTAGTTCATGATCTTAAATTTGATGATCTATGGGATGTCAAATGACATTTTCATGATCATCATTGGCATTCATGTGATCATCTCATTTCATGGGTTTAACTTTAGAAGCTTCCAACTAAAACTAGAAGAGCTCGCACAGGTCCGAAAAATTCTGAGGATGATCCTGGCATGTAGAACTATAATTGTGGATGATCCACTGGTTGTGTGAGGATTTCTGAGTAAAGATAAAAATTACGTAAGTGGAATCATATTTTTATTCTTGCATGAAATCCTTGTGATGGTCTAGTCCCTTAAAGCTTGTTCTTGATGCCTTTACTTGAATCTTCAAGGCTTGAACGGGTCCTAGGGCTTGAGAAAACCTACCTAAGACCTTGAACTGCCTTGACCATCATGAGGACCTTTTCCTTTAAAATTTGACAAATTACACTTTAAGTAAACTTGAAGTGTTTTAAAAGCTGTATAGGCTAAGGTTGATCTTAAGACTACTTATTCCATCCAAAACTTTGTTCATCTATTTATTCATTTGACCATTTCATTCAACAAAAACTCTGCCTAGCTAATCTAGTCCATGTTTGACCTTCAAAAAAATCATTGCAGTCAAGCAAGGTTGGTATGTTGGCCAAAATTTCCAACATTTTTGATGATTCTACTAGCTTGACCAACCTGTTGGTCATGGAACCTAGAACTTGACCAAGCTCATTCATGATGGTTTGATAAATAAAGCATTATTTACAAAAAAACCATGTCTATCTCTTTGAAACACATTAAAGCAATGAGGTGCATATGAATAGTAAGAAAGTAACAAACTAACAAATAATTGCTTGAAATAGTAGGAAAACAAAAAATAGAACAATGTGCAAAGGCACTTGGAAGAAAAAATAGACCTATCTACCTATATAAAAAGATTATGATACAAAATTAGTAGCAAAATTTGAGATACCTCCTATTGATGAGGATGGGAAGGCTCTCTCCACTCAACCTAACAAGCTCAAAGGCATTTCTCTCCTTACAACTTGTGATGATATAAGTTCCACTCCAAAGACTATCAAACTTGGAGTGCTTTCTAGGTTTTGTGTGATCCTCATCCCATTTGAGGACTATATCACCTTGTTGAAATGTCCTTCACGAAGCTCTCTTATCAAATGAATTTTTCACTTGATGTTTATTGGACCACATAATATGCATAGAAACATCCCTTGTCTCCTCCAACTACCTTAGCTCATTCAACCTTACTTATATAGCATTATCCTCTAGAAGCTCAAGTTGATGTGAAAGCTCTAATGTAGGAATCTCAAGAGATATAGGAAGTCTGGCCTTTTTCCCATAGACCAGAAGGTATGGTGAGTGTCCAGTAGCTATTTTAGGAGTCACTCTATCTACTCATAAGGCAATCCTTAGTCTAGTATGCCACTCCCTTTGACTATCCTATATGATTCTCTTGATAATCCTTTGTAAGTTCTTATTTGTGGACTCTGCTAGTCCATTTCCCTATGGATAATAGTTGGAGGATGTTTTAAGATAAATCCCATGTGAAATATCCCACTCACATACCTTTCTACTACTGAAATCCAATACATTGTTAGAAATGATCATGGAAGGCACACCAGACCTAGTCACAAGGCTATCGTAGAAGTCTAAAATAGAGACTTCATTGGCCTCCTTGAGGGAAACTGCTTCAACCCAACTTGTAAAGTAGTCTATAGTTGTAATGATCCATTTATTTCCTTTACTTAAAATTGGGTGTATCATCCCTATGAATTCTGACCCCCATTGCATGAACAGTTGTTCTAATTGAATTGGTTATAAAGGAAGGGCAGCTACTCTATGCTTGCCAACAAACATTGCATATTTTGGGCATTTCCTTACCAAACAGTAAGTATCTCTAAAAATTGTGGGCCAAAATTACCCAAATCTAATGATTTTGGAGGTTATGGTCTTAGTATAAAAGTGCCCACTAGTTAGAGCATCATATAATTGCTCAAGTATCTTGTCAATCTGGCATGACTCTACACACCTTTAAAACATGCCTCCTATGTCCTTATTGAAAAGTACCCCATCTATTAAGACATAATATATACTTTGAAACCTAAAGTTCCTTCTTTTTTATTTTTATATCCCCATAGGACATTATCTCATTTCAAGAAACCTACTTATATCTTGTGTCCAACTAGAGAGTGTGTCATCACCAGCTGTCTGTTAGCTATCATAGACTATCAATACTTGGTCCTTATCCTATTTTATTCCTACTATAAGGTTCTCACACAACCCCCTACCCCTTATAAGCTTTGTAACTCTAACCTCAAGGTCATACTCCATGCATTTTGTTACTAATCCATCTCTTTTCTCATTAAGATCTCTATTGAGTATGAACTCGTTGATACTTGGATGTACTACCATGAGTATGATCTTGCTATTGGAGATCATGTGCCTAAACATATTCAACCCTTTCACTCATACAAGTACATGATTTTATACAAATTTATACCTTCCCTCATACTCTTCTAAGGCCTAACTGAAGTAAGCAATAGGTTGTTATAGACCTTGTTCAATCTATTACATCAACATGGCAGAGATTGCATCCAATGTAGAGAAAGCATATAAGTAAAATTCTTTATTAAAATCAGGATTAATAAGTGTAGGGGAATGAGAGATGGCCTCAAAACACCTCTTACCTTCTTTATTCTATGTAAACTCTTTGCACTTTCTTAGCATGTGAGCAAGAGGCTTGACCATCTCTGCAAACCCTGGGATAAATCTTCTTATAAAATTAATCTTTCCTAAAAAGCTCTACAAACCTTTTTTATGTTTAGGCAAGGGTAAGGATAAGATAGACTCAAATCTTTTAGTATCTATGTAAATACCATCATTAGACACTACATGGCCCAATTATCTGCCCTTATGCACACCAAAAATACATTTTTTAGGATTTAAAGACACACCAAACTCTATGCACCTTTCAAACACCAACCTCAAATGAACAATGTGGTCAATTGATCCATAAACTAACACTGAATTCTATGCAAAAAGTTTACTTTGGATAATTTTTAGGAAAAATATTATATACCAAAAATTATTTCATAAAATAATCAACTTAAGGAATTGCAATGCAAGAAAATACACACCATACTGCACAAGAGTTGATTACGGAGTTCAATAATGCCTACATCTCTGGGTTTGCTAACTATCTAAACCAATTCATTATAATATGTCTGAAATTAAATGGTAACCCTTATAGAAAAATAATGAATCCAAGTGTTATGGACCTTTGAAGAATCTTAGAATCCACGGATAGATTCTTCACCTTCTAGAAACACACCTCTAGATGTCCTCTACTCAAAAATCTTACTTTTCAACATCAAAAATGGTAAAAAAAAGCCTAAATTTTGGACACTCAACATATAGAACCATATCAAAAACTATAATAATTCACTAGTTTACCTCAAAGTCTATAAATGACTCTAGATGCCTCAAATCAGAGGAAGAGTAGAAGTAGGTCCTTACACCCTAGCACAACAGACTACTTCTGAGGCTTTACAATTTCTTCAGAAGTCCTCAAAATGAAAAAATATCAATGAAAAAGTTGTTCCTTAGAGAAAAATAATATCAGTCCCTTTTCAGACTTTTCCCCAATTCTACTCCAAACTCCTTCTGCAAGATGCACAAGCTCTTATAGCCTTTAACATTGGTTGCCAAGCTTGTTCAAATAAATTCAAATACAATGTCTTAGAATTTTATATAGTGTTACATCCCATGGGTTCAATGGTGGGGATGTTTATCTTTTACCCTAATATGCAAGGTTTGATTCCACTTTCCAACTTTTTGGGCGATTGAAGCATATCTTTTTGGTGGGTAATGTTTATCATTTATCCCACATTAGTAAGTGGATTTAAATTTAGTTTTCTAAATACAACAATATATGTGGTGGTTAATGCCTTAAAATTCATGATCCACAAAGTGTATAATAGAATATGTTGTCATGTGGGTATTTTTGGATAAAATGTGGCATGTTTGGGATGTTATGTGGTAGGTTTGTGGAGGAACATTTGGTTATGTGGCATGTACGTGGAAACTATGGATGTTGGTGGAATTATGTGGAAAATGGTAAATTAAATATGGTTTGTTTAGAATATTCAAGAAATAAAATTGGACCATGGAAAACTATTTGGTGGCAAGCCACGTGATGGCTTGAGGACCCACCACATAGTCCAATCCCCACTGGCTAATTTTCGACCTCTCGCCACTTGTCAACGTCTAATTGGATTTGTCTAAACTCTAGATTTTTTATGCCTACCAAAGATTATCATTTCACCTATTAAATATAAATGATAAAAAACCAATATTTTTCTATACAAACTGACTACCACTTGTCATGCTCTTACTGGTCCACATTTTTGCCACGTCATCATGTTGACCAAGTTTGGCCATAACTTTGACTAGCCATAACTTTTGCATATGGACTCCATTTCATGAACCATAAATTGTGTTGAAAATATCTCAAGATGATTTATGCAATGGAAATATTCTAAAATCATTCCATAATGGTCATTTTCTATAGTTTGACCAACTTTGACCTTCTTTGACTAGTTTGACTAAAACTTTGACTAGTTGTACAAGGAGCATACGAGCTCTATTTTCCACATTCTACATACCATTAGAAATGTCTCAGCAAAATATATGCAATGGTACAGGTTTCAATCTATTTCAAGACCTTTTTTGAGTTGTCCTCTAGATCATTAGCTGAGTCCTTTGAGAAAATAGTGATGTCATCTAAGTAGATGAGCACCATGTCATTGATCAAGCCTTCAAATGTAACATCCATTGCCCTTTGGATTGTTGTCCTAACATTGGATCATCCAAAGGGCATCTTCATATATGCATAAGTGCCCCACTTAGTGGTCAAGGTAGTCTTATGCCTATCTTTTTCCTTGACCATAATCTAATTATAGCCATAGTAGCCATCAAGCAAAGAGAACCTCTGAGAACCTACTACCTTTTGAAGAATCTGATCTATGGAGGGAAATGGGTAATGGTCTTTTAAAGACACCTTATTGAGGTCCCTAAAGTCAACACACAAATGTATTTCCCCATTCTTAGTCCTTACTAGCACAAGGTTTACCACCCATGACGAATGCTTAATGGGAAATATGATCTTTGATTCAATCAACTTAAATAATTCCCTCGTCATCAACTCCTCAACCTTTGGATTGATAGGCCTTTGCCTCTACTTGACTAGTCTTGCATATCTCTCTAATTCAATGGTATGTTGTGTGATTTTGGGGTCAAAGCTTTCAAATATTTATATTCCCATGCAAATACATCAGAGAACTCCTGGCATAAGGCAATAAATGTAGCTCTTTCTTTTGTTGTGTTAACCTTTCCCAACTTCAATAATTTTCCCTTGAAGATCTATATCCTTTGATAATGTTCCTCTTTAGCTGAGATACGTGTCTTACCTTTTCTTACTTGGTCACCCTCATTGAAGATGCTTTCTAAGGTCACAAGTCCTTTAGGTAGCTTGTTATAACTCAGTTGTACTATATGTTCATCATAATGATGTTGGAACCTATTTTTATTTTGATGGTATAACTATACTTCTAAATCAAAAAACATATAATTTGTTCATCATTGTCAAACACTTGCCAACTTACTTCATTATCAGGTATAATTGGCCTGCATATGACTTTGACTTTGCCTAAACTTTAGTTGCCTTTGACTCCCTCTACAACTTCATATTAAGCTCCAATGGCTGCAAGCCTATCTACATGTTGATTTGTCTCTCTTGATATGGATTGTATATTAAATGCCAAGAAGTCTTCCATAAGATCCCATACACAATGATTTTAGGCTTTCAAATGATGGTTCTTGATAGAAAGTATGTCTCTCACTTGTTATGCCACAAGCTCACTATCACCCTTGACTTGAAGAATTTTGACACCTCTTCTTCTCACCTCTTACAAACCATGTAAAGGGCTTCATATTCAACTGTGTTTCAAGTGCAATTGAATTAGAACCTTGCAGCTGAATAGTATTTTTGATCTAAGGGTGAAACCAACATGACCCTAGCTCCACTACCATTTTTGACCTTGAGCCATCAAATAATAAGGTTCATATACCATCTTATTCTTGAGTAGTACTAGTTAGGGAAGGTATTGCAAACCCTTCTTCATGCATACAGTACACTCCTAATTTTGTTTCTTCAAGATTGCTAAAGGGATCAAATCCATGGTTGGTAACTACCCATTCATCTAGATATAGGTCTGAAATGCCCTCAAGATGATAATGAGGCTCTTTTTCACTAACATTCTCATCTTCCTAAAATATGTTACAATTGACATTTGCAAGGTTAGGCATATAAGGCTCCAGTTGGAACCTAGAGATGGGTTTGGACCTCATAGTGACCTCAGTCCCATATTTGGTCCTAAAAAACATATATGACTAGTCAAATGATAAATAGCCCCCAATATTTATAGTAAAGTCCCTAGATAGGCATAAGGAAAAATATGGGGTAGGTCCACAACCATTACATCTTGAGTGATGACATAATTAGGGCAAGTTGCCAATGTGATCTTAAGATCTTTCACTATGCCTATTGTTTTAGTGGGAGAACCATCCAACTGGAGAACACCTTTCTCATTAGGTATATATTTAATCCCAAGCTTAGCTACTATGGATTTAGGCATAACCTAAGTCAAAGCACCTGAATCTATCATACAATTATGCACTAAACAATCTTCTATGATGGTTGACAAATAGAAAGGAAGGGGCTTGACAACTTTGGGAGGGTGAGTAACATTATGAACCTAAATTTGATTGGGGAATTAGTTATAACCCTGATTAGTACCACACTAGTTAGTGTTTATAAAAAAAAAATTGACCCTTTCAATTTCACTATTTATATGAGAAGGCTTGGCAATTTCTTGTTGAAGAATTTATTTTTGTCCTGAAATAGATAAAGTATCATACATAATCATTGTGACATTAGCCCTTTACATATTATCTACAATATTGAAAGGGAAATTGGTACCTTTGGGTTCAACCTTGGAAGTAGAAGCATCATTTGGAACTTGTGTAATATGGGGAACAAAAGGAGACCTATGTTACTATCAAGGTTATTGAGGTACTTATTGAGTTGCCAGAACTTTAACAGTTACATCTGAAGTGGTTGGTTGTTGATTGATTTGTGGAGGTATTGAAGAATCTTTAGGCTACTTCAAATTATCCTCCAACATTCTCCTCTTATACCTAGTATGAGTTGAAATTAATTCATTTGGCCTTTGATTAGTCTACCCCATGTTTACCGCCACATGGTCAAACATATGCTTCCCTTCTTGAAAGTTCATGCACATGGTGTCATATGGTGGTATACAAATGTTTCTTTGCTATTGAATTTGAGCTTCTAATGATGTTATGGTAGGTACATTACCTTGGTTCATTGGAGGGGCTTTTGGTGGAGGAGGCATGGTGTCATCGCCTAAAAATGAAGGAATCTACTACCAACTAGGGTCCTGATACATCTCTTCATTTTTAACCATTACCATCTCATTAGACTATTCCCTTGAATGTCATTGACCTTCTTATACAAGATTATTTTGTGTAGGGATGAAGGCTCAAAAGCTACTTGTAGTTGTAAGGTTGTAGCTATTATGAGTTCTACCTTGAGTAAGTTGGCCTTGGATTTGTTGGCTTGATAGGTAAGGGGATCTCTTATAAGATTGAGTAGGGTATTGGGTTTGAAAGGGAGCTTGGTACGAATATGGCCTATATGAGATTTTTTTCTATATTTTTGAGCCATTAGCTTATTTTTTTGTGCCTTCAATAAGATCTCAATCCTTGCAAATTCATCCACTTGGCCATCATCAGGTTGGGTTAGGTTGTTTGGAGTGGGAAGTGGAGCAATGGTAGGTAGGGTTGGTTGAAGTTTAGGAAAGAATGGCATGAGGGGTCTGGGCATGATTTTCCCTACTTGTATCAAATAATTTTCTAATCTTATAGTTGTCTCATAAACCCCAAGCAGAATTGTTTCACCTATAAATCAGATCATGACTGCAATGTCTAAATTCAATGCTCTTAAATAGTAAAGGAAAGCATAATTAGGTGTGGGCTTAATGATGGTAGGGATCCTATCCCAAGTTTTTTGGAATCTATAGTTGAAATCAACCATAGATTTTTAAGGTGCTCTTTTTATTGAGGTAAGTTATTCCACAAGTGATACATGGTCACTTCTATCCTCAAAATGTTTACATAGGCACTCACCAAACTCATCCCAAGTATGGATTGAGGTAGGATTTAAACCTCTAAACCATTGCAGGGCTTTGTATTTTAATGATGTGGCTAGTACTCTCATGGCTACATTCTCTTGTGTAATGTGGTGTACTACACAAAGGTTTGTAATGTTAGCAATGTGCTCTATAGGAGTGATGGAGTTTTCTCCTATAAAGTAAGGTAGGATCTTCAAAGAGGTAGTCGGCATGTCATCATATTGATGAAGGTTGAGAGGGATCCCCCCATTAAAGGGTACAAAGGCTTGATTTATTAGTAATATTTCAAATAGAATGAGAAATAGTCTTTGCCTAGAATAGAACCTTCTGAACAGAGGTGTAAACTATGTTATGTGAGGCAAGTGGCTTATGTTGTGCCTTCTAATAGGGGACAAGGATGTTCTTACTCTCCTTCTTGAGTGTGTTAAGAGCTCACTAAAATGTAAGTCGATAACTTTTGTAGATGATCTTGTACTTCTTGACATGTAGGTAAAGGGATGGTTTTTGTGAGACAAATGTGTTTGGATTCACAAGGTGTTACTGCTAACTATTTGCTACACTTTTCAGCCAAAGATAGCACCAACTCTTTAGCCCCTTTCCTTGATTGTCCCACCGTGTGTGCTAGAAATTGTTAAGGACTTAGATTGCACCCTAATTGAAAGTAGAAGTGTTTAATTCCTACTCTCAAATTTGGTCCAACATGGGAATGACCCTAGGTTATGGGTTACCTAAACTTGGGTCAAACCTCTAAGATTTTTAATGAGCCTAGCTCCTCAGATATAACAATATAGTCCCTATTACTAAACATGTGTTATTGGGGTGAAAACGGAGGAGAAATACAATGAATAAAATCTATACTAAATGTGGTGATGCACCAAATGTTCTAAGATCCACTTTCAAATTGGACACTTCTATGACTACTAATGAACCCAATCAAGACAAGGGCCAATCAGAATCTATGACAAGGTTGCAAACATGAGTGTTTTGTATGAAAGCTGAAAAGAGACTTGCAACTTGAAGGATAGGAAGAGATAGGTCTATATGAGACACTATGAACTTATGACACTTCAAGAGGGAAATCATTAGCTAACACTTCACACAACGTATAAGAAACCAACAAAATTGAAGCAAGGTACACGAAGAATACACAGATGATGAACAGAAACATACTCTGTGCTCATTAAACTTTAATAAATTACACTTAGCATTCAATTAGAATCTAAAAATGCCTTATATTGCTTCAAAAGTGTGTTACAAAGTGATTTTGATAGAGCTTCACTATCTCCAGCCCCTAAGGTCATTTAATCAAGGGTTTAAGGCAAGTATTTATAAGAATAAAAAATGAGGGATAGAGAAGTAAACTATATTGGGGAAGCCATTTATGAGCTCTATCCTATTCAAAATAACCACAAATACCATTTTCCTCGAGCTTTCTCCTACATTAAAGTTTTTTCTTCTCTTTTATGGTGTGGTTAGGGTAAATTATGGGGATCCATCCCTATTAGTACATGGGCCTTTCTAAGCTTTTATGTGTTATTGTCCTTTATTACCAGGGTTAGGTCTTTTGTGTGCTTGGGGGGGAGGGGTCCATGCCCAAGTCTAGTTTTAGTGGATATTTTTCATGGGCATGGTTGAGTCCAAGGATGACAATCCTTTTCATTAATTCATGTATCTACCCGAACTACATATTTTGAACACTAATCTAATGTAGATGAAAACCAATCTACTTAATTGGTTTTCCCATATTTTTAAATTGTCAAAAAATTTCTAAAAGCATGGCCTCACCTATTCATTTAAATCATTGATCCTTTACCTTTATTAGGCTTTGGAGACTTACTTTTGTCCTTCCAGATCTTTTATGATGATGCCTAGTCTTTACTATTAACCTAGTTTAACATGGGTTGAGCTTTAAGCTTAGTTTCTATGTTTCCATCAACTTGAGTCAAATTGAGTTCAACTCCATTATTTCTTTTGTTTAGGTCAAGTAAATCTTGGCTTATTCAACATGCCCCAACTCAGTCTTCACTCATTAGTTGTCAAAAATCTGACTCAACTCATTAACTCACTAACCTCATCTCACTCTGTCGATCTACCTATGCATAGATGTTTGTGAGTCATCGATCTTCTACCTAACCCATGCATTTTTGACACTTATCCTCAACTTATTCACCCTTGAGATTCATTGACCATTTTAAATCTACCTTGCTCATTTTGATCTTGATAAGTGATTAAACGTGAGCCTTTGATTTAGCTTTGAATTATCAACTTTGTTATTTTTGGTGCCACTTATCAATCCCATGTTGATTCTCAAGATCCTGTCAGTTTATCAATTCACATGCTTATACCACATGTTGACTTCTCATGTTATTTGACTATTTGACCCATTTCACTCTGTTAGATCAAGATTTATGATTGAACAAGGACCATTGATCTTGCCAGGACCCATAATTTGAAACCCAATGACTAGTCCATGATCTTAAATTTGATAGTCTATGGGATGTCTAATGACATTCGCACAACCATCATTAGCATTTGTACAGATGTCTCATTACATGGGTTCAAATTTTGAAACTTCCAAGTTGAACCTTAAAAGCTCATATGGGTTTAAAATCTTATAAGGATGATCTTGGCATGTAGAACTATAATTGTGTGTGATTCGTTGATTGTGAGAGGCTTTTTGAGCAAAGATAAAAATTATGCAAGTAAACTAGTCTATTTATTCCTACATGACATCTTGGTGATGATTTTGTCCCTTAAATATTATTCTTGGTCCCTTTTACTGAATATTCAAGGCTTGAATGGGTCTTGGGGCTTGAGCAAACTTGCCTAAGACCTTGAACTACCTTGACCATCATGAGGACCTACTCCTTCAAAATTTGACAAACTACATTTTAAGTAAACTTAAAGTGTTTTAAAAGTTTTATAGGCTGAGGGTGATCTTAAGACCACTTATTTCATCTATAATTGGTTCATCTATTCATTCATTTGACCATTTCATTCAATAGAAACTCTACCTAGCTAATGGCCAACACTACATTAGGCATTGAAACTGACCTTAAAGCCTCTTTTCATGCACTTTATACCTCACTTACATGCTCACACAACATCTCACATGTTCAAAAAATGTAAAACATCTTTCATATGCCTTGACAATAGATCATGATGCCTCATTAGGCCAAGCAGGGTCTAGAGGTAGTCTAGTTGCATACTAGGTCTATAGGTCCTACCCTTGTAGGCTCAATTTGATACTTTCATAAGTGTTATAATGCCTCATATGCATGCTCAAACAACCTCATATAGCCTCTTATGCCTTTGTGCATCCATCTCACCAGGCCACCAAGTGCATACCTTCTCACAAGGTCTCTTCATGCAATGACTAGTGTCATGACTAGGCTTCTCAAGCTCTTCAAAATTGGAAACTAAACTTAAAACAATTTTTGATGCTCTTATAGATTTCTCACATGTCTTAAATTTTCCTTAGATAATTTCATACCTCTCAATGATGCTATAAAATAAGAACATTATTCAATGACCTCATGAACACCTTTCTTAAGAACCTTTGATATCAATGACAATATCAATGCCAAACTTCAAAAATAGGAATAATGATCAACATGAGGTTTTCCCATTTTATCTTACTGTTAAGGCACATCTAAGTCATGTATTCTATCACTTGGAGATTTTAATATTGGGGCACACTTAAATTATTGCATACTGATCAAAGTTTCCCTATTCTTCCCAAATATGATTGTAATAATTTAAAGCAATCCTTAGCTAAATCAAGATCCTATTTTATCAATGTCAAACAAACCATTATCAAGTATTCAATCCATCTATATATGTATTCATGTAACAAAAGGAGCATAATTTCCCAAATCACTTTAAGTGGGAGAACTAGATGGGCTTGATTTCTTTCTTCTAAGTATTGGGTACGTAAGCTACACTAAGTCATCATAGGGATGATTGGGGTCAAATAAACCTATTATACTACTCAATATTTTATTTTCATGTCTTTCAGCTATTGTAAACCCTTGAAATTGAAATTCTAGCTTCTAGGAAAAAAATTGTGTTATTTTTATTTGCCTTGATATTTCAGATCATCGCCCGTGATCTTCCTCAAGAGATAAAATATCACTAACTCTATCATATTTTCTACTTTGAATAATTTATTTAGAGGTAATTCACATGCATTTGAAGGTTAATTTTCTACACACATGCATGTTTTAAGCAACTATATATGATTATGCCCCAATTTCCTTCTTTTCTGGCAAAGGAAAAAATTGACTAGTAGACCTGACAAAAATGCTAGTAAATGTTGTCCCCATTTTGATGATCGTGACCCTCATTAGTTACATCTATAGTTATTATGTAACTTTTCAAATTAGCCTAAATTGATTAGTTCTACCCATTATTAAATTTCACACTATCAGATCATAGATAGTAAACAACCAAGTCTTTTATTTTGTTTGTAGTTATTCTTTTTTCATTTAATTATGCTTTATTGATTTCAATATTTTACTTTCATTCTACTTGTTTCAAGTTATTTTAAAACATTGACTTTCTTTCAAATCAATTTATCTTAATTAGGTTAATTCACCTATTAATTTCAAATTCTGATAAAACATATTGGGGAACCCACTTTCTATTCAAACATTGATTTGAAAAAAATTATCATAGGGTTTAGATAAATTACTTTAGCATCCAACACTAAAAGAATTTTTTTTCAACCTTAGATTTACTATCTGACACTAAAATAGCTTGCTTTCAACATCAGATTTAGTAATTGACATTGAAAGCACTTTAATTTGATCTTGGATTTGATATTTGACATTGAAAGCATTTTATTTGATCTTGGATTTCAAGGGAATTTACTAATCTTTATACAAAAAAAAATCATTTCTAGAATCTAAGTTTTAGTTTTCAATTGCTCTCATTTGTAATAAATTTATGGCTATATTGGATGAGTACTTTTGTTTCAAGGTTTCTTAGTTTTCATTATATGTTTTATTCCCCTAATAAGGAACATTATTAACACTCATGTAATAAAATGAATCAAATCACAAATTAAAACCCAACGACTATTAATAAGAAAAATTGTAAAGTCAAGCATGACATATGAATAAGAGTAGTTATACATTTAGGATGTTATAAATCTTACTTTACACCCTCTTTAAAGGCTTATTATGACCATATAAAATGACAAGGCACATGAATCTGATTATGCTAAAAATAATATATTTTATCCTATTTATGTGAACAATTTGGTGAATATTTTGATGCCCACCTAGATGAAATTGACTCTTTTCTATTTAGCTGGATAAGAATAAAATAAACATGATCATGCTAGTACATCTAAATAATAAAATGTTTTGTTGAGTAACCTCTTGTAAACCCTACCACAAGTGTTTTTACTATTGATACTATTATTACATCTACACCTTTGGATTTTGGGGAAACATAAGGATTCTAATAGATATATATGTCCAAGTCTAACCAAATGACTCCTACAATACCTTTGGTATCTATGCATACTACATCACTTACCTTGCCTACTACATAATAACTTGTGTAAACTATTTCACTTTTGCATGCCCAAGCGTTGCAGTTAGAGTGAAGTATATCAAAAGCTAGCTAATAAATGGATTCTTAAGTCTTGCTTCATAATTCATTAGCACCTGATATTGCATCATATCCTTTACCTTTAAGATTTTTAGCTCTTGAATTTCTATTATATGAACGTAAAGTGTATCTATAACAGCATCTTAGATATTTTCATGTGTCATGTTTGGATTATGCTTTCAATCAAAGTTGATAACTAAGTTGTTTCCAATAAACCTAAAATATTACATCTTGTATTGGTTTTATGGTTTAATTATTCAATTATCCAAAGAATTTAATCCCACATTAAATAAATTTCTCAATCATTTTTTTATCAAGATTGATGAAAAACTTTCTTATGTGCAAATTATTAAGCTTAAGGAAGGAACTTATGAGCCTATTAGTGATTACATACTTCATGACTGACACATTTTTTTATTGAGGTTAAAGGGGGGGTTTTTGAACTAGGGTCCACAAACCATAGGATATGTACAAAATAAGAAGGAATAAAGGTCCACTAAAGACCCAAGAGAAAACAAAGACAAAAAAAGGCCAGATATAGCCAAAAGGTAGCCCAAAAATAACCTAGAAAAAATAACAGAACAAAAAAAAACTAAAGAAGCTAATCTATATCCAAATTTATTGAGACATCCTCCCAGCAACTTTTCATCCTTTTGAGGTTTGAATCAATGTTTAACAACAATTTATCTTTCTTTAAATCCTTGTGACAACCACTACACTGGATTTATTTGTTTTTTCCTTTACCAATGGATTTTATGTCAAATAACTCATCCAAGTGAGTCCTATTATTCCTTACATTCTAAATCCCCTCATTCATGGCAGCCTTGCTACAATTAACTAAGAAACTGACATTGTTTTTTAGCCTCTCATTCTTGTTCTCAAGCATTTCAACCCTGAATTGAAGACTGTAACTATTGGTTTTCCTCCTTGTCCACCTTATCTTGATGTAATTTGTCACTATCTTGTTGTAGAACATTAACCTTCCCTTCGAGGTCAATTAACTTCCTCATAAACCATCACATGATGGATTTTTGAAGACCCAATTCTTCCACAATTTGTTTAGCATTTTCCTTTCAAAGAACTAACAAGTGATTTAAAATTCTCATTTAGATCATTTTGATACTTGTTAGGGGATAGATTACCTTTATCCTTCACATCATCTATTTCTTTCCTCTTACCAACTTCAGGAAGCTTAGGTAGAGGGGTTTTACTAGTACCGTCTAGCTCCTTTTATTGATTAAAAAATTCATTTCTAGTCCTTTCTTCTTCCATTAAGATGAAGTCCTCAGTAAACTACCCTATATTCCTTGTAGAGTAAATCTTTACTCTATGTTGCATTTAAATTTTCAGTCGAGCACTGCAGTTTTGGTTCCAGCAATACCTTGGTCGTAGCAGTAGAATTGGAGCAGGGCACGAGTTCATTCTCTGACAAGTGATGAAATGCAGTGGAGGCTGCCAAGTGGCATCATTTGAACACAGGCCTTTCTTTCTCTTCTGATTCTTTGTTTTGATTTTGTGTTAAGTATTGATTTCATGCAGAAGCCGCCGCGTGTCGCCTTTTGAAACACAAAGCCAGCCAGCTGGCGTCCTCTGAGCCCCTTTTTGTAACTTTCTAGAGAATCGTAGACCCTACCACGTACCTAGTGGCAGTTAAGCAAAATGTAACACATGACAGAATCCACGTCTCATAGAGGCACCCACGTTTCATCCTAATTTGATAAAGACTTATAACGAGTTGAGCAACAGAGAGTGTGAAAAGTGCCAAGTGGTAGTTACGGAGGCCCTGAATTACCTTTTTAAAGAAGCAGAAGAAGTCACCACGAGTCAATATCTGAGAGACATGGGTACAATGCTTTCATTCAATGCATAAGGGTGACATTTCATTTTGCTTAAGTGTGAAGAGCAACAGAGGCTGCTAGGTGTCACTCTCTGAGTCCCTTTCTGCTTCGTGCCAAGAAAAAGCAGAAGATGCCACGTATCTTCCCAAAAGTAGTGGAGGCTACCATGTGACAATTTTTGAGAGACCATCTTTGAGTTTCGTTGCTAAATAAAGGTTTTGGTGGGCCCTGAGTGTCACTTCAAAGTCCACAGAAGCTGCCAAGTGTCACCATCCATGAGAGTTTGATATGAGTCCTAAATAAAACTACAGCATAGCTAAAGAAAAGGAGAGAGCCACGTGTCTTCGATGAATCCAATGGAAAGCACCAAGTGTCATTTTCTGATGCCTTCTAAGTAATAAGAGCATTTTTAGAAAATTTACTAAGTGTCTGCTCCCATTTCAAACATAACAGAGTGTTACGTGTATCTGTTGCCGCAAAGTGAAACGGAGGGAAAATTAGCTGGAGTTAATTCGAGTAGATGGAACAGTTCATCGGGTAGATTTTTGGATCCCCCCTCAGCATTGAAGGCACTGTATATTTGTCCCTTATGAGCGAAAGAAAGAGAAGATTGTGCGGGAAAGGGGATGATGAAAGGAGTGATCCGAGGCTATAAAAGAGGAAAGATTTTAAAAGAAAAAGGAGGGAAAATTCTATAGTTTTAGACTTTCAAAGTTGTGACCAATAATATCATTTGCTTTTGTTTCATTTTCCTGAGTTGAAAGGTTTATATGACTGTGTGTGTTTTTGCATCTTTTGTATGACTAGAAGATTCAATAAGAAGATTGAACACTATGCCTTTGTTGATGTTATATGTGTCATTTGCAAAGTAGTCTATGCTATAGATTTCTTAGTGTTGTGATTGGAAATGTTATTTGCTTTTGTCTCATTTTTTGGAGTCTGAAGATCTACATAACTGTGTGTGACTTCTATGCCTCTTATGTGTTTGGAGGATTCTATTAAGAAGATTGAACACTATGCCCTTGTTGACAATTCTTGTATCTCAGCAAAAGACTCCCCTATTATGAGCCTCTGTTTCTATTATTCCAATCTTTTACATTGATCATGCACTTGTCTATTCTTTAATGTAATTGACTCATATAATAGTCTCACTGTGCTTAGGCTAGGATTAGGATTACACTCAGGCGCATCACCATAGTTAGGCTTTAATTCCTACATTTTGTGTTTTTGTTTAGTCTCCTACCCCTCTTCCCCAACACCCAATACAAAAGAAGAGACTAGCTTCTTTAAAACTTGGAGGTTGTTTCAAGCCGCATCATCCCATAGCTTGAAAATTCCCATTGTTGATTGGTTAAGATCTAGCACAATTTTATGCCATCAACAGTTTCTGGCACACCTGGTGGGACCGATCTTGAAGTTTCTTTCAAGACCACATGAACCAGAGAGCTATGAGGAGTCAGAGCTATGGACCAGTCACCAGATCACAATCTACTGCAAATCAAGGTATTCTTTTACCACCTCTGGTAATTAGTCCAAGAAGAAGAGCTAACTAGTTTATACCAGTACCAACTATGGGAGCCAACATCCCCCCAAGAAATTATGCAAGCTGGAACATTGGTAGCCCCTTAATCCTCCCTACACCACCAGTAGTTTGGGATCCTATCCCAGTAAATGCCCTAAAAGCTCTACCTAAATTTAATGGGCAGGACTCAATAACACCCGTGGAACATCTTCAAGATGTATCAAATGTTTGTGCCATACATGGTGTCACAGAGCAAAATGTGGCCCTAAGGTTTTTAGCAGCCTCATTCAAAAGAAAGGCTTTAGAGTGGTATCGATCTCTGACCCCAAATACCATATCTACCTGGGACCAGCTTGGAGATCTATTTTTTGAAAGGTTTGCAGAGAAGGGAGATAAGTCTTCCCTGTTACAACAATTGATCACCATTCAAAGGGGACCACAAGAGGACATGACTAACTTCAACACCAAATTCTAGAAAACCTGGGACATAATCCCTATTGTAGCTAAACCACCACCTGGTATGGCCATAGTATTCTATCTCAAAGCTTTAAATTTAGATATATCTGTTATGATTCATTCACTAGGAGGACACACCTTGCCAACAGCTTATGCCCTCGCAGTTAAAGTTGAGAATCATTTAATTGATGCTGGAAAGTTACCCCCAAGGCCTCCCATGCCTGTATTCCCAGAAATTACCTTGCCCTTACCTCAAGAGGTTCTTAAAGCTATAAGCCCACCTGTGTCCATGTATACTTACCCTTCATCATTTGCGAAGCAACTAGCCCCTGCTCAGTCATTCGAAATGGATGATATCAAAAGTATGCTAAGGACATTCTCCAATGAGCTGATTAATATGAAGAGGCAGAAGAACACTTTCCCTAAGTCTCCTTATCAAGGCTATCAAGGGAATAGGTTTTCATCCCAACCAAACTAGTATCAAGGCCCTCCAAGGCAAACCAACAATCAAATAGCAAATCAATTAGTTGTTGTTCCCACACCCTCATAGACCATTCCTCCCAACTCAAACAGGGAGATGGTTCCAAGTCAGAATAATTATGTGGATGATACTAATGCTTGGTGTTTCCCTTAAAATGATGCTCATACCCCCAGAGATTGTCCTAGAGGCAATCTACAACAAAGATTGGCTGAGCAGAGAAGAATGGATGGTTAGTTTGCCAGTACTAGTAGCAATCAAGCCTACCAGTCTCTCGGCATGCAAAATTCAGTGCTAGTGGCTCAGATGCAAGGAATGTCCTTGCAAAAAGAGGAAGAAATAACCCTAGAACATTATTTATTCTCATGGATTGAGGATGAAGAAGCATTTTTCTTAAACAAAGCATCCACCTCTCAAAGGCCAATAGTACAATTCGATTATTACACTAGATCAAAGAGGAGGATGGTAGAGCAGCCCGAGATTGCAAGTGGTCAGGTCAAGAATAATCTTCCATCTCAAGGGCAAAGGAATGCTATTGTTAGACAAGAAGTGCCACAATCAGTACAAGATCAAGGGATCCCTGTCCAAATTCAAGAAAGAATGAGGTATCCCTATTACCAAAAAACTTAGTCTTTGAGACCGATCAATATTGTGGACCAATTAAAGAAAACTCTAGCACAAGTGTCGATATGGGATATTATGGCAATTCCTAAACAAAAGACATTACTACAAGAAGCTCTGCAAGGGCAAGTAGTGCCCAAGGATGTTGTTTCCAAGGAAGGACCGGCTGGAAAAGAAAAGCTTAAAGATATGGTTCCCCCAAAGACAACAGCCTTCATGAATGATGCAGCACAAGTAAATCCAAGCCAGAGCCTTTTTATTTGACTCTGATAGTTGGAAAGAAACTTTTGCATAATGCATTGATAGATTCAGGAGCTAGCACAACTGTGATGCCGAAGCAAATAGTTGATACCTTAAAAATAAATTATGAAGCCCTTGCAAAAGGATTTATGCAGCTAGATGGCAAAATAGTGTAAACCATAGGGAGATTTAAGCAACTCCCCTTGTAGTTATACACGTGTCCCAACATAATCGTCAACCAAGATATAGTTGTCATAGATATTCCTCCTATCTTTGGTTTATGTTTATCTAGAGACTTTATAGCAAAAATGGGGGGATATATGTCTCTGGATTGGTCTCACCTCATCCCGAGAACCAGATACGGTTCAAAAATAAAAATTCTATCTGAACCACTGTCCAAGGACCACATCACCAATGAACCAACAACAATATTAGAAGTAGATCATGCCATGATGAATAAAGAAGAAGAAATTTTTCCGAAGAACTAGGAGACTGGACTGAACATGATCAAGAAGAAGAAAACAACCAGTTGTTGGCTATGATGCATAGCAACCTGTATGGGAACTATGACTCCACTGGTTTGGGCATGTATGTCAGTTTTAATGAGGATCAGGAGATCCCAAATGTTATAAGGAATGAGGCACCTATTGCTCAAGATTCAGAGGTCTGGACTTTGAATTTTGATGGGGCCAGAAGTAGACATGGTGTTGGAGCAGGAATTCGTCTTATTGCTCCAAATGGTGATAAAATTTTAAGGGCTATCTGATTCCAATTTGCTTACACTAATAATGATGTAGAGTATGAATCTCTATTACATGGGCTCTTGTTAGCCAAGAAAAAAGGAATAAAGAACCTAAAAGTAAAAGGAGATTTAGAACTAGTAGTGAAGTAAATACGGGAAAAGGCAGCAGCCAAGAATGTGAGAATGAGATCCTACAGGCATAGGATTTGGGATTTGATAGAATATTTTGAAGCCTTCAATATTAAGATAATCCCTAGAAGTCAAATCTCTGAGGCTGATAGGATGGCTCAGATTGACTCACAGTTTAACCTAGCAACTGGCCTATTGGTTAATAATGAGTTAGTAAAAGTTATAATAGGGCCAACCATCCCAGACAATGACCAAAATTGGCAAGTGTTTGAAAATGATGCCCAGGTAGTCTCTTTCTTATAGCGATTAGATGAGTTTGTTGATCAGTTGCAAACTAAAATTGAAGAGGCATATGGTGATCAGGTTATTCAATTGAGGACTAATGAGCTCCCTAAGGGATTGATCGCCTTAGAAAATTTGTTTGACCCAGAGGATGTAAGCCTGGAAAGGAAAAGGTTCCAGGTAGATAAAGCAAACTATTCTAAGGTAGAGGTGAGTGATAGGAAAATACTAAAGGTCAGAAATTCTACAACTCAAGAAGAGAAGGAAAAATTAATCGAGTTGTGCCAAAAGTATGATAGAGTCATAGCTTGGAGCTATGAAGACCTTCATGGATACAATAGAGATATTATCCAGCACACCATAGAGTTAACTGAAGAGTCCAAACCCATTAGATAGAAATAAAGACTAGTAAATCCAAGGATAGAACCTCTAATGGTAGATGAGTTGCAAAAACTTCTAGATTCCAAAATAATATTTCCAATCAAACACTCTACTTGGGTATCCAATCTAGTCCCAGTTAGGAAAAAGAATGGGGATGTAAGGCTATGTGTAGATTTTAGAGATCTAAATAGAGCATCCCTGAAAGACCACTATCCCTTGCCCTCCATGGAACAAATTCTACAAACTGTGGCTAGATCAGAGAGGTTTTCTTTACTTGATGGTTTCTCTGGTTATAATCAGATTTGGCTAGCTGAGGAAGACCAGTATAAAACTGCTTTCACTACCAAATGGGGGACATTTGCCTATGTGAAGATGCCATTCGGCTTATCAAATGTGGGAGCCACCTTTCAAAGAGCTATGGATATAGCCTTTGGTGAGATAATAAACAAGGTCATCCTAGTCTATTTGGATGACCTCACTATTTTCTCAAAAAATGCGGATGATCATTTTGATCATTTAGAATCTGTCTTCAAGAAATGTCAAGATTTTGGGATATCACTGAATCCCAAGAAATGTATTTTCATTGTACCTCAGGGTAAACTATTGGGGCACATAGTATCCAAGGAAGGAGTTTCTATAGATCCCAAGAGGATCATAGCTATAATGGACCTACCCCTTCTAGCAAATAAAAAGGCAGTCCAGTCCTTTTTAGGGAAAATCAATTTTGTCAGTAAGTTCATAATTAATTTTTTAGGCTTGGTTAGACCAATGACACTCTTGCTAAAAAAGGACCTGGCCTTCAAATGGTCTACAGAAGGAAAACAACTTTTGAAGGGGTCAAGAGGGCTATCTCAGCAGCCCCAGTGCTCAAGAATCTAGATTTTTCCAAGCCCTTCATAAGGTATCTCTATGGAGGAGAGTCAAGTATTGATGTTGTCTTGACTCAAAAGAATGGCAGGCTAGAAGGAGAGCACCCAATAGCCTTTTTCTCAAGAACTCTCATAGAGTATGAGACCAGGTACAATTTTGTGGAAAGACAAGCCTATGCTATGGTAAAAGCCCTCAAGAAATTCAGGCATCTGATATCAGGGAACAAAATTTTGATACTTGTAGCTCACCCAAGTGTCAGAGAATACATCATGGAGGGGGAGATTACTAAGAAAAGAGCCAATTAGATCACTAATATCCTTGAATATGATGTGGAGGTCAGACCCACCAAGCAAGTCAGAGGCAGGGGTTTGTGCCAATACATGACCCAAAAACTGGAAAAGATGTTACCTAAGGAAGTGAATTCAGAAGAAGAGCCAGAGACAGTGCTAAAATTACAAGAGGTTGATTAGGAATCTTGGGTCACAAGCAAGATTCAATTTATAAAAAATGGAATTTATCCAAGAGAACTCCCCCGAAACAAGAAGAGATATTATAGGATACAGGGAGTTCATTTTGTTTTAATTGAACAAGTCCTTTTCAGGAGAAATTCTAATGGAAAGTTATTAAGATGTGTCAAACAGGCTGAAGCTAAGAGGATACTACATGAAATGCATCATGGAACATTAGGAGGGCATTTTTATGCAAAGACCACAACCATAAAGATAAGTGAGGTGGGATATTTTTGGCCCACTTTATTTGCAGATTATTATCAGCTGGTTAGAAAATATCAATCCTGCCAGTATTATGTGGGGATGAGGAGGAATGCAACCACGCCTCTTAGTCCTATAGTCATGGATGAACCTTTTTCTTAGTGGGGTCTTGACTTCATCAGAATGATAAATCTAGTGTCCATCATGGGTCACAAATGGATATTAACTGCCACGGACTATTTCACCAAATGGACCGAGGTAGTCCCACTTAAAGAAGCAATAGAGAATGTGATCCTTAATTTTTTAAGGGATATCACTACTCACTTTGGGGCTCCTCACACCATCATTTTAGATAATGCTAAAGCATTCGTGGGGTCTAAAGTATCTGACTTTGCCTTGAGACATGAAATATATATGAAAATTTCATCTAACTATTACCCTCAATGTAATGGTCTAGCAAAGTCAACCAACAAGAACCTGATAAGGCTCATCAAAAGGATAGGGGTTGATCATCACAAAGAATGGCATAAAGTGCTTAATCTAGCGCTATGGGCTAATAGAATCACACCCAAGCAGGTGATCAAAATGTCTCTATATGAACTGGTATACGAAAAATCTACCATGATTCCCCTAAGCTTGGAAATCCCTGCTCTCTAGCTAATCAAACAAATTGAGATTAAAGAGAATGGCCCCATGCAAGTCAGACTCGCAAAACTTCTAGAAGTTTAGGAAAAGAGGGACATAGCCCATGATTCATTGATCAAGCACCAGGGAATGGTTAAGAATTGTTTTGATAAAAGGACTTCAAATCCTAATTTTGAAGTGGGCTCAATTGTTTTGAAATAGGATGCAAGGGCCGCTAAGCCAAGTCAGCATACCAAATTTGAAGCATTGTGGACTGGTTCGTATAAACTTTGTGCATGCAAACAAAAGAATTCTTTCGAGCTAGAGTCGATGGAAGGAGAACCTAAAGAGATTCCTGTAAATGGAATCTATTTGAAACATTTCAATTGACTTGAGTCTCTCATGTATTATAGTTAAATAGTTTCACTTCTTCGCATTGTTTTTCTGTTTTCTTCCTGCTTTGCTTTTAAATAAGTGTTTCAAACATTTGTTGACGATTCTTTTGAAGTTGTAATTTTCACAATTTTGATCTAGCAAAAGGTGGAGTTTCTTTTTGAGCAGGCTCAAAAGTCCTGAGGGTTGCCAGTAACTGTAGAGTAAATATTTACTCTATGTTGCATTTAAATTTTCAGTTGAGCACTATAGTTTTGGTTCCAGCAATACCTTGGTCGTAGCAGCAGAATTGGAGCAAGGCACGAGTTCATTCTCTGACAAGTGATGAAATGTAGCAGAGGCTGCCAAGTGGCATCATTCGAACATGGGCCTTTCTTTCTCTTCTAATTTTTTATTTCAATTTTGTGTTAAGTATTGAGTTTGCACAGAAGTTGCCGCATGTCGCCTTTTGAAACACAAAGCCAACTAGTTGGCATCCTTCGAGCCCCTTTTTGTAACTTTCTAGAGAACCACAAATCTTGCCACGTACCTAATGGTAGTTAAGCAGAATGTACCACATGCCAGCATCCACTTCTCATTAAGGCACCTGCATTTCATCCTACTTTTGACAAAGACTTTCAATGAGTTGAGCAGCAGAGAGAGAAAAAAGTGCCAAGTGGTAGTTATGGAGGCCCTAAATTACCTTTTTAAAGAAGTAGCAAAAGTCGCTATGAGTCAACATCTGGGAGATGTGGGTCCAATGCTTTCATTCAATGCATAAGGGAGACATTTCATTTTGCTTAAGTGCTGAAGAGCAGTGGACGCTGCCAGGTGTCACTCTCCGAGTCCCTTTCTGCTCCGTGCCAAGAAAAAGTGGAAGATGCCACGTATCTTCCTAGAATCAGTGGAGGCTGCCATGTGACAATTTTTGAGAGACCATCTTTGAGTTTCGTTACTAAATAAAGGTTGTGGTGGGCCCCACGTGTCACTTCAAAGTCCATGGAAGCTGCCAAGTGTTGCCATCCGTAAGAGTCTGATATGAGTCTCGAATAAAACTACAACATAGCTAAAGAAAAGGAGAGAGCCACGTGTCTTCGATGAATTTGGCAGAAAGCACCAAGTTTCATTTTTTGATGCCTTCTAAGTAATAAGAGGATTTTCAAAAAATTGACTAAGTGTTTGCTCCCATTTCAAAATAACAGAGTGTTCTGTGTATCTGTTGTTGCAAAGAGAAATGGAGGGAAAATCAGCTGGAATTAATTCGAGTAGATGGAACAGTTCATCAGGTAGATTTTTGGAGCCCCCCTCAACATTGAAGGCACCATCTGTTTGTCCCCTATGAGCGAAAGATAGAGAAGATTGTGCAAGAAAGGGGATGATGAAAGGAGTGATCTGAGGCTATAAAAGAGGAAAGATTGTAAAAGAAAAAGGAGGGAAATTTTTATAGTTTTAGACTTTCAGAGTTGTGACTAATAATATCATTTGCTTTTGTTTCATTTTCTTGAGTTGAAAGGTTTATATGACTGTGTATGTTTTTGCATCTTTTGTATGACTGGAAGATTCAATAAGAAGATTGAACAATATGCCTTTGTTGATGTTAGCTGTGTCATTTGCAA
This sequence comes from Torreya grandis, assembly GCA_037957365.1. NCBI lineage: Eukaryota > Viridiplantae > Streptophyta > Pinopsida > Cupressales > Taxaceae > Torreya > Torreya grandis. Next base: position 574,215 of record JARHVA010002552.1, on the reverse strand, counting down.
AGTAGTCTATGTTGTAGATTTCCTAGTGTTGTGATTGGAAATGTTATTTGCTTTTGTCTCATTTTTTGGAGAGTGAAGTTATACATAACTATGCGTGAGTTCTGTGCCTCTTATGTGATTGGAGGATTCTATTAAGAAGATTGAACACTATGCCCTTGTTGACAATTCTTGTATCTCAGCAAAAGACTCCCTTGTTGTGAGCCTCTGTTTCTGTTATTCCAATCTTTTACATTGATCATGCACTTGTCTGCTCTTAAATGTAATTGAATCATATAATAGTCTCACTGTGCTTAGGTTAGGATTAGGATTACACTAAGGCGCATTGCCATAGTTAGGTTTTAATTCCTGCATTTTGCATTTTTGTTTAGTCTCCTATCCCTTTTCCCCAACACCCAATACAAAATAAGAGACCAGCTTCTTTAAAACCTGGAGGTTGTTTCAAGCCGCATCATCCCACAGCTTGAAACTTCCCATTGTTGATTGGTTAAGATCTAGCACAATTTTATGCCATCAACATTCCCCTTAACAGATAATAAAATACAAGATATTTTTTAGCAAAGTTTACTTTCATCTTTTCATGATATAATTATTTTTAAAAAAATTGAGATCATTTGAGGAAATTTGCCATACAAAAAGAGAAACAGAATTCAATCTTCTTGCTTTTAACAAACTCAAATATGCACCTACATCTAATTCAAATTGTACAATGAAGTTTTAAAATAAACCATCTTACAAAGCTAAGCCAACCAATATTGAATTTTATGCAAAGATCATAGTTAACATTATTTCTCAACCTTTCAATAAGTTTGTTTTATCCGAACAACCGAGGAGACAATTCTATGGATTACCACAACCACCTCATTAATTGTTATAAAAGTTAATTGAATGCAATTTAATTCCCTTACTTCCACCACTAGAGGTTGAAATGAGTAAACCTCAAGGTAAATATTTTGATAACAATGCATATTATGATTAGCATAGATGCAATGATCATTCTAATAACAGATGTTTCAAGTTAAAACACCTTATTTAGGATCTTATTGATAATGATGTAATTGTGTTACATTCTCCTATAGAAGAAATTAAGCCTCAATGGAATGAAAATTCTAAGTTTAAGATTTTTAGTGAGCCATTTCTAAACTATGATACAAACAAAGATAATTTAACAGTGTATCATACTTAGAATGTATATCCACCTCATAAGTGATATAATCATCCATTGTATGGAATTATTGGTACAATTATTCAAAATAATCAACCACATCCTGTATTTCTTTTGATGATAGTCTAATAGTGGATGATGATTTTGATTTCCATGCCTTATGTATATAATCATATATTCATCAATAACCCATTCATAGTGTACTAGTTAATAATGGATCAATTTAGAATGCATGCACAATGATATTACTCTATTCATTAGGTTACACACAACATGACATACAAGTAACATCTAAAAGTGTCAAGACATTTGATGGGAAATAACAAATCACTTTGGGATAAATTGTGTTGTCTCTTCAAGTGGATCCTAGTATACTATATACTTATTTTCTAGTTATACCATAGAATGGGATATTTGACATGATATTAGGGCACCATTGGTTACAAATGTTTTGTGTTGTACATTATATGGTACATAGATACCTAAAGTATATTCATTACAATGATGTGGTCATAGTTTCATGAGTCATATATGAGTACCCTCTATAATCTATAGCACCTCCCCCTCCCCATCCATCATTGTAATTCATTAATACATCTATACAATAAAAAATCGCATTTATAATTGTTCCACCTATGCAAAAAATTCTATTTAGCTAATTCAGAAAAAAAAAGTGTAAAATCTCAAAAGCAAGCAATGCAAAAGCATGCATAATGAAAAAGGTCACGAGATCCCAACAACCACCATCACATGAAATATCTTATAAAATGGTGATACATACAGATTAACATGTTTCTCAAATAGTACAACATTTGGTACAGTCTTATACTATTCCTCATCAGATATCAAACCATTGCAAATCTCCTATAGCCACTCTTCCCACACAAGATTACACGAGTAGTGATCTAAATAGTTTCATTATAGCACATAATGCATTTTTTTATTGTGAGTCATATATATATATATATATATATATATATATATATATATATATCACATTTCATTCACAAAATGATATCCTTATACTACTTATTATATATTCTTATGACCCTCATCTTGGCGGGATCATAGGTTAACATATTGCAATTTTAAAAATTCAAAATTTTAAAAAATATTCAAATACACAAAAAAGTAAAAAATCTAATTGTACATAGCTTTTCTATTATTTAATCATATTTTTATTATACGTCTCACACATGTGATTGATTTGATCAATTATTCTAAGCCTTTGGCTCTTACTAATTTTTTGGCCTCTTAACTCTTCTTTTTACTTTTCAGAATTGAATAATGTAACACAATTCTCTATAATGATATCTTTTGTCATTTACCTTGTTATTTTCATACTTTGAATTATTCAAACTACATTTTTCATAAAATATAATATCACCTACTATGGTTCAGAACTGACTACCAATACTGTCCTAAGTTGGTCGATCTTGGCCTATATTATTTTTCGTAGTCAAATTAAAAACTAAGCACATAGAACATTAATATATCCAAAAAAAATTGTTTCACTCAGTTCTAATATACATAACAGTGTTTATTCATGAAAAATACTTCTTTTGTGTGTTATTTTTCTCTTATATATGTGTTACATACATTGACAAGTTTACATTTGATAAGACGATGATGTACAATTATTCATATGCATACTTGTTTAATCACCGACATGCTTTTCAAAGTTATAGTTCACATATACAATGGGGGAATGTTACTCATACATAGGCATGCCATCATTTTCAATACATATTTTACATTAACACATGTTATAGATTGTTCAAATTCCGTTAATTTTTTATACTTTTGAACCCATGGTTATCACACTAGTCTCTTTTATTTTAGTTTCACAATCCAAAAAATACAAAAACATTTAAATATGTCAAAAATTCAAAAACATTCAAAACATTCTAAAAATCTAAAATCATGACTAAGCATGACTAGACAACTAGTATATACCATTGATAATATGTTAATTTTCTCATGATTGTTAGATAGTATATTCCTCTTCTATCACACATGCATTTCACCAATGTTCATGAGTGTTATGCAGGGCATACATATTTTACATGGACTGAGATGTGGGACTTACCTCTACGTAGTGGCCATGTTAAATTTGGGGGATCTTATCCAAAGGTTACAATATTTATAGGTGTTCCCATTCTATGAATCTAATACTTGAAGAGATATATACTCTTTACATATGTTTTTTAAACATTTATATCTTACATTTTGCATATGGATATGTTATTTTCTAGGATATGATCACACTGTATACACATAATATTTTCAAATTTTATAATTTTTTTATGCTTTCTCTCCTGAAATAACCCATCGAGTCTCAATCTCTCTAAGTGTACATCTTAAAGGATGTACCTAAAAAGGGGTGAGCAAACCATTAGTGTTTCACAAGATTTTTGTCCCTTACTACCACTTGTTATCTACATAACCATCTCCTAAAAACATTTCTCTAAGCTATGCCTCCTATTTTTCACCCTCTTATAGTTATTTTTTAACCTCATTATCCCTTCCCTAGCCTAAAATAATTTTTGATGATTTATAATACATTGTCAATGCCATCGACCCTATACTCTAATTGACAAAACTTTTTTAGGGTCCAAGTCAGCCCTTGGCAGACCTAGACCAGGACCTGATTTATTTTTGTCAATAATTATATAGAGTTGATTGGGCCGACCTTGTTGGCTAAACTTTTAGAAATGACTAAGGTTAGATCTAGCTATATAAACACATCCATTTCATCATTTCTAAGAGAAGAGAAGAAGAAGAGATATATATATTGCACATCTGCTTATCCACCATTCTATTTGAGGAGCATAAATTAGGGCTTCATACTTTCTTTGTAGATATAGATATTATCTTGTGGAGAAGTCTTTTAGATGCATTTATAGGTTGTGTATCCTAGATCTTATTTATCCTTGTCATACTTACATACCACAATAACCTCTTACGAAGCACCTTGGCCAAGGGAGAGATTTAGGCTCTACGAGTTCATCTTCCAAGGTAAGTATTCATAATTTTGTTCTCCTTTATAATAGTAGATAGATATGCATTTGTACTTACCTCTCATATATTAGGATTTCATTTACATTGATGCAAGTATATTTCTTCTATGCATGTTTAATTGTTATGTTTATTACCTCTACTTTGTGCCACAAGCTTTGGTGAGCATTATATTAGACTTTACTTATTATTTTAGTGAATATGAAAACATAGGACCTACTTAGGGTTATTGTATAGTTTTTCTTAACTGGAGGCTTTGGAACCCTCCCTAGTGATATTATTACAGTAAGAGATCCCTTGGCTAGGTCTAGTGGATCTATTTTGGTCATGACCTAGAATATCTAATGTATCAACAATCAGAAGTGTGAGTATGATTTATCTTCTCTAAACTAGGATTGATTTATAAATCAATTACATTTCCCTTTACATATATTCTGGTGAACTCAACGTGAATCTAACCCTTGTATTTTTTCTTTCATACCATCATTTCTTATCATTTTATTATATTTTTCCATATTTACAGTACTGTATCGAAATAGTTGATATAGTTCTAACTTTTTGTGCATAGGTTTAACACAAAGTCACTTCAAAATAGCTCTATTCTATCTATGTAGGTCTTCATCAACTATAGGTTACTGAATCAAATAATTCGGCATAATATGCTTCTATAGTTACAGATTAGCATACACTATTAAATAGGTCAACTCTATTTGTTAATTTTTTCTACCAACATACAAGTCAATGAACATTGTCAAATAGGTCGACCTTGTTCCTTATTCCTCTTCAACATATAGGGTTTTTGAAAAACTTAGTCAAACTAGTCGATTTAGTTTATAGAATTTGAAAGCAGTAACTAAAGCACTACAACATAAAATTTGCAATCTAAAATCATCTTCAAGCCCACCAAGGTTCCTTTATTTTATATCTTAAGAGTGCTTTAGTTACTGCTTTCAAATTATATACATCTTCAAGCCCACCAAGGTTCCTTTATTTTCTATCTTTGTTATTTCAGTACTTCCTTAGTTCTATTTTTCACAAGTTGATAGTCTTTAAACTGTAATCCTACAACTAACTTTGTCGACCTAGTTCTATAGTTTATCTTCTATTTGAGAGACATAATCGACCTATTCAACTATACTCTTAAATACCTTACTTTTATATAACAACAATGACCAAGATGACTCTATTCTATACTATTTGTATACAGTGTCACCTAAACCAACTCTGTACTTTTTTTAAACAAAGAATTAACATCTATTTAATAGTAATTAATTCACATTTCCTTTTCAGTTATTTACATGCTTAGAGTAAATCACATAATCTAAGTAGGTGGTTTTTCTAATTACCATTTTAGTTACATTATTTTACTCTTTTACACACACTATCAAATCACTTAACATTCAAAATCCATTTAAACACTTGTCTTCCCAAGGCCTATCTTCTTGGATTTCATCACCAATGGAGAAGCTGACTTGGTTTTCTAGCCAAGTATAAATATGTGGTTATAGGTATATATTAGAAAATCTCCCAATACCCTTATTGTTATGAGATTATGAAGTGAGGGGGTAGGCCCCAATACCAAGCCAGTACCATTGCCAATATATACCCCTTTCAATCCAAACATCCTAAAACCAATTTTAGACTACTTCCTAGTTCCCTATTTCAGCCAACTTTCCTATCACATTAAAATCAAAACTTTCTAAAATATCTAATAACACTTAGGGCAACCAATTAGTTAGCATTTACTTTTGGTTGATTTCTTTTTCTTTGATCATTATTTGTTGTATTACAAAACTTGCATTGGTTAGCATTGGTGTGAGGTTTGTGATGTATACCCCAATTGGATCAATCAATTGATCTAATTGTTTGTGTGTTCACATTCATTCTTGCTTCAAACTATCTTGCAAAAATTTTCCGTTGTTTCATAACACTATCATCTTGATCGATATAGTCTCTTACAAACTATTTTTCTTTCCTTCCAGTAGTACACAATCAATTTTCTCGATTGTGTCTTCTTATCCTCCTATTTAGCTCTTTGTTCAATAGCACATAGTTGATATACATAATTGTGTATCCTTATCATCTAGTTTAACTTTCTTATTTGTAATACATAGTCAACCTGAATGACTGTGTATTCTTATATATCTATTAGGTTACAGAACATAGTCAATTGATTTGACTATATATCCTATTTTTTGCCTTTGTCTTTGCATCATCATCATCCTTCTTAGGCTTTTTCTCTCATCATGAACTTATTTAAAGACAACACCGAGTTGAACTCAATAGATATGATGAGTTTCACCAATCCCAATAGGTTTCCCCATAAATAGATTGTGGTTCCTACTCTATATGAAATTAATGTACATGTAGACACTCACACTACCAATTATGAGACTCCTCCTCACATATCCTCAGTTCTACTTAGAAGATCAGCCTAAATTAAAATATACTCTAGAAATGTTTTTCTTCATTAATGAATTTCCTTAATATAGAGGAAAATACCCTTCCACTATTTACAACCTTATGATAAGTGGTCAAGAATAAGAACCCCATTCACCTTCCCCCACATTCTCACATGGATTTGGGGGCAATATCTTATTTGCTTCTCAACCTCTTCCCTCTCTTTTGACCCCTTCTCATATTATGACCTCTTCTTCCTTGATTTCTTCTACCTCCATGCAAAGTTTCTCTACTAACATGGTAGGTACAACATCCAGTGGGCCTTTTCCAAGACCCACTCTTTTCAATCTCTCTACTAGTGCATCATTTGCTACCAATGGTAATCATGCCACTAATGCTTCTTCTTCTTCTAAACCTTTTACTAGTGCATCTTTCAAAACACATGCTAATCATACCACTAGTGCCTCCTTTTCTACTAATGCCTCTCAAGCCACTACTGTTGCACATGCTACTACTCACAGTGGTACCAAGGCCAATGCTAATGCTTTGGATGTTATGCACACTAATCAAAACACCACTCAAACCAATCAACTTTTGTTGTAAACTCTTAACCAAATGAACACTTTCTAAGCTAATAATACCAACCAAATGATGTAAATGCATAATCACATTATTCACCTCCAAACTCACCCTCAACATGTTCCATGGGGAACGCATAATCAAAATACCCCCTACCCCCCCATGGATTTCCATGACAACCTTATTCCTTAACCACCTCTTGTTAAAAAAATAATTAAACATATCTAAAACAAACCTCTTATGGCTAAAATTTCTAACCTAGACATAGGAGGTATCACCCCTACCATTAGTTACAATGGGACAACTAATCCTACCTTACACTTAAAAACATTTGGAAATCTCTACAAAGATTGGGTCAAGTTAAATACTTTTGTTGATACTAGGATCTTAATGAAAACCCTCTCCAAAGATGATTTAGATTGGTATAACAAACTCAATTCTCATTCCGTCATCATTTTGGAATATCTAGTTAATGCTCTAGTATAAGAGTTTCAAACTAGTGACCTCCCTGAAAATACCTTGGCTCATTTTATTAATTGTAAGCAACTTGAGATGGAAACTGTATAAGCTTTCATCAAGTAATAGAATACCTTGTATAATAAATGTGAACACAATGTGGTATATGATAACCTCTTTCATTTATTCACCAATACTCTCTATCCTAAGTTATAATATCAAGTTAGGACTCTCTCTCCATGAAATTTAGAAGAGGCTCTAGACCAAGCCAAGTGCCAAGATTTTATCATACATCAATACGAGCCATATCAACCTCTTATGGTCACCTATATTCTCATAAAAAATAAAAACCATCATGTTACAAATGATGGTGTCATTTATTCCTATAATACCATTCATTATATTCAAGCTATTACTTCTAACCCTGTTACGGAACAAGCTCCCCTTTAAACCACACCCCTCATCCTTAAATTTCTCCAATAAACAACATCAATGTGCATAAACCATTATCCTTATAATAAATCCAAAATCATCTACCAAGGCCTCTTCCAAGAGAACTTGATCCCACTCACCCTATGAAATCATGGTACGATCCAAATAAATTATGTTGGTTTCATGCTAGTTGGGGTCACTCTCATGAGACTTGTAGGCAATTCAATAACTTAGTTATGGATTTCCTCCTTGGTCCAAATTTTGATAATGATTCCCTCATTCATAAATGTAAATGATCTGATAACATTGCTTTCAAATCTCATGAAATACAAAGTAAAAATTAAGCTTTGAACCAGGCTAGTGATCATCTCATCATTTACAAAGATCCTCTTCTAAACCATCAAGATAATAATGATAAGCCTACCCCTTCCATAATAACATTGAAATTTTTATAAAACCAACTCCCAAAGAGAATGTGGTCAACATGAATAATATGTGAAGGATAGTTTCCTTCATTGATTCTCATCCTACCCACATGAACCAATCATCTCATACTTTGTGTTATCCAAGATTCTTCCCCAACTCACCTAATAGAGTTGGGGAAAGAGGACCTTATCTCTTTTGATGAACAAATTCCAACACCTTAATTGTATAACAACTCTTATACCATTTATATAATTTCTCTAACCTCTTTACCCATCACCAATAATATTCAACCTTATACTACCACTTCTTCCAATCTATCACAAGCTAAACCTATATCAATTTTCCCATCCTCTCACAGTAATCAACAAATTTTTCCCCCAATTAAACCTCCCACATCCTATCAACACAAATTTAAATTCACTTCTAATCCTCCTTTTGAGGATCTCCTCCAACATTACACACCTCTCTCTAGTAGTCCACTCATGGGTTATGATTAATGGGACCCTATCACAGATCTTACTAATCTCCCATCTCAAATTCCCTTTCTTAAACTCATGTAAAATTCTCCACATAATTTCAATCGCCTTATGTAACTACTATTCAAAATGAACATCCCCATCTTCCCCAAGTAGAATGTGAAGCTACCTTATCTGGGTCAGAAGATAACATCTTACAATAATGCGAAGAGATGTCTATACATATTGACGAAACAATGGAAACTTCTCTTTTTCTTAAATTTCCTATTATTTCTATGATTCCATATGAGATTATACTTCATGTGGATGATCCTTTTCTCTTTATAATCATCTAAATCAGTGACATACAAGTCAAGCATGCTTTGATTATTGAGGGTTTAGGTACTTATGTTGCCTCTCTTGACTTCAATTAAACCCTTGGATACTCTGAGTTTAATCTTAAGTCCACACCTAGCACATGTCAAGGCTATGACTGAAGGAAAATTCCACCCTTAGGTTGTGTATGGCTCACTATTACCATCCCACCTATCACCATTTGAGTCAAGGTTATTATCTTTAATTTTCTCCTTTCCTATAATATCTTGCTTGGCAGGCCATAAACTCATCACATGAAGGTTGTCACATCTTTTGTCTACCAATGTGTCAAGTTCCATCACAATTGTGTAATTTATAGGATTCAAGGTGACACTGGCCCTTGTTATTTTAAAAATTCCAAGATTGTGGTGTATTCAAAATTCTAACCCTTGAACCCTTACCAAGTGTTCCATTTTGAGAATCTCAATGTTTTAATTTCCCTTTCAACTCTACATGAGGTTACCATGGTCACCCCAAACTCGTCGAGAATATACTGCCTAACCTCTTAAATTTAGGTGACGATGACCCCAATGAGATCAATCTCAAGATAAAAACTTATGATCTCTCTCCTCATCTCATTTCCCAGCTTCCACTATATTTGAAGCCACATTCCCATCAATCACCTAGTGATGATAAACCCATAATCTTAATTAAGACTCGACACTCTATTCATCATGCCACCTTTGATGAGAAGGTCATACCTACTAACATAATTGATCTTCATACACCTAATTATGATGATGGTTATACTTTAAATGACCCATTTTTTAGAGGTATTATTCAGGCTCAAGATTCTGAGATCCTTCGCTATTGTTCTTCTTTATTTTATTCGTTTCATTTATCTTATCACATTCCATCTTATATAGTTTCTAATTTTAGCATTATTCCTCTTGTTCATAGGGTAGAGATGGTGTGTTTACATAGTGTTGATGTTTAAAATTTCACTTGATTCTAATCAACAACAATGGGAAGTTTCAAGCTATGGGATATTGCGGCTTGAAACAACCTCCAGATTTTAGAGAAGTTGGTCTCTTCTTTTGTATCAAGTGTAGGGAAAAAGGATAAAAAATTAAATAGAAACACAAATTTAGGAAATGAAACCTAACTATGGCGATGCGCCTGAGTGTAATTTTGATCCTAATCTTGAGCACAGTGAGACTATATGTAAGATTCATTTACATTTAACAGCAAACAAGTGCATGATCAATGTAAAAGATTGAAATAATAGAAACAGAGGCTCACAAAAGAAACTTCTTTTGTTGAGATATAGAAAATATCAACAAAGGCATAGGGTTTAATCTTCTTATAAGAATCTCCCAATCACATAAGAGGCACAGAAACACATACAGTTATGTAGAACTTTCGACTCAATAAAATGAGACAGAAGTAAATGACATTCCTAATCACAACTCTAGAAAGTCTACAGTATATACTACTTTTGAAAATGACACAGATAATATCAACAAAGGCATAGAGTTCAATCTTCTTAATTTTTTCAGCCACATAAAAGGCACATAAACATGCATAGTTACATCAACTTTACAACTCAAGAAAATGAGACAAATGCAAATGATATTACTTAGTCACAAACTCTATAAAGTCTAAACTTTTTACAATTCTCTATCTCCTAATTTCTCTCTTTCCATCCCCTTCTATAGCCTCAAATTTTAGAAATAAAATAGTGCGGCATTCGATGCATTTAATGCCTTAGATGCATTATTGTCTTATTAGAAAGGGCCATGTTGGGGAAAGGCAGCTGTCGTGACTACAGCATGTCGATTCATGTCTAGTACCTCCTTTCATAAATAAATCTCCTCATTCCATCACCTACTTTGCCATGCAACTATCCATTCTCCTCTGCTTATAGGGGACAAATAGATGACCCCTTTTAATGTTTGTAGGCCCCAAAAAATCTACCCAGTGAACTCCTCCACCTACCAGAAATAACTCTCGCTGAGTTCCCCCTAGCTCGCTTGTTGAAACAGATACACAGAACACTCTATTCTATTAAAATGGAAGAGGACACTTAGTCAATTCCCTAAAAATCTTCTTATTACTTAGAAGGCACCAGAGAATGACACTTGGCACTTTTTGCCTGATTTATCGAAGACACGTGACTCTTTCCGCTTTCCCTTTAACTATGTTGTAGAATTATTCAGGACACATATTAGGCTCCTATGGATGGTGACACTTGGCAGCTTCCACAGACATTTGAAATAACACTTGGGACCCACCACAATATTTATTCAGTAATGAAGCTTGAAGATGGTCTCTCAGAAGTTGACACATGGAGGCCTCCGCTACTCTTGGGAAGATACGTGGCGTCTTCTATTTTTCCTGCTAAGGGTATGTGGCATCTTTCGCTTCTTTTAGGAATGGAGTAAAAAGGGGCTCAAAAAGTGACACTTGGTAGCCTCTGCTACTCTTCGGCACTTAAACAAAATGAAACAATGCCTTTCTGCCTTCCAAAAAGGTAGTTGACCCCTTTGGTTTTTGGGACACTCCCTTGAACTACCCGATGAACCAAAATCGTTCAATGGTTCAATGGTTCAACAATACATGCCATTTACATGTTAATCAAGGTATTGAACCAAAAATGTTGAACCAAGGCATTGAACCTAGGCATTGAACTGACTGTCTCTCGGATGCTGACACGTGGTGACCTCTACTTTCCTCTAAAAAAGTAGTCCAGGGCCTTCTGCGACTGCCACCTGGCACTTTCTGCTTCTTCCTACTACTTAGCTTGTTGAAATCCTTTGTCAAAAAATAGAATGAAATGTGGGTGCTGATATGAGACATGGATGCTAACATGTGATGCGTTCCACTGAGTTGTTATTGGATATGTGGCACATTCCACGGCTCTCTTGAAAGTTAGGAAAGGTGCCTCGAACGACTCCACTTGGCTAGAACTCATGCTTAGACTATGCCACTTGGCAACTTCCACTTCCCTTCGACACTTCGACAGAAAATGAATCAAAAGAGACAAACCCGTGCTCTATTTCAAAACTTTTGCCGCCACGACCAAGGTATGTGGGAACAAAACTACAGTGCGCGACTGAGAATCTTAAAGCAACGTAGAGTAAAAATTTTACTCTACAGTTACTTGTGACCCCCAAGACTTTTGAGCCTACTCAAAAAAAAAACTCCACCTTCTGCTAGATCAAAAATTGTGAAATTTACAGCTTTAAAAGAGCCATTGACATGTGTCTAAAACACTTATTTAAAAAGAAAAGTGGGAAAACAATGAAAAACAATGCGAGAAAGGGAAATTATTTAATTATAATACATTAGAGCCCTAAGTTAATTGAAATGCTTCAAATAGATTCCATTTACAAGAATCTCTTCAGGTTCTCCTTCCATCGATTCTAACTCGAATGAATTCTTCCACTTGCATGCGCGAATTTTATATGGGCTAATCCATAATGCTTCAAATTTGGTATGTTGACCTGGCTTGGCAGCTCTTGCATCCCATTTAAAAATAATTGAGCCTACTTCAATATTAGGATTTCAAGTCCTTTTATCAAAATAGTTCTTAACCATTCCCTGATGCTTAATCAATGAATCATGGGCTATATCCCTCTTTTCCTGAACTTCCAAAAGTTCTGCGAGTCTCACCTGCATGGGGCCATTTTCTTCAATTTCAATTTGTTTGATCAGTTGGAGAGCAAGGATTTCCAAGCTTAGGGGAATCACAGCATACTTTTCATATACCAATTCATATGGGGACATTTTGATCACCTACTTAGGCGTGATTCTATCAGCCCATAGTGCTAGATTAAGCACTTTATGCCACTCTTTGTGATGATCAGCTCTTACTCTTTTGATGAGTCTTATCAGGTTCTTGTTGCATGATTTTGCTAGACCATTACCTTGAGGGTAATAGTTAGATGAAGTTTTTAGATATATTCCATGTTTCAAGACAAAGTCGGATACTTTAGACCCCAAGAATGCTTTAGCATTATCTAAAATTATGGTGCGAGGAGCTCCAAAGTGAGTAGTGATACTCCCTAGAAAATCTAGGATCACATTCTTTATTGCTTCCTTAAGTGGGACTGCCTCGGTCCATCTGGTGAAATAGTCTGTGGCAGTTAATATCCATTTGTGACCCATACTGGACACTAGATTTATCATTCCAATGAAGTCAAGACCCCATTGAGCAAAAGGTTCATCCACAATTATAGGACTAAGGGGCATGGCTGCATTCCTCCTCATCCCCATATAATATTGGCAAGATTGACATTTTTTAACCAGCTGATAACAATCTACAAATAAAGTAGGCCAGAAATATCCTACCTCACTTATCTTTATGGTTGTGGTCTTTGCAAAAAAATGCCCTCTGATATTCCAAGATGCATTTCCTGTAGTATTCTCTTAGCTTCAACCTGTTCTACACATCTTAACAATTATCTATCAGAATTTCTTCTGAAAAAGACGTGTTCAATTAAAACAAAATGAACTCCTTGTATCCTATAATATCTCCTCTTATTTTGAGGGAGTTCTCTCAGATAAATACCATTTTTCATAAAATAAATCTTGCTTATAACCTAGGATTTCTGATCAACCTCTTGTATTTTTAACACTGTCTCCATCTCTCCTTCTGAATTTGCTTCCTCAGGTAACATCTTTTCAAGCTCTTAGGTTATATATTGGCATAGACCACTACCTCTAACTAGCTTGGTGGATTTGACCTCCACATCATATTCAAGGATCTTAGTGATCTAATTGGCTCTTTTCTCAATAATTTCTCCCTCCATGATGTATTCTCTAACACTTGGGTGAGCTACAAGTATCAAAATTTTGTTCCCTGATATCATATGCCTAAATTTCTTGAGGGCTTTTACCATGGCATAGGCTTGTCTTTCCACAAAATTGTACCTAATCTCATAATCTTTGAGACTTCTTAAGAAAAAGGCTATTGGGTGTTCCCCCTCCAACCTATCATTCTTTTGAGTTAAGACAGCAGCAATACTTGACTCTCCTCCATAGACATACATTACGAAGGGCTTGAAAAAATTTGGGTTTTTAAGCACTGGGGCTGTTGAGATAGCCTTCTTGACCTCTTCAGAGGCTTGCCTTCCTTCTGTAGTCCATTTGAAGACCAGGTCTCTTTTTAGCAAGAGTGTCACTGGCCTTACCAAGCCTACAAAATTAGATATGAATCTACTGACAAAATTGATTTTTCCTAAAAAGGACTGAACTATTTTTTTATTTACTAGAAGAGGTAGGCTCATTATAGCTATGATTCTCTCATGATCTATAAAAACTCCTTCTTTAGATACTATATGTCCCAATAATTTGCCCTGAGGTACAGCAAAGATGCATTTCTTGGGATTCAATGATATCCCAAAATCTTGACATTTCTTGAAGATAGATTCTAAATGATCAACATAATCATCAGCATTTTTTGAAAATATAGTGAGGTCATCTAGATAGACTAGGATAATCTTAGTTATAAGTTCCCCAAAGGCTATATCCATAGCTCTTTAAAAGTTGGCTCATGCATTTGACAGACCAAAAGGCATCTTAGCATATGCAAAAGTTTCCCATTTGGTAGTAAAAGCAATTTGTATTGATCTTCATTAGCCAACCAAATCTGATTGTATCCAGAGAAACCATCTACTAAAGAAAACCTCTCTGATCCAGCCATAGTTTGTAGAATTTATTCCATGGAGGGCAAGGGATAGTGGTCTTTTAGAGATGCTCTATTTAGATCTCTGAAATCTACACACAGTCTTACATCTCCATTCTTTATCCTAACTGGTACTAGATTTGATACCCAAGTTGAGTGCTTGATTGGAAATATTATTTTGGAATCTAAAAGTTTTTGCAACTCATCTACCATTAGAGGCTCAATCCTTGGATTTACTGGCCTCTGTTTCTATATAATGTTCTTAGACCCTTCAGTCAGTTCTATTGTGTGCTGAATAATGTCTCTATTATATCCATGAAGGTCTTCATAGCTCTAAGATATGACTCTGTCATATCTCTGGCATAACTCGATTAGTCTTTCCTTCTTTTCTTGAGTTGAAGAATTTTAAACATTTAGCCTTTTCTCGTCACTCACCTCTATTTTAGAATAGTCTACTTTGTCTACCTGAAACCTTTTCTTTTCCAAGCTTACATCCTCCAGGTCAAACAAGTTTTCTAAGGTGATCAATCCCTTGGGGAGCTTATTAGTCCTCAATTGTATAATCTGATCACCATATGCCTCTTTAATTTTGGTTTGCAACTAATCAGCAAACTCATCTGATTGTTGTAAGAAAGAGGCTACCTGAGCAACATTTTCAAATACTTGCCAGTTCTCATCATTGTTTGGAATAGTTGGCCTCACTATAAATTTTATTAACTCATTGTTAATTAATAGGCCAGTTGCTGGGTTAAACTATGAGCTGATCTGGGCCATCCTATCAGCTTCAAAATTTTGACTCCTAGGGACTAGCTCAATATTAAAAGCTTCAAATTCTTCTATCAAATCCCAAATCCTATGTCTCTAGGATCTCATTCTCACATTTTTGGCTGCTGCCTTTTCTCTAATTTACTTTACTACTAATTTTGAATCTCTTTTTACTTTTAAATTCTTTATTCCCTTTTTCTTGGCTAATAGGAGCCCATGTACTAAAGATTTATACTCAGCATCATTATTAGCGCAGGCAAATTGGAATCAAATAGCCCTTAAAATTTTATCATCATTTAGAGCAGTAAGATAAATTCTTACTCCAACACCATGCTTACTTCTAGCCCCATCAAAATTCAAGGTCCAGATCTCTGAATCTTGAGTAGTTGGTGCCTCTTCCCTTATGACATTTGGGATTGCTTGGTCCTCATCAAAAATGATGTATGTGCCCAGACTAGTAAATTCATAGTTCCTATATGGGTCGCTATGCATCATAGCCAACAACTGGCTATTTTCTTCTTCGTGATCATGCTCAGTCCAATCACCTAGTTCTTCAACAAAAATCCTTTCTTCCTTATTTATCATAGCATGATCTGCCTCTAATCTTGTTGTTGGTTCGTTGGTGATATGGTCTTTTGACAGAGGTTTGGATAGAATTTTTATCTTCAAACTGTATTTGGTTCTAAGGATGAGGTGAGACCAATCAAGAGACATATATCCTCCTATTTTTGCTATAAAGTCTCTGAATAAACATAAACCAAAAATAGGAGGTATATCTATGACAACTACATCTTGGTTGACAATTATATTGGGACAAGTGTATAATTTCAATGGGAGTTGTTTGATTCTCCCTATGGTTTGTACTGTTTTGGCATCTAGCTGCATAACTCCTTTTGCAAGGGGTTCATATTTTATTTTCAAAGCATCAATTATTTGCTTGGGCATCACAATTGTACTAGCTCCTGAATCTATCAATGCATTATGTAAGAGTTTCTTTCCAACTATCAGAGTTAAATAGAAGGGCTCTAGTTTGGATTTACTTAATTGCGCTGCATCATTCACAAAGGCTATTGTCTTCAGAGGAACCATATCTTTGAGCTTTTCTTTTCCATCAGGTCCTTCCTTGGTGACAGTACCTCTAGGCACTGCTTGGCCTTGCAGAGCTTCTTGTAGCAGTGTCTTCTATAATAGCCAATATATCCCATATTGATACCTGGGTTGGAGTCTTCCCTAATTGATCCACTACATTGATCGGTCCCAAAGACTGAGTTCTTTGGACATAAGTATATCTCATTTTTTCCTGAGTTTAGGTAGGAATCCCTTGATCTTGCACCGGCTGGGGCACTTCTTGTCTAACAGCAGCATTTCTTTGACCTTGTGATGGAGGATTATTCTTGACTTGACCACTTACAATCTCAGGTTGCTCCACCATTCTCCTCTTTGATCTGGTGTAGTAATCAGATTGCACCACTAGTCATTGGGAGGTAGATGCTTCGTTCAAGAAAATTGATTCTTCATCTTCAACCCATGAGAACAAAGCATGTTCTAGGGCTATTTCTTCCTCTTTTTGCAAGGACAATCCTTGCATCTGGGCCACTAGGACTGAATTTTGCATACCAAGAGATTGGTAGGATTGATTATCACTAGTAATGGTAAACTGACCATCCATTCTTCTTTGCTCTGCCACCTTTTGTTGCAGATTACTCTGAGGACAATCTCTATGTGTATGAGCATTATTTCAAGGGAAACACTAGGCATTAGTATCCTCCACATAATTATTCTAACCTGGAACCATCTCTCTATTTGAATATGGAGGGATGGCCTATGAGGGTATGGGAACTGCAACTAATTGATTCACTAGATGATGGTTAGTTTGTTTTGGAGGACCCTGATATTGGTTTGGTTGGGACGAAAACCTATTTCCTTGATAGCCTTGATATGGAGGCTTAGATAAAGCATTTTGCTCTCTCTTTATATTAATCAGCTCATTGGAAAATGTCCTTAAGATGTTCTTGATATCATCCATCTCAGATGACTGAGCAGAGGTAGGTTCTTTCACGGATGATTGAGGGTAAGTGTACATAAACACAGATGGGCTTACAACTTTAGGAACTTCTTGAGGTAAGGGCAAGGAAATTTTTGGGAACATGGGCATGGGAGGCCTTGGAGGTAACTTTCCAGCATCTATTAAATGATTCTCAGCTCTGACCGCATATTCATAATGGCAAAGTGTGTCCTCCCAGTGACTAAATCATAACATATATATCTAAATTCAAAGCATTGAGATAAAACACTATGGCCATTACCAGGTGGTGGCCTAGCTATAGAAGGAATTCTATCCCAAGTTTTTTGAAATCTAGTATCGAAGTCAGTCATGTCTTCCTGTGGTCTCCTTTGAATGGTGATTAACTCCTCTAACAAAGAAGACTTATCACCCTTCTCTGTAAATCTTTCAAAGAACAGATCTCCAAGTTGGTCCCATGTAGATATGGTATTTGGGGTCAAAGATTGATACCATTCTAAAGCCTTCCCTTTGAAAGAAGCAGCTAATAATCTTATGGCCACATTCTACTGTGTGACAACATGTATAGCACAGACATCTGATACATCTTGAAGATGTTCTACAGGTGTTTTAGAGTCTTACCCACTGAACTTGGGTAGAGCTTTTATAGCATTCACTGGGATAGGATCCCAAACGGCTAGTGGTGTTGGGAGGATTAACGGGCTACCAGTGTTCCATCTTGCATAATTTATTGGGGGTAAAGGGGCTCCCATATTTGGTATCGATACAAACTGGTTAGCTCTTCTTCTTAGACTTGTTACCAAAGGTGGTAAAAGAATACCTAGATTTGTAGCAGACTGTGATCTGGTGACTGGTCTGCAATTATGACTCCTCGTAGCTCTTTGGTTCATATGGTCTTGAAAAACACTTCAAGACTGGTCCCATCGAGCATGCCAAAAATTGTTGATGCTTAAAATTGCGCTTGATTTTAATCAACAACAATGGGAAGTTTCAAGCTGTGGGATATTGCGGCTTGAAACAACTTCTAGATTTTAGAGAAGTTGGTCTCTTCTTTTGTATCAAGTGTGGGGAAAAAGGATAGAAAATTAAATAGAAATGCAAATGTAGGAAATGAAACCTAGCTATGGTGATGTGCCTTAGTGTAATTTTGATCCTAATCTTGAGCATAGTGAGACTATATGTAGGATTCATTTACATTTAAGAGTAAACAAGTGCATGATCAATGTAAAAGATTAAAATAATAGAAACAGAGGCTCACAACAGAGACTTTTTTTGCTGAGATACAAAAAATCTCAACAAAGGCATAGGGTTCAATCTTCTTATAAGAATCTTCCAATCACATAAGAGGCACAGAAACACGTACAGTTATGTAGAACTTCTGACTCAAGAAAACGAGACAGAAGCAAATGACCTTCCTAATCACAACTCTAGAAAGTATACAGTATAGACTACTTTTGCAAATGACACAGATAATATCAACAAAGACATAGAGTTCAATCTTCTTAATTTTTTCAGCCACAAAAGGTACAGAAACATGCACAGTTACATCAACTTTACAACTAAAGAAAATGAGACAAAAGCAAATGATATTACTTAGTCACAAACTCTAGAAAGTCTAAACTTTTTAGAATTCTATGTCTCCTAATTTCTCTCTTTCCATCCCCTTTTATAGCCTTGGATTTTACAGATAAAATAGTGCAGCATTCAGTGCATTCAATGCCTTGGATGCATTCTTGTCTTATCAAAAAGGGCCATGCTAGGGTGGGGCAGCTGCCTTGACTGCGGCATGTTGATTCATGTCTAGTACCTCCTTTTGTGCTTGAATTTCCTCATTCCATCACTTGCTTAGCCATGCAACTGTCTATTCTCCTCTGCTTACAGGGGACAAACAAATGACCCCTTTTAATGTTTGCAGGCCCCAAAAAATCTACTTGATGAATTGCTCCACCTACCAGAAATAACTCCCACTAAGTTCCCCTAGCTCGCTTGCTGAAATAGATACACATAACACTCTATCCTATTGAAATGGAAGAGGACACTTAGTCAATTCCTTGAAAATCTTCTTATTACTTAGAAGGCACCGGAGAATGACACTTGGCACTTTTTGCCTGATTTATAAAAGACACGTGGCTCTTTTCGCTTTCCCTTTAACTATGCTTTAGAATTATTTGGGACACATATTAGGCTCCTACAGATGGTGACACTTGGCAGCTTCTGCAAACCTTTAAAATAACACTTGAGACCCACCATAATCTTTATTTAGTAATGAAGCTTGAAGATGGTCTCTCAAAAGTTGACACGTGGCGGCCTCCACTACTCTTGGGAAGATATGTGGCATCTTGTGCTTTTCTTGCTAAGGGTATGTGGCGTCTTTCGCTTCTTTTGGGAATGGAGTAGAAAGGGGCTTAGAAAGTGACACTTGGCAGCCTCCACTGCTCTTTAGCACTTAAATAAAATGAAACGATGTCTTTTTGCCTTTTAAAAAGGTACTTGACCACTTTGGTTTTTGGGACACTCCCTTGAACTACCCGATGAACCAAAATGGTTCAATGGTTCAACGGTTAAACACTATGTGCTATTTACATGTTAACTGAGGTATTGAACCAAAATGTTGAAGTAAGGCATTGAACCCAAGCATTGAACCGACTATCTCTCGGATGTCGACACGTGGTGACTTCCACTTTTCTCTAAAAAAGTAGTCTAGGGCCTTCTGCGACTGCCACCTGGCGCTTTTTGCTTTTTCTTGCTACTTAGCTTATTGAAAGCCTTTGTCAAAAAATAGAATGAAACATAGGTGCTGATATGAGATGCGAATCCTGACACGTGATGCATTGTGCTGAGTTATTATTAGATATGTAGCACTTTTCACAGTTCTCTTGAAAGTTAGGAAAGGTGCCTCAGATGACTCCACTTGGCCAGAACCCATGCTCAGACTACACCACTTGGCAACTTCTGCTACCCTTCGACACTTAGATGGAAAATGAATCAAAAGAGACAAGCACGTGCTCTATTTCAAAACTTCTACCACCACGACCAAGGTATGCAGGAACAAAACTACAATGCATGACTGAGAATCATAAAGCAATGTAGAGTAAAAATTTTACTCTACAGTTACTGGCGACCCCCATGACTTTTGAGCTTGCTCAAAAAGAAAACTCCACCTTCCGATAGATCAAAAATTCTAAAATTTATAGCTTGAAAAGAGCCGTTGACATGTTTCTAAAACACTTATTTAAAAAGAAAAGTGGGAAAACAATGAAAAAATAATGCGAAAAAGGGAAATTATTTAACTATAATACATTAGAGCCCCAAGTTAATTGAAATGCTTCAAATAGATTCTATTTATATAGATCTCTTCAGGTTTTCCTTCCATTGATTTTAGCTCAAATGAATTCTTTCGCTTGCACATGCAAATTTTATATGGGCCAGTCCATAATGCTTCAAATTTGGTATGCTAACCTAGCTTGGTGGCTCTTGCATCCCATTTCAGAACAATTGAGCCTACTTCAAAATTAGGATTTGAAGTCATTTTATCAAAATAGTTCTTAACCATTCCCTGATGCTTAATCAATGAATCATGGGCTATATCCCTCTTTTCCTGAACTTCCAAAAGTTCTGCGAGTCTGACCTGCATGGGGCCATTTTCTTCAATTTCAATTTGTTTGATCAGCAGGACAGCAAGGATTTCTAAGCTTAGGGGAATCACAGTAGACATTTCATATACCAATTCATATGGGGACATTTTGATCACCTACTTAAGCATGATTCTATCAGCCCATAGTGCTAGATTAAGCACTTTATGCCACTCTTTGTGATGATCAGCTCCTACTCTTTTAATGAGTCTTATCATGTTCTTGTTGGTTGATTCTGCCAGACCATTACCTTGAGGGTAATAGTTAGATGAAGTTTTCAGATATATTACATGTTTTAAGGCAAAGGCAGATACTTTAGACTCCAAGAATGCTTTAGCATTATCTAAAATTATGGTACAAGGAGCCCGAAAGCGAGTACTAATACTCTCTAAAAAATCTAGGATCACATTCTCTGTTGCTTTCTTAAGTGGGATTGCCTCGATCCATCTGGTGAAATAGTAGGTGGCAATTAATATCCATTTGTGACCCATATTGGACACTGGATTTATCATTCTAATGAAGTCAATACCCCATTAAGCAAAAGGTTCATCCACAATTATAGGACTAAGGGGCATGGCTGCATTCCTCCTCATCCCCATATAATATTAGCAGGATTGACATTTTTTAACTAGCTGATAACAATCTACAAATAAAGTAGGCCAGAAATACCCTACCTCACTTATCTTTATGGTTGTGGTCTTTGTAGAAAAATTCCCCCTGATATTCTATGATGCATTTCGTGTAGTATTCTCTTAGCTTTAGCCTATTCTACACATCTTTAAAAAATTCATCAAAATTTCTTTAAAAAAGGACTTGTTCAATTAAAACAAAATGAACTCCCTGTATCTTATAATATCTCCTCTTATTTTGAGGGAGTTCTCTCAGATAAATCCCATTTTTTATAAAATGAATCCTGCTTATAACCTAAGATTATTGATCAACCTCTTGTATTTTTAGCATCGTCTCTGTCTCTCCTAAATTTGCTTCCTCAGGTAACATCTTTTCAAGCTCTTGGGTTATATATTGGCATAGACCCCTACCTCTGACTAGCTTGGTGGGTCTGACCTATACATCATATTCAAGGATCTTAGTGATCCAATTGGCTCTTTTCTCAGTAATTTCCCCCACCATGATGTATTCCCTGACACTTGGGTGAGCTACAAGTATCATAATTTTGTTCCCTAATATCATATGCCTGAATTTCTTGAGGGCTTTTACCATGGCATAGGCTTGTCTTTCCACAAAATTATACTTGGTCTCATAATATCTTAGAGTTCTTGAGAAAAAGGCTATTAGGTGTTCCCCCTCCAGCCTATCATTCTTTTGAGTCAAGACAGCAGCAATACTTGACTCTCTTCCATAGACATGCATTATGAAGGGCTTGAAAAAATCTAGGTTTTAAGCACTAGGGCTGCTGAGATAGCCTTCTTGACCTCTTCAAAGGCTTGCCTTCCTTCTGTAGTCCATTTCAAGACCAGGTATTTTTCTAGCAAGAGTGTCACAGGCCTTACCAAGCCTGCAATGTCAGATATGAATCTACTGACAAAATTGATCTTCCTTAAAAAGGATTGAACTGCCTTTTTATTTACAGGAAGAGGTAGGTTCATTATAGCTGTGATTCTCTTGGGATCTATAGATACTCTTTCTTTAGATACTATATGTCCCAACAATTTGCCCTGAGGTACAACAAAGATGCATTTCTTGGGATTCAATGATATCCCAAAATCTTGACATTCCTTGAAGAAAGATTCTAAATGATCAAAATAATCATCATCATTTTTTGAAAATACAGTGAGGTCGTCTAGATAGACCAAGATAATATTATTTATAAGTTCCCCAAAGGCTATATCCATAGCTCTTTAAAAGGTGGCTCCTACATTTGACAAACCAAAAGGCATCTTAGCATATGCAAATGTTCCCCATTTAGTAGTAAAAGCAATTTCGTACTGATCTTTATCAGCCAACCAAATCTAATTGTATCCAGAGAAATCATCCAGTAAATAAAATCTCTCTGATCCAGCCACAGTTTGTATAATTTGTTCCATGGAGGGCAAGGAATAGTGGTCTTCCAGAGATGCTCTATTTAGATCTCTAAAATCTACACACAGTCTTACATCTCCATTCTTTTATCTAACTGGTACTAGATTTGATACCCAAGTTGAGTGCTTGATTGGAATTATAATTTTGGAATCTAAAAGTTTCTACAACTCATCTACCATTAGAGGCTCAATCCTTGGATTTACTGGCCTCTATTTCTATTTGATGGGCTTACACCCTTCAGTCAGTTCTATTGTATGTTGAATAATGTCTCTATTGTATCCATGAAGGTCTTCATAGCTCCAAGCTATGTCTATGTCATATTTCTGGCACAATTTGATTAGTCTTTCTTTTTCAAGTTGCAAAATTCTCAAATTTTAGCCTTTTCCTGTCACTCACCTCTATTTCAAAATAGTCTGCTTTGTCTACCTGGAAACTTTTCTTTTCCAAGCTTACATCCTCTAGGTCAAACAAGTTTTCTAAGGTGATCAATCCCTTGGGGAGCTTATTAGTCTTCAATTGTATAATTTGATCACCATATGCGTCTTTAATTTTGGTTTGTAATTAATCAGCAAACTCATCTAATTATTGTAAGAAAGAGGCTACCTGAGCATCATTTTCAAATACTTGCCAGTTCTCATCATTGTCTGGAATAGTTGGCCTCACTATAACTTTTACTGACTCATTGTTAATTAATAGGCCAATTGCTGGGTTAATCTGTGAGCCGATCTAGGCCATCCTATCAGCTTCAGAATTTTGACTCCTAGGGACTATCTCAATATTGAAAGCTTCAAAATCTTCTATCAAATCCCAAATTCTATGTTTCTAGGATCTCATTCTCACATTTTTTGCTGCTGCCTTTTCTTTAATTTGCTTTACTACTAATTCTAAATCTATTTTTACTTTTAAATTCTTTATTCCCTTTTTCCTGGCTAACAAGAGCCCATGTACTAAAGATTCATACTCAGCATTATTATTAGTGAGGCAAATTAGAATCAAATAGCCCTTAGAATTTTATCACCATTTAGAGCAATAAGACAAATTTTTGCTCCAGCACCATGCTTAATTCTAGCCCCATCAAAATTCATGGTCCAGATCTCTGAATCTTGAGTAGTTGGTGCCTATTACCTTATGACATTTGGGATTGCCTGATCCTCATCAAAAATAACATATGTACCGAGACCAGTAGATTCATAGTTCCCATATGAGTCGCTATGCATCATAGCCAACAATTGGTTGTTTTCTTCTTCTTGATCATGCTCAGTCCAGTCGCCTAATTCTTCAACAAAAATCTTTTCTTCTTTATTTATCATAGCATGATCTGCCTCTAATCTTGTTGTTGGTTCATTGGTGATATGGTCTTTTCACAGAGGTTTGAATAGAATTCTCATCTTCGAACCGTATCTGGTTCTCAGAATGAGGTGAGACTAGTCAAGAGACATATATCCTCTTATTTTTGCTGTAAAGTCTCTAGATAAACATAAACCAAAAATAGGAGGTATATCTATGACAACTACATCTTGCTTGACAATTATATTGGGACAAGTGTATAATTGAAATGGGAGTTGTTTGATTCTCCCTACGGTTTGTACTATTTTGCCATCTAGCTACATAACTCCTTTTGTAAGGGGTTCATATTTTATTTTCAAAGCATCAGCTATTTGCTTGGGCATCACAGTTGTACTAGCTCCTAAATCTATCAATGCATTATGTAAGAGTTTCGTTCCAACTATCAAAGTTAAATAGAAGGACTCTAGTTTGGATTATTTACTTACACTGCATCGTTCACAAAGGCTATTCTCTTCGGAGGAACCGTATCTTTGAGCTTTTCTTTTCTAGCAGGTCCTTCCTTGGTGACAGTACCTTTGGGCACTGTTTGGCCTTGCAGAGCTTCTTGTAGCAGTGTCTTCTATTCAAGAATAGCCAATATATCCCATATTGATACCTGGGTTGGAGTCTTCTTTAATTGATCCACTACATTGATCGATCCCAAAGACTGAGTTCTTTGGACATAAGGATATCTCATTTTTTCCTGAGTTTGGGCAGGAATCCCTTGATCTTGCACTGGGTGGGATACTTCTTGTCTAACAGCAGTGTTTCTTTGCCCTTGAAATGGAGGATTATTCTTGACTTGACCACTTACAATCTCAGGATGTTCCACCATTCTCCTCTTTGATCTAGTGTAGTAATCAGATTACACCACTGGTCTTTGGGAGGTAGATGCTTCGTTTAAGAAAATTGATTCTTCATCCTCAACCCATGAGAACAAAGCATGTTTCAGGGCTATTTCCTCCTCTTATTGCAAGGACATTCCTTGCATCTAGGCCACTAGGACTAAATTCTGCATACCAAGAGATTGGTAGGCTTGATTATCATTGGTAATGGCAAAATGACCATCCATTCTTCTTTGCTCTACCACCCTTTGTTGCAGATTACTCCTAGGACAATCTCTATGTGTATGAGCATTATGACAATCTCTATGAATCTACTGACAAAATTGATTTTCCCTAAAAAGGACTGAACTATCTTTTTATTTACTAGAAGAGGTAGGCTCGTTATAGCTATGATTCTCTCAGGATCTATAAAAACTCCTTCTTTAGATACTATATGTCCCAATAATTTGCCCTGAGGTACAGCAAAGATGCATTTCTTGGGATTCAATGATATCCCAAAATCTTGACATTTCTTGAAGATAGATTCTAAATGATCAACATAATCATCAGCATTTTTTGAAAATACAGTGAGGTCATCTAGATAGACTAGGATAATCTTAGTTATAAGTTCCCCAAAGGCTATATCCATAGCTCTTTAAAAGTTGGCTCATGCATTTGACAGACCAAAAGGCATCTTAGCATATGCAAAAGTTTCCCATTTGGTAGTAAAATCAACTTGTACTGATCTTCATTAGCCAACCAAATCTAATTGTATCCAGAGAAACCATATACTAAAGAAAACCTCTCTAATCCAGCCATAGTTTGTAGAATTTATTCCATGGAGGGCAAGGGATAGTGGTCTTTTAGAGATGCTCTATTTAGATCTCTGAAATCTACACACAGTCTTACATCTCCATTATTTTTCCTAACTGGTACTAGATTTGATACCCAAGTTGAGTGCTTGATTGGAAATATTATTTTGGAATCTAAAAGTTTTTGCAACTCATCTACCATTAGAGGCTCAATCCTTGTATTTACTAGCCTCTGTTTCTATCTAATGGGCTTAGACCCTTCAGTCAGTTCTATTGTGTGCTGAATAATGTCTCTATTATATCCATGAAGGTCTTCATAGCTCTAAGATATGACTCTGTCATATCTCTGGCATAACTCGATTAGTCTTTCCTTCTTTTCTTGAGTTGCAGAATTTTAAACTTTTAGCTTTTTCTCATCACTCACCTCTATTTTAGAATAGTCTACTTTGTCTACCTGAAAGCTTTTCTTTTCCAGGCTTACATCCTCCAGGTCAAACAAGTTTTCTAAGGTGATCAATCCCTTGGGGAGCATATTAGTCCTCAATTGTATAATTTGATCACCATATGCCTCTTTAATTTTGGTTTGCAACTGATCAGCAAACTCATCTGATTGTTGTAAGAAAGAGGCTACCTGAGCATCATTTTCAAATACTTGCCAATTCTCATCATTGTCTGGAATAGTTGGCCTCACTATAACTTTTATTAACTCATTGTTAATTAATAGGCCAGTTGCTGGGTTAAACTATGAGCTGATCTGGGCCATCCTATCAGCTTCAAAATTTTGACTCCTAGGGACTAGCTCAATATTAAAAGCTTCAAATTCTTCTATCAAATCCCAAATCCTATGTCTGTAGGATCTCATTCTCACATTTTTGGCTGCTACCTTTTCTCTAATTTACTTTACTACTAATTCTGAATCTCCTTTTACTTTTAAATTCTTTATTCCCTTTTTCTTGGCTAATAAGAGCCCATGTACTAAATATTTATACTCAGCATCATTATTAGCGCAGGCAAATTGGAATCAAATAGCCCTTAGAATTTTATCATCATTTAGAGCAGTAAGATAAATTCTTACTCCAACACCATGCTTACTTCTAACCCCATCAAAATTCAAGGTCCAGATCTCTGAATCTTGAGTAGTTGGTGCCTCTTCCCTTATGACATTTGGGATTGCCTGGTCCTCATCAAAAATGATGTATGTGCCCAAACTAGTAAATTCATAGTTCCTATATGGGTCGCTATGCATCATAGCCAACAACTGGCTATTTTCTTCTTCGTGATCATGCTCAGTCCAGTCACCTAGTTCTTCAACAAAAATCCTTTCTTCCTTATTTATCATAGCATGATCTGCCTCTAATCTTGTTTTTGGTTCGTTGGTGATATGGTCTTTTGACAGAGGTTTGGATAGAATTTTCATCTTCAAACCGTATTTGGTTCTAAGGATGAGGTGAGACCAGTCAAGAGACATATATCCTCCTATTTTTGCTATAAAGTCTCTGAATAAACATAAACCAAAAACAGGAGGTATATCTATGACAACTACATCTTGGTTGACAATTATATTGGGACAAGTGTATAATTGCAATGGGAGTTGTTTGATTCTCCCTACAGTTTTTACTATTTTGACATCTAGCTTCATAACTCCTTTTGCAAGGGGTTCATATTTTATTTTCAAAGCATCAACTATTTGCTTGGGCATCACAATTGTACTAGCTCCTGAATCTATCAATGCATTATGTAAGAGTTTCCTTCCAACTATCAGAGTTAAATAGAAGGGCTCTGGTTTGGATTTACTTAATTGCATTGCATCATTCACAAAGGCTATTGTCTTTAGAGGAACCGTATCTTTGAGCTTTTCTTTTCCAGCAGGTCCTTCCTTGTGACAGTACCTCTAGGCACTGCTTGGCCTTGCAGAGCTTCTTGTAGTAGTGTCTTCTAGAATAGCCAATATATCCCATATTGATACCTGGGTTGGAGTCTTCCCTAATTGATCCACTACATTGATCGGTCCCAAAGACTGAGTTCTTTGGACATAAAGATATCTCATTTTTTCCTGAGTTTAGGTAAGAATCCCTTGATCTTGCACCGGCTGGGGCACTTCTTGTCTAACAGCAGCATTTCTTTGACCTTGTGATGGAGGATTATTCTTGACTTGACCACTTACAATCTCAGGTTGTTCCACCATTCTCCTCTTTGATTTGGTGTAGTAATCAGATTGCACCACTAGTCATTGGGAGGTAGATGCTTCGCTCAAGAAAATTGATTCTTCATCTTCAACCCATGAGAACAAAGCATGTTCTAGGGCTATTTCTTCCTCTTTTTGCAAGGACAATCCTTGCATCTGGGCCACTAGGACTAAATTTTGCATACCAAGAGATTGGTAGGATTGATTATCACTAGTAATGGCAAATTGACCACCCATTCTTCTTTGCTCTGCCACCCTTTATTGCAGATTACTCTGAGGACAATCTCTATGTGTATGAGCATTATTTCAATGGAAACACTAGGCATTAGTATCCTCCACATAATTATTCTAACCTGAAACCATCCTTCTATTTGAATATGGAGGGATGGCCTGTGAGGGTGTGGGAACTGCAACTAATTGATTCACTAGATGATGGTTAGTTTGTTTTGGAGGACCCTGATATTGGTTTGGTTGGGACGAAAACCTATTTCCTTGATAGCCTTGATATGGAGGCTTAGAGAAAGAATTTTGCTCTCTCTTTATATTAATCAGCTCATTGGAAAATGTCCTTAGGATGTTCTTGATATCATCCATCTCAGATGACTGAGCAGAGGTAGGTTCTTTCACGGATGATTGAGGGTAAGTGTACATAGACACAGGTGGGCTTACAACTTTAGGAACTTCTTGAGGTAAGGGCAAGGAAATTTTTGGGAACATGGGCATGGGAGGCCTTGGAGGTAACTTTTTAGCATCTATTAAATGATTCTCAGCTCTGACCGTATATTCATAATGGCAAAGTGTGTCCTCCCAGTGACTGAATCATAACATATATATCTGAATTCAAAGCATTGAGATAAAACACTATGGCCATACCAGGTGGTAGCCTAGCTATAGAAGGAATTCTATCCCAAGTTTTTTGAAATCTGGTATCGAAGTCAGTCATGTCTTCCTGTGGTCTCCTTTGAATGGTGTTAACTGCTCTAACAAAGAAGAATTATCACCCTTCTTTGTAAATCTTTCAAAGAACAGATCTCCAAGTTGGTCCCATGTAGATATGGTTTTTGGGGTCAAAGATTGATACCATTCTAAAGCCTTCCCTTTGAAAGAAGCAGCTAATAATCTTATGGCCACATTCTACTGTGTGATAACATGTATAGCACAGACATCTGATACATCTTGAAGATGTTCTGCAGGTGTTTTAGAGTCTTACCCACTGAACTTGGGTAGAGCTTTTATAGCATTCACTGGGATAGGATCCCAAATGGCTAGTGGTGTTGGGAGGATTAACGGGCTACCAGTGTTCTAGCTTGCATAATTTATTGGGGGTATAGGGGCTCCCATATTTGGTATCGATACAAACTGGTTAGCTCTTCTTCTTAGACTTGTTACCAAAGGTGGTAAAAGAATACCTAAATTTGTAGCAGACTGTGATCTGGTGACTGGTCTGCAATTATGACTCCTCGTAGCTCTTTGGTTCATATGGTCTTGAAAAAAACTTCAAGACTGGTCCCATCGAGCATGCCAAAAATTGTTGATGCTTAAAATTGCGCTTGATTCTAATCAACAACAATGGGAAGTTTCAAGCTGTGGGATATTGTGGCTTAAAACAACTTCTAGATTTTAGAGAAGTTGGTCTCTTCTTTTGTATCAAGTGTGGGGGAAAAGGATAGAAAATTAAATAGAAATGCAAATGTAGGAAATGAAACCTAGCTATGGTGATGTGCCTGAGTGTAATTTTGATCCTAATCTTGAGCATAGTGAGACTATATGTAGGATTCATTTACATTTAAGAGTAAACAAGTGCATGATCAATGTAAAAGATTAAAATAATAGAAACAGAGGCTCACAACAGAGACTTCTTTTGCTGAGATACAAAAAATGTCAACAAAGGCACAATTCGATTAGTCTTTCTTTTTAAAGTTGCAAAATTCTCAACTTTTAGCCTTTTCCCGTCACTCACCTCTATTTCAGAATAGTCTGCTTTGTCTACCTTGAACCTTTTCTTTTCCAAGCTTACTTCCTCTAGGTCAAACAAGTTTTCTAAGGTGATCAATCCCTTGGGGAGCTTATTAGTCCTCAATTGTATAATTTGATCACCATATGCCTCTTCAATTTTCATTTGCAACTAATCAGCAAACTCATCTAATTATTGTAAGAAAGAGGCTACCTGAGCATCATTTTCAAATACTTGCCAGTTCTCATCATTGTCTGGAATAGTTGGCCTCACTATAACTTTTACTGACTCATTGTTAATTAATAGGCCAATTGCTGGGTTAAACTGTGAGCCGATTTGGGCCATCTTATCAGCTTCAGAATTTTGACTCCTAGGGACTATCTCAATATTGAAAGCTTCAAAATCTTCTATCAAATCCCAAATTCTATGTTTCTAGGATCTCATTCTCACATTTTTTGCTGCTACCTTTTCTTTAATTTGCTTTACTACTAATTCTAAATCTATTTTTACTTTTAAATTCTTTATTCCCTTTTTCTTGGCTAACAAGAGCCCATGTACTAAAGATTCATACTCGGCATTATTATTAGTGCAGGCAACTTAGAATCAAATAGCCCTTAGAATTTTATCACCATTTGGAGCAATAAGACAAATTTTTGCTCCAGCATCATGCTTAATTCTAGCCCCATCAAAATTCAAGGTCCAGATCTCTGAATCTTGAGTAGTTGGTGCCTATTACCTTATGACATTTGGGATTGCCTGGTCCTCATCAAAAATGACATATGTGCCGAGACCAGTAGATTCATAGTTCCCATATGGGTCGCTATGCACCATAGCCAACAACTGGTTGTTTTCCTCTTCTTGATTATGCTCAGTCCAATCGCCTAATTCTTCAACAAAAATCCTTTCTTCCTTATTTATCATAGCATGATCTGCCTCTAATCTTGTTGTTGGTTCATTGGTGATATGGTCTTTTGACAGAGGTTCGAATAGAATTTTCATCTTCGAACCGTATCTGGTTCTCAGAATGAGGTGAGACTAGTCAAGAGACATATATCCTCTTATTTTTGTTGTAAAGTCTCTAGATAAACACAAACCAAAAATAGCAGATATATTAATGACAACTACATCTTGGTTGACAATTATATTGGGACAAGTGTATAATTGAAATGGGAGTTGTTTGATTCTCCCTACGGTTTGTACTATTTTGCCATCTAGTTGCATAACTCCTTTTGTAAGGGGTTCATATTTTGTTTTCAAAGCATCAGTTATTTGCTTCGGCATCACAGTTGTACTAGATCCTAAATCTATCAATGCATTATGTAAGAGTTTCGTTCCAACTATCAGAGTTAAATAGAAGGACTCTAGTTTAGATTACTTACTTACACTGCATCGTTCACAAAGGCTATTGTCTTCGGAGGAACCGTATCTTTGAGCTTTTCTTTTCTAGCAGGTCCTTCCTTGGTGACAGTACCTTTTTGCACTGTTTGGCCTTGCAGATCTTTTGTAGCAGTGTCTTTTATTCAAGAATAGCCAATATATCCCATATTGATACCTGGGTTGGAGTCTTCTTTAATTGATCCACTACATTGATCGATCCCAAAGATTGAGTTCTTTGGACATAAGGATATCTCATTTTTTCCTGAGTTTGGGCAGGAATCCCTTGATCTTGCACTGGGTGGGACACTTCTTGTCTAACAGCAGTGTTTCTTTGCCCTTGAAATGGAGGATTATTCTTGACTTGACCACTTACAATCTCAGGATGTTCCACCATTCTCCTCTTTGATCTAGTGTAGTAATCAGATTACACCACTGGTCCTTGGGAGGTAGATGCTTCGTTTAAGAAAATTGATTCTTCATCCTCAACCCATGAGAACAAAGCATGTTTCAGGGCTATTTCCTCCTCTTATTGCAAGGACATTCCTTGCATCTAGGCCACTAAGACTGAATTCTGCATACCAAGAAATTGGTAGGCTTGATTATCATTGGTAATGGCAAACTGACCATCCATTCTTCTTTGCTCTGCCACCCTTTGTTGCAGATTACTCCTTGGACAATCTCTATGTGTATGAGCATTATTGCAAGGGAAACACTAGGCATTAGTATCCTCCACATAATTATTCTAATTGGAACCATCTCCCTATTTGAATATGGAGGGATGGCCTGTGAGGGTGTGGGAACTACAACTAATTGATTCATTGGATGATGGTTAGTTTGTTTTGGAAGACCCTAATATTGGTTTGGTTGAGACGAAAACCTATTTCCTTGATAGCCTTGATATGGAGGCTTAGAGAAATTATTCTACTCTCTCTTTCTATTAATCAGCTCATTGGAAAACGTCCTTAGGATGTTCTTGATATCATCCATCTCAGATGATTGAGCAGAGGCAGGTTCTTTCACGGATGATTGAGGTTAAGTGTACATAGACACAGGTGGGCTTACAACTTTAGAAACTTCTTGAGGTAAGGGCAAGGAAATTTTTGGGAACATGGGCATGGGAGGCCTTGGAGGTAACTTTCCAGCATCTATTAAATGATTCTCAGCTCTGACCGCATATTCATAAGCCTCTGGCAAAATGTGTCCTCCCAGTGACTGAATCATAATATATATATCTGAATTCAAAGCCTTGAGATAAAACACTATGGCCATACTAGGTGGTGGCCTAGATGTAGCAGGGATTTTGTCCCATGTTTTTTGAAATTTGGTATCAAAGTCAGTCATGTCTTCCTGTGGTCTCCTTTGAATGGTGATTAACTGCTCTAACAGAGAAGACTTATCACCCTTCTCATCAAATTTTTCAAAGAACAGATCTCCAAGCTGGTCCCATGTAGATATGGTATTTGGGGTCAAAGACCGATACCATTATAAAGCCTTCCCTTTGAAATAAGTAGCTAATAATCTTATGGCCACATTCTACTATGTGACAACATGTATAGCACAGACATCTGATACATCTTGAAGATGTTCTGTAGGTGTTTTAGAGTCTTGCCCACTGAACTTGGGTAGAGCTTTTAGATAATTCACTGGGATAGGATCCCAAATGGTTGGTTGTGTTGGGAGGATTAAGGGGCTACCAGTGTTCTATCTTGCATAATTTCTTTGGGGTATAGGGGCTCCCATATTTGGTATCGATACAAACTGGTTAGCTCTTCTTCTTGGACTTGTTGCCAAAGGTGGTAAAAGAATACTTGGATTTGTAGCAGGCATCTGGTGACTGGTCTGCAGCTCTAACTCCTCGTAGCTCTTTGGTTCATATGGTCTTGAAAGAATCTTCAATATTGGTCCCACTGGGCGTGCCAAAAACTGTTGATGTTTAAAATTACGCTTGATTCTAATCAACAACAATGGGAAGTTTCAAGCTGTGGGATATTGCGGCTTGAAACAACCTCTAGATTTTAGAGAAGCTGGTCTCTTCTTTTGTATCAAGTGTGGGGAAAATGGATAGAAAATTAAATATAAACGCAAATGTAGGAAATGAAACCTAACTATGGTGATGCGTCTGAGTGTAATTTTGATCCTAATCTTGAGCACAGTGAGACTATATGTAGGATTCATTTACATTTAAGAGCAAACAAGTGCATGATCAATGTAAAAGATTGAAATAATAGAAACAGAGGCTCACAATAGAGACTTCTTTTGTTGAGATACAGAAAATGTCAACAAAGGCATAGGGTTCAATCTTCTTATAAGAATCTTCCAATCACATAAGAGGCACAGAAACACGTACAGTTATGTAGAACTTTCGACTCAAGAAAACGAGACAGAAGCAAATGACATTCCTAATCACAACTCTAGAAAGTCTACAGTATAGACTACTTTTACAAATGACACAGATAATATCAACAAAGGCATAGAGTTCAATCTTCTTAATTTTTTCAGCCACATAAAAGGCACAAAAACATGCACAGTTACATCAACTTTACAACTCAAGAAAATAAGACAAAAGCAAATGATATTACTTAGTCACAAACTCTAGAAAGTCTAAAAATTTTACAATTCTTTGTCTCTTAATTTCTCTCTTTTCATCCCCTTTTATAGCCTTGGATTTTACAAATAAAATAGTGCGGAATTTGGCACATTCAATGCCTTAGATGCATTCTTGTCTTATCAAAAAGGGCCATGCTGGGGTGGGGCAGTTGCCCTAATTATGGCATGTCGATTCATGTCTAATACCTCCTTCCACACCAAAATTTTCTCATTCCATCACCTGCTTAGCCGCGTAACTGTCTATTCTCCTCCGCTTATAGGAGACAAACAGACGACCCCTTTTAATGTTTGCAAGCCCCAAAAAATCTACCCAGTGAACTGCTCCACCTACCAGAAATAACTCTCGCTAAGTTCCCTCTAGCTCGCTTGCTAAAACAGATACACAAAACACTCTATCCTATTGAAATGGAAGAGGAGACTTAGTCAATTCCCTAAAAATCTTCTTATTACTTAGAAGGCACTGGAGAATGACACTTGGCACTTTCTGCCTGATTTATCGAAGACATGCGGCTCTTTCTGCTTTCCCTTTAACTATGTTATAGAATTATTTGGGGCACATATTAGGCTCCTACAGATGGTGACACTTGGCAGCTTCTACAGACCTTTGAAATAACACCTAGGACCCACCACAATCTTTATTCGACAATGAAGCTTTGAGATGGTCTCTTAGAAGTTGACACGTGGCGGCCTCCGCTACTCTTAGGAAGATACGTGGCGTCTTTCACTTCTTTCAAGAATGGAGTAGAAAGGGGCTCAAAAAGTGAAACTTGGCAGCCTCTGCTGCTCTTTGGCACTTAAACAAAATGAAATAATGTCTTTCTGCCTTTCGAAAAGGTACTTGACCCCTTTGGTTTTTGGGACACTCCCTTGAACTGCCTGATGAACCAAAATGGTTCAATGGTTCAATAGGTCAACACTGTGCACCATTTACACTTTAATCAAGGTATTGAACCAAAAACATTGAACCAAGGCATTGAACCCAGGTGTTGAATCGACTATCTCTTAGATGCCGACACGTGGTGACTTCTTCTTTCCTCTAAAAAAGTAGTCTAGGGCCTTCCACAACTGCCACCTGACGCTTTCTGCTTCTTCCTACTACTTAGCTTGTTAAAAGCCTTTGTCAAAAAATAGAATGAAATGTGAGTGCATATATGAGATGCAGATGCCGACACATGATACATTCTGCTGAGTTGTTATTGGATATGTCACACATTCTGTGGCTCTCTTGAAAGTTAGGAAAGGTGCCTCAGATGACTCCACTTAGCCAAAACCCATGCTCAAACTATGCCACTTGGCAGCTTCTGCTGCCCTTCGACACTTAGATGGAAAATGAATCAAAAGAGACAATCCCGTGCTTTGTTTCAAAACTTTTGCCGCCACAACCAAGGTATGCAGGAACAAAACTGCAGTGCACGACTGAGAATCAAAAATCAACATAGAGTAAAAATTTTACTCTATACATAACACACCTTTAGTTTCTATAGAACCTTTTAGGAGCATGTTTATGGATCGTGTCATGACTGGTCCCTATCGCTTGCTAGACACTAGGATCTTTATAGCTGGTTTCACCCTGAGATGCTTTCTACTATCCTTAAACCCTATGTGCATCATGTTCCTCCTTTAATTGAACCTAGTTTAGATCTTATTATCATTCTACCTTTAGTTGAGTCTCTTCCTACTTTTGATTCTATTTCTCCTTCTATCGAGCCTCATTTAGGCTCTCCACTAGGCCTGCCTCCCCTTGGTGATGGCTTGCTTCCTTTACCACCACTTGCTCCTCTACCCACCTAATGGGTTGATCAGTCATATTATGTCCCCCATAGAGTTTTTGGTCATTATAATAGATATTTTAAACACTACCAACCTTTCCCAGCTTCTATTTCCAATCCCTTTATTAGTACACCCACCTAATCTACTAACAAACATATACGTTGATTACATGATATAGATAATCATTCCTCCACCCATTATCATAAGCTTTGACAATATATAGATACCTTGCATATTACTCTTCTTTAGCCTATAGATAAGGCTATACCTCCCCCCAAGTTTTCATCTGAGTATATTCACAAATATGGAGAGGTATATTGTTTGTGACACCAATACGATACCCATCACATTGATTATTATTGCATCCTTCAACAGCATCTCTAGGATCACCTTATGACCATTATTTCACCAACTATCCCTCCTCTTATAGGTCACCCATGCAATAATGCTCCTCCTTCTTCCCTCATGGTTCCTCCACCTATGGTACCTTCTCCACCAATGGTCCCTCTACCTGTGGATCCTTCTTCACCTATGGTCCCTTCTCCATTGGTGACTCCTTCCTATCCCACATATTCCACTCATATTTCTTCTCCTAAGTATCCTATACATGATGTCCTTCATGAGCATGGTCAATTAGTAATGCTTTCATTTTCTATCCAGGAGATTTAATGAGAGGTATTTGCCAGCTTTCTCTAAAGATCAATGAGACCCTCACTGTAGATAGAGTCTAACTTCACAGAGATTTATCAAATTTTATGGACAATGTTTGTGGACAAATTTACCAATATTTATGAACACAACATGGTGTTCCTTCATTTTTTTATTCATTTTGGATTGGACGTGTGCTCCAAGTTTATATTTATCTACTGTATATCATTTGACTCTGTGTCAAATTTTCATTCACTTATCTATATTATATGGCAATTTATATTTTGCCCTATATGTTGCCTATGGTGTCATTATATTTTGATCTCTTATGGATTCTTTTCATGATTACATGCTTCTCTATATGATTTCATTTTCATGGATGTCTTGTTCTTTTCTCATGATTGTTTGCTACCTTATCTCCATAAAAGAGATAATCATTATTATGACTTGGTTATAAAAATATTGCTCCCCTTAGTACTCCTTATTTACTATGTGCTCAGTTAGGAAATAAGTCATCTCATTATAAGCTGATTTTACCGATCCATCTTAGATCTCCCTTTATTCCCCTTATTTCCTTTACAAACTAAGTATACACATGGTTGAAACTTGAGATAACATATTGGTTCATACGTAAGCCTACATGTTTTAGTTAGTCATGTCTTTGGGTACTAAGCCTCTTTCAAAGTCTAAAGATCATTTGTGTGTATCAATTTATCTCTCACGATTGGTCATTTCAAGTTCCTATGGAAGAGGAATCTTAAAATCCATAAAAATTTAAAAACTATATCATTTTTACAAAAGGCAATGATACAAAAAGAAACATTCAACATTTCAAAATTCAAATCACACTAAAAGATGTGATTCAAAGCTTAATCAAAGCTCAAACTCTAAAGTTCACCTCATGATAGAGTCGAGGTCCATTGGGGTGCAGTAAGCCAGTAGATTGGGAAAAGGAGAATAATAATAAAATACTGCTACCTACTTTCTCACACAAGTACCCAATCTTCATAGTAGATCAATAGCTCTATAAGAGGTCATAAGGAA
Source organism: Torreya grandis (assembly GCA_037957365.1). Lineage (NCBI taxonomy): Eukaryota > Viridiplantae > Streptophyta > Pinopsida > Cupressales > Taxaceae > Torreya > Torreya grandis. The sequence continues at coordinate 536,276 of JARHVA010002552.1, read as the reverse complement.
TAGGGAACACATTGTGGGAAGGTATTTCCATTTTAATTTTCTTGTTCAAGCAACCAATATGAGCCAATCTTAGTATCTCACTTATTTGCATATATAACTTTGTCTTTATTGTGAACAGTGTATCTTTTGTAGATTGATGGTCACTAGTCACTTAGTGTCTTTTCTATGTCTTTAGTATGCCTCGTGTTTCCTAAGGTCTTCTCATAGATGCCTACGTTTTGATTTTTACATTTCCTCTTTCATTTATAATCATCTTAATATTCCCCTTAAGAAATATCTTTTTGTTCACTGATCACTCCCCCTAGGGATTGCATTTGTGAGTTGCAATGTAAGACCTTGGATAGGACCAAGCTTTCCTCATATATTACCAAAATTCCATTCCAAATATTCCCTTTAGCATATTTTCCTAGTCATTTCCACCTCATTGGTGTTCCCTTTATGAGTTGTAGTGTAAGACCATGGATAGGACCAGGTCTTCCTCACAAAAATTTTCAATATCCAAATCACAATGAAATTACATGTGTCAAATTTGAGATAAGTAGTGATTGATTATGAGTTATACATCATTGACATGCTTCCCATCTTGATATAGTATGTTTTATGCTTATTTCATTGATCTTTCAATTTTATCTTCTTATTTTCCGATTGCATGTAAGAATACAAAAAAAAATCTTAAATTTTTCATACTTCTCAACTTAAATTAATGTGATACACTTAAGTTCATTTTTTAAATTTTGTTTCTCTTTTCTACTTTACAACATGATTTAGTATGATTGATTGATTTGATTGTTTTTTTTTTATACAATTTGGTGTTTCTTATGCCTTCCATTTTATTACATTAGTTTCATACTTCCTAACGTGATATAGTGTGATTTTACTTATTTTAATCTAGTGCAAATATTTTTCATGGTTTAAAAACATTTTGTCATCCTTTTTACCCACTTTGGTTTATTATATTTAGTCATCTTTTGTTATTACACATTTCCCATCTTGATATAGCGTGTAGTACATTTATTTTGATTACTTATACTTTTTGAAGTCATTTTTGCCTTTTTCTTTCTAACCATGCATGTGTATCACATAATGCTAGAAAATAAAACACTCCACATATATTTTCCATAGCATATATAACAAAATCTAAATGCATGTGCTAGAAATAAATATATCCATGCATCAACATTCACAACCAAATACAACTATCAATATATATATATATATATATATATATATATATATATATATATATATATATATATATATATATATATATCATGTGTTTTATACTATACAAGGTACAAAATACAAAATACATAGCTCTATCTCTACATCTAGGCTTCATCATGCCTATCTTATGGCCTAGCCATGTTGCCCATAGATGCCTAGGATTGTCCCCTCTAAATGGTACATTGAAATGAGGCAGTCCAAGATCTCAACTTTGTTACCTATCCTTGTAAGTTCTTCACCTAGGCCTGCACTTGTCCAAGTTGGAATATGATAGCCATATGTGTTGCTCTCTCCTGAGCCAAGTCCTATCAGGCCTCTACCTCTCCCACCCCTACCAGTGGCTACAATCAATCCCCACATTCCTCCAACTACCTCATGACCTCCCCTATTAGTCTAAATTAGCTTGTATGGAGTGGGGTAAATGGTATCAAAGGATTATCTAATGCGGTGGGGTCATATGGATCCAACACCCCATCCAAAATGTTATGGTGCACAACCATAACCAGAGATCCCCATCTAGTCTCCTCCATTTTAGGATCTACAAAACCCAAACTAGATAGATATTAGATCATGTATATATCTTAAAATCTATCTATTTACTATAATCACATGTAACTAGTGTCTTGTATCAAATCTTAAATCAAAATCACAACATTTCTCACTAGTACCAGTGTTACCAACCACCGTATCCTTGTCTGCTCACCCATTAAGCATGGTCTCTCTATTTTCTCATCTCTTGAGTACCTCCTCTATAGATCACCTCCCCACTAGTATAAATCTATGAATCACCAATCGTGCATGTCATGACCCTCTCTTAAAGGTTTCTCAATGGACTAACTCTATCTTAGAATAACTATTGGGTTATCTTACATTATCTCCCTCACTTCTGTTTGCTCTCACTGACGGTGCCTCCATCTATGGTGTGGCTAAGGTGGTGATTGCTATTATGGTACCTATTATAGTGATTGGTGTGGTGTTGTTTATTTACTTTCATCCACATCCATATCATCCCCTCCCCCACCCACTTGTCGTTATGCTTGACTAGTCCATGGTCTAACACATTATGACCTAATCATGGGTCTCTCAACTAGTACTACTCCTCTCCCCTCAGCTCTCTAGCATGTTGTGCCCAGTAAGCAAGCACTAATATAGGGGCCATGGGGTTGGGAGTCTGACCTATCCTAGTAAGTGTACCACTAGACGTGGCTCCACCCATGATGTATAGTGGCTCGTTATATGTACCTATGCCAACTCTATAGCAGTGATCGACCAACTAGGCCGTATAATAATAATGGGCATAGATGGATACCATATAATCTCTCCTCATTTGATAGTTTATAGAGCTAGAATTTTAGGCACAACCTGAGCTACATGGTCTTACTTCCATCTCATCACTCGAGGTAACCTATCAATGACTACATGGGGCAACTCAACTAGTCAAAACATAAGAAACTTCTCATATGTCCATGCACTTAATAAAATAATAGGCCCCATGGTCTTCTACCCTTTGGACAACATCCCATACATATCATGCATGAGTTGGACCTAGATTGCAACCCCAAAGTCATATAGTGCTCCTTGATCTAAAATTGAATGACACAAAGCTATTGCATATAGAGATACCTTATTGTATAACTTGTGACACAATACTCATGTTATCATAAGTCCAATCATGACCTTATGGATGTATAGAATCTCAATGATATATACATCAAACAAACTAACCCTTAATCTTGGGTATAACCTATCTAATCATGTCACTAACCAAGCTAGTGTTCACCTCTCCTCTAGATCATTTGGTGTCCCTGTGATCACTGGCGTTCCTCCTATCAATAGTCCCAATAATGTGTGGACATCCTCTAGTATGATACCCACTTCAATGGTATTCCTATCCACCACCCATCAAACATTCCCATGCTTCAAAGAATATGATAATGAGATCAACATTAAGCAAGATGTGCCTCATTTCTATGATGCCTCTAAAGCCTAGTGTGACTAGCCACGCTCTATCTACATTTTTCAATCATTCGTTAGCCATGATGCATCTATCAATCACCAATACCTCTAGTGTATCGATAAAATATCAAACAATAAAGGATGTATCAGACCTCCATGTTATTAATAATCAAAATACATTATTAAAAGATAAAAAATCAACCACTTTTGATTTAGTTTCTTAGTTTTCTATAGGATCAGCCCTTTCAATACTAAATCAGCCCTATACTTTATTTATGATACTAAATCAACCCATTCACATTGATACTAGATCAACCCTGTAAATCAAACTAAGTTGGCCCACTACTATGCAGTCACCCCTTCCCATTTACCAACTAAATTAGCCCACTGCTATGCAACCGGTCCCATTTTAGCATACTAAATCAACTCACTACTACATAGTCGGCCTTGTCATTCTCCATCACTTTATGGATTAATTCATCTAGGTAGACTCTATTCATCCATAATGACAACTTTTTTCCCATTTATCATAAATGCCTTGGGTATTTATTAGTCTAACTTCTTCCTATCTAGTACCTCGTTTTACCCCTAGTTTACATAAAAATTTCCTTAGGTTCATTTCAGTGCCTAGATTTTTCATACCAAACACTTTATATATTTAACTCAATTTCAAAGAAAAATATTCAAAATTTTGAATTTCTAATTGCTTACCTGTGTTACACTCATTGTGGCCACTATGCGTCCTCCTCATCTAAGTTGTCTCTTCACCATGATGGCTCTCTAGTCTCAAACTAGCTATTTCAGAGTTTTGTTTTCTCATAATAGTAAAAATAAAAAAGTGAATTATTTTTCACCCTATTTATATTGCCATTCAAAAATTATTTACAATTCAAATATTTATCGCCAGATTTTATATTTTGATCATATCTTTGATTCTACTAGCTCTTTTTCCAAATCGTAAAATGTTTTGGAATCTTGACATCATAGAAATTTTTTTCACTTATTATCTATCTCTATTGTAAAAAAAAAAAAATTGCTCTTTTTTTCTAATTCTATAGGTTTGCCTAATGCTCCCTACATTGGACACCTTCAACATTTCTTGCATCTCCTTTATCTACATCACTAAGGTAAGTAAAGGTTCATATTTTTCAATTATATCCTTTTATTTATCTTATTTACTCTTTATTGCAATTTATTTAGCTTCAACATTATGTGTTACTATGTTCTTTTCTCAAAGCACCATCCCATGTTGCACCTATGTGAAACATGATGAGATTAAAGTGGGGCATATGTATACACATAATATTTTCAAACTTTATCAATTACTGATGCTTTCTCTCTTGTATGAACCGTTCAAGTCTCAATCTCTATGAGTTCATGCCTTAAGGGGTGCATTGGGAAGAGGTGGACAGACCATTGGTGCTTTGCATGATTGTTATCCCTTACTACCACTTGATATCAATATAAGCATCTCCTCAAAACATTTACCTAAGATTTGCCTCTTACTTTTCATCCTTCTCTAGTCATTTTACATCCTCATTATCCCTTCCCTAGCCTAAAATCATTTTTAATGGTTTACAATACACCAACGACCCCATCGACCCTGTACTCTAATTGATAAAACTTATTTAGGGTCTAGGTCAGCCCTTGGTTGACCTAGACCATGACCTAATTTTTTTTGTCAATAACAATATAGAGTCGATTAGATTGACCCTATCGACTAAACTAAAAGAAAGGACTACGGTTAGATCCAGCTACATAAACACATCTTTTTATTCATTTCTAAGAGAACAGAAGAAGAAGATATATATATTGTGCATCTACTTATCCACTATTATACTTGAAGAGCATAGCTTAGGGTTTTATACTTTCTTTGGAGATATGGATCTTGTCTTATAGAGAAGTCTTTTGGATGCATTGATAGGTTGTGTAACTTAGAGTTGATTTATCCTTGTCATCCTTACATACCACAACAACCTCTTGCAAAGCACCTTGGCCAAAGGGGAGATTGAGGCTTGGCAGGTTCATCTTCAAAGGTAAGTATTCCTAACTTTATTCATTCCTCCTTTGTAAGAGTAGATAGATATGTGTTTGTACTTCTCTCCCATATATTAGGATTCTATATATATTGATGTAAGTATATGTATTTTATGCATGTTTATTTCTTATGTTTATTAACCCCACTTTGTGTCACAAGTTTAGTGAATATGAAAACATAGGACCTAATTAGGGTTATTACATAGTTTTATTTGGCTAGAGGTTTTAGAACCCTCCTAGTGATATCATTGTGGTAAGAGATCCTTTGGATAGATCTCATGAATCCATCTTGGTCATGAACTTGAATATCTAATGTATCAACAATCAGAACTATAAGTATGATTTATCTTTTCTGAGATAGAATTGATTTATAAATCAATTGCATTTTCTTTTGCATACATTCTATAAATCAATCCTAACTTAGAGAATATAAATCATACATATACTTTTGATTGTTGATACATTAGATATTTGGGGTCATGACCAAGATGGATCTGATAGACCTAACCAAGGGATATATTACCATAATAATATCACTAGGGAGGGTTTCAAAGCTTCCAATCAAGCAAAACTATACAATCACCCTAACTAGGTTATATGTTTTCATATTCACTAAACTAATAACAAGTAAAGTAAAGTCTAATCTAGTGCTCACCAAAGCTTAATACATAAAGTGGGGGTACTAAACATAAAAACTAAACATGCATAGAAGACATACACTTACATCAATGTATACAGAATCTTAATGCATGAAATAGAAGTACAAATGCATATCTATCTACTCTTACAAAGGAAGAACAAAGTTAGGAATACTTACCTTTGAAGATAAACCCATTAAGCCTTAATCTCTCCCTTGGCCAAGGTGATTTGCAAAAGTTTATTGTGATATGTAAGGATGATAAGGATAAATTATCTATATGCTACATAACCTATCAATACATCTAAAAGACTTTTCCACAAGACAAGATTTGTATCTCCAAAGAAAGTATGAAATGCTAAGTTATGTTCCTCAAGTAGAATGGTGGATAAGTAGATGCACAATATATATCTCTTATTCTTCTCTTCTCTTATAAATGATGAAATGGATGTGTTTATATAATTGGATCTAACCCTAGTCCTTTTCAAAAGTTTAGTCGACAAGGTTCAACCAATTGACATTGTCTCATTATTGACAAAAACAAATTAGGTCCTAGTCTAGGTCGGACAAGGGATGACCTAGACCCTAAATAAGTTTTGTCAATTAGAGTATAGGGTTGATGGGGTTGATAGTGTATTATAAATTTCCAAAAGGGATTTTAGGTTAGGGAAGGGTTAATGAGGGTGTAAAATGACTAGAGAAGGGTGAAAAATAGGAGGCAAAGCTTAGGGAAATATTTTTAAGAGATGGTTGTGTAGATAGCAAGTGGTAGTAAGGGACAACAATTCTGTGAAGCACCCATGATCTACCAACCCCTTCTTGGTGCACGCCTTAAGGCATGTACTCAGAGAAATTGAGACTTGATGGGTTCCTAAAAGAGATAAAACATCAGTAATTGATAAAATTTGAAAATATTATGTGTATACACACACTACATATACATATTATAGACTATTTTTCTAGTTATATGCTCCATTGATGTTATTACTTGTATATAGTATATTAGACCTTGGTTATCTATTATGTGAGGCCTTTGGCCTTTATGTGAAATTGCTTAACATCTATATGAGATTTTTGTTTGGTATATATGACATTTGAACATGTCTATTACTTATGACCCTTAGCTATTTGTTTGTATGACATTTGAGAAAGTCCCTTGTTTACAACATTATTAATTTCCTTTGCTAGTTTCCCTTGGCCTTAAGTGTATATTTTTCACTTATTTAACATTTGAATATGCCCCTTGTATGCGGTCCTTATCCTTATTATATGGCATTATGCTTGTTAAGTTTATTGAATACCATGATTCGTATCATGCACTACATATTGTGTATGTTTCTATTATAATTTACTACTATGAACTTCACTTATACATTTCTATCAACCTTGCCTCATGTTACGTACGTGATTTAAATCATACATATCTTATTATGTTGACATAATTTTGACATATGCTATAATACTCAATGCTTACGTTTTACTATGCATGATACAGTTAAATTTTTTTTAGACGAATGACTTTTAAGATACATAATTCCCTCATCTCAGAAGGGGCAATTCAATGGTTTTTTCATACATGAGATAAAACCTTCACAATTAAAATTAGTACAAAGTACAAAATATAGTTTCAAAGTTTTCATAATAGTTTAAAATTTTAAATTATTAGTACAAATTATAAGGGCATATGTCATGTATATACACTCACATTACAAGAACAAAGTACATATTCATACAATTTTGGGTGCACGATACATATTCATACACAAATTTTAAATAAATTTTAAAAAATTGTAGATAAATTCAATTATGGATTTTACAATTATCACAATGGGGGCATGATATAGATTCATGCACACTATAGTACTTTTTAAATTCATGGGTCATATTATAGATTCATACCATATTTTCAGTACTACTTGTTATCTATAGACATGATATGAGTATGGGTGTTTTTCATTCTCTTTTTAAAATGCATTTAAGAACTAAAGACCAAAGTGACAGTTGATTCCACAAGCTATCTACAGTGGTTGATTTAGGTAAAGTACATAATGCATAACGTGGAGGTCTAGTGTTCTCTAGCATTATTATTGTGAATCTATGGTAGATTCTAACTCATTTTTGTCTTGTATTTACAAATACCAACAACACAAATTGAAGTTTCTACATCCCTTAATGGGTTCTATTTTTTAGGAGATTAATATTTATTTGGGTTCAATTTATTTATCTTAAGTCATTTAGATGTGTTTAGGTTTTCTCATTTATGATAATTTTTAATTCATATATTCAAGATTTTTAAGGTGTCACATATATTTTATCTTATTTGAATAGAATATTAGAGTTACAAGTCATATGTAATTCCTTCCACACTTGTCATAGAGTTCTCCCTCACCTCATAAGGATTAGTGACATTGTACAAAACTAAAAAGGTTGTGAAAAACTATGATGGAGTTTTCTTAATAACTCCTCTTGCCTTCTAGTTTTATTTAAAGAGTTTTCTCCTCTCTCATTCTACACTATATAACACATAGCTTGAGACTTAGTCTTATTTTTTTTATCTCTTCTCCTCTATTCATAAATAGTGTTATAGTGGATATTGTTATTGTAAGTCTTCCTTCTTAATACATGTGAGGTTTTATTTTATTGAATCGATTTGTCCACTTATCAATCTTGTGTCTAATATTTTCTTGGTGTGAGTTATTTTTAGGGGATATTTTTATTTTGTTAATTCATTTACTTATTTCAACAAAATTTTGTAATAGTTTGTCATTTATTTCTAACATAGTATCAGATCAGCATAATTTTAACATTGAACTTTGAGTGTAATTAAAATATTCCTAAAGTTTTGGTGAACAATGATCTGTCTTCTTTTGATACTCCTTTATTTGCTTCGCATAAGATATCCTTTGTGAAAGATAAAACATATTTTTTCACTTTGGATATGTTTAAAACTTCAAACATGTTGCTTTCCTTACTTCTGTGCTTACTTTTTCTTGTAAGTTGTTAAGGACATGCATTTGGAAGAGTTCATTTCATTTTTGACTAACTTATTTTGATCATGCAGGATTCAACGCTTTGGTATGAAAGGTGCCTTTTTTCTTTTATTAGACTATTTTTAATATTAATTGTATGTAAATAACATTTTTTACTTAATATAATATTTGTTTAAGCTTTTATTTTACAGATATAGTGGATCATTTCTTCTCATCTCCTTTCTTGTTGGTCATTGTTCCAAAGCAGATGAAACTTTTTGTCCAAAATGGATTCTTGAAGATTATCAATGATCATGCCTTTAGCTTTGTAATATTCTTGGTGATAGTTCTACTCTTATTTCTTCTCCCAATCATTGAAATCTTATTGTATTCCTATTAAAATAATTTGACATCAAGGGGTAGATTATGTAAAGTCAAATCTCTTCTTTGCTCTTTAAGGTTTTCAACACTTTTATAAATATAAATAAAGTTTAAGGGGGAGTGTTATAAATTAATGTTTATTTAAGTTAACTTTATTATCCTAATTCATTTAGGTGTGTATAGATTTTCTTATTCGTATAAATTTTTAACTCACATATTCTAGATTTAAGAGGTGTCAAACCTTTTTTATTCTTTTTTAATAGAAACTTAGAGTTTCATGTCACATGTAACTCTCTTCACACTTGTCACACACTTATTCCTCACCTCATGGAGATTAGTGACACTAGAGAAGGTTGTGAAAAACTATGATAGATTTTTCTTAATAAGTCCCCTTACCTTCTAACTCTATTTACAAAATTATTTCTTCTCTCATTCTACACTATCTAGCACATACCTTGAGGCTTAGTCTTCTTTATCATCTCTTCTAATATATTCATGAATATTTTTATCTTGGAGATCATTATTGTAAGTTTTTCTTCTTAATACATGTGTGATTTTTTTTCATTGATTTGGCTTCCTTATTTATCAATCTTGTGTCTCACATTCTCCTGGTGTGGCTTACTTTTGAAGAGATATCTTTGATTTGTGCATTAATTTACTTGTTTCAACATTATTTTTTAAGATCCTATCATTTATTTCAGACATATTTTTTATTTGTGTTCAATTAAAATTGGGGCTTGATCAATCTCAATTCACCATTGGTTCACATAAGGAACCAATCTCTGTAAGTGTTTCATAGGAAACACCAATTATTCAAAGCTTCTATAAAGCATCAACTTCAAGAAAAGTTACAAGAGTAACATTGGTTTCACACATATAGGTGTACTCCCTATGTGTTCTTTTCAATATTTAAAAATTCAAGTTACATTTCAATTTCACATACGGATATTAATTACTTTTATGTCATTACATGATTTTCTATGGAACATCTTGCATGATTAGAGTTTCCTCCAAAATGCAAAGTGTGTTATACACATTCAGGTATACATTTCCTTTTATTTTAGTAATTTTATTTCTAAACTAAAGGGTGGCATATGTAGTCACTCATATTTGATCATGAATACTTTAAATTGTCATTTTTGGCCCATTTTCACTTTAATTCACTTAAACACTTAATATGGACCTATTTCATAATCTCACCTTATCCTAAGAAATTATGTGGATAACCCTTTATAGGTTGTTATCATACACCTATATAAATATTCTAAATTTCTAAAAACCCCTCTGAATGTCTGTACAACCATCCTAGATTCTGATTATCACATGTGTTTTCTTGCAAGACATGATCGACCAATAGGAGTTAATATTGGGAGTCAGTTTTGACCCCTATGGGTCAATCATGACCTTCACCCTTTACAATGGATACTTTTAAAATTTATACCCACCCTTATAAGTTTTTCTTTATTTTTAGGATAGGTAGTGTGAGGTTTTCCTCTTTTGGATAACTATAAAGGTACATTTAAGTCACATATTATATCACTTGTAAATTTCAATATTAGGACACGCTTACACTATTTCACATTGAGAAAAGCTTCCCTGTTCTTTCTAAATCTAATTCTAATCATTTAAAGTAGTTCTTAGTTAGATCAAGACTATGTTTATCCAACTCAAGCAAAACATTATCAAGTATTCAGGCCATCTCTAGATATTTAAGTAAAAAAAAGACCATAATTGCACAAAACATTTTGAGTGGAAAAAATTCGTGGATTTGATTTCCCTCTTCAGAGTATTGGATATGTAGGAAATAATCAGTCATCTAAGGGTGATTGGATTAAGTTCAACCCATTACACTCTTTTTCCTATTTACATTTATTTCAGTTATTGCAATCCCTATTAGAGTTTTAAGTTTGAGTAAGATGTTTTTAGGTCATTTACATGTATCCAAAGGTCAATTTTCTACACATAGGGGTGTTTTAAGCAACCATAGATAATCTACCATGCTTTCCCTATTTTTTAGCAAATGATAGAATCGACCAGTAGAGGACAACAATATCAATCGATCATGTCTCATTTTGGATGATCGTGACCCTCATCAATTATAGTTACAGTTCATGTGACCCTTGTAGAATTAGTTTGAATTAATCAGTTTTAGCCACTATTCAGTTTCAAAAAGTTACATCACAAACAATAAATAGTCAATTCTTATATTATTCATAGTTAGTCTTCTTTCATTCGATCATGGTCTATTGATTTTGATAATTTACATTTGTTTTATTTATCACAAGTTGTTTTACAACATTTGATTTCTTTCAAATCAATTTATTTTAATTAGGTTTAATGCACCTATTAATTCTAAATTCTAATAAAATAGTAAATTACATGCATGACGAAGAGATTAAAATAATTAATTTAAAATTGGGCTTATGTGAGTTATTGTTTTACCCTAATTTGATTTTATAAACCTTAATAGGATAGAAACTAGTAGAATAATGATTAATTTAGATTTGTACAATATATAAAAATATTCATGAAAACTACTTGGAACTATGATAAGATGCACAAGTTAAATATATCAATAAATGTAAAACAAGAGGTAATTAATCTCTTAGCTTATTTGTCAAGTTGTTTTGAGTTTTGATTGTCTAAATATTACATCTCTAGACTATGTAAATGCTTTGTACATGGATCATTATAACATGTTGTCCCCTAGTAATTTTCATTAGGTTGGGTCAGTATCGACAGTCAATACTGACATGAAGTGGTCAGTAGTGACCCTATTGGTTCCCAGTAATCACCTCATACACTCAAACTTGCACACTTGAATAAAATGGCAAACTAAGATGAAAAACCTATTAGTATGTCATTGTATTCAAGGAAGGGTTTGACATCAAGATTAGATTGAATGCATAAAATGATTGAGAAACACCTACCAAGGGTATGGTTAGATCGCTGCTACTTTTAGCTCTACCTGAACCAAGGTGAGAGGACCTACAGGGTAGCTTTCTCACATAGATAAATTGTACAATTCAACCTCCATGGGGATTATTAGCACAAAGGCATAGGTCTGACCAAAACACAACCTAGGAAGGGTTGTCACACAGAATGAAAAAATGCTCTAAGTCATATACAAGATACTAAAGACAAATATCAAAGTGATTACAACCTTTATTTAAAATAATTTTTCAACAACAAGGGGATGAAGGGAATACTATAATGCTTAGCTTCAAAACACAAAATGCAGACACATGTTAAATAGACAATGTTTATGCATCTATAAGCAAATAACACTTAAGATATGCACAGGTTGTATTATTTTTAGGGTAGGATAGGGTAGGATAGTTAGATGTTTTAAAAAGAGGAGGGTGGTGTGTTGGTAGTTTCCAAACAGCAGGGTATCTAGCATCATTTCATGACAATATTCCTTAGTAAAGATGTAGAAAAAAATTTAAATGCAAGATAATATTAAACACCAAATGATCCCTGAGAGACTAGAACATACACTAAAACTAATCTTTCAAATACTTTTCCATGTTGAATCCATAAACCTAGGGTGCCCTAATAATTTATTCAGTAACAAATTCTAAAATGATGCAAAAGGGATTTATAATCTAGCTCTAAGTCCAAGATGACAACCAGTAATGAGTAGAGAATGAGATGTCCAATCAACAACATTTTTAAAACATATTACTTCACTTCATCAACAAAAAATAGCAAAGAATCACATGCATTTTCATTAACTTGAAAGAAAAATCTTACGTACACCAATATTTCAAAATGTTGCCATAGGGACAAGCATGGTGGATTTATTCCATGTTAGATAGGGGAGACATATAGAGATGCTCTAAGATCTTGATAATGGTTGTACAACTACAACCACCTTAGAAAGAGAGATAAAATACACACAATAGTGCTCCCAAAATGTGGAAGAGTCCATTCTAAGGAAGACACAGACCAACACAATGGCCAACCAACCTCTTGAATAGAAGACAAGCCTTCTATTTATACATTTTTTACCTATTTCAACTCTTTAAGTGCCAAAGTCTGACCAAGATGCTCCTAGCTAGAAAATATTCCTTTTCCATGCTTGAAATCTTCATGTAATTTCAAGGAAAATGATCATCACAACTACCTCTACAATAAATGATGAAGACATGGAGCATATCCTTTGATTTTCATGGTGGGAGATACCTTCTACATGAGTTGAAAATAGAATATTCGTTTGAGGATCCAAATAGACTTTGTCCTCATGTACAACTGCCTGGAGATGGTTTTATATTAATCAATAACAAATCTAGAATCTTCTGAATAGATACCTTTCTCATGTGCATGCCAAAGAAAGCCCATTACTTTATGATGATGGCTTAAGAATATTCTTGATTCATGGTTACTTGAAGATCTTCCTTAGAGTGGCTCACTTTGATCATGTAATCCTTCAATGTCTTTCCCATAGAAGAGGTCATACAAGCAAAGTAGATGAAGAATGCAAAACTTAGGTTATATTTCCTTTTTCCCCTTTGAAAATTTTGCTCTCATTTATGTCATCAATCTACTCGATGCACAATCTACCATAAACCATTGATTTGTTTGGTCACTCACCAAGGGCTTGACACTTATCCTCCTCACATCTCCCTAGGAGACTTTGGATTGCTTCAACTCTTTACCTACTATCAGAGCTTACTTGGGTGGGTGAATGTGTTCCATCAGATCATGATCTGAAGGGTGAAATGTCATTGATAACTATCTACACTCAACCCCAAGGTCATGCCACTTGGAAACCTCATGAGCTTTTTGTGTCCCTTGCAAATAGTCTCTATTTCTTTGAGCACTATCACACCATGTGGTAGTAGCTGGATAGATCTTGGGCCCTTATTAATTTATCAACTATTTGGTCATATCATTGGATCTTTAGAACATGCTCAAACCTTTAACTATGCCTTGTGAGCTCAATACTTATCATGCATGCGCTAGTCTTGGGTTCTTTTCACTAAACAACTTTGATCATGTACTATCAAATCATCCTGCTCCACATTAATACACACCATTAGATTTGCCTCTATTTAAACTCAAATGAATATTTCACAAGGCCTAAAATTGACACTCATATGACTATCTTGGAACATTTAAACCCTAATAGCTAGTTTTTGTAGCTTAAATTTGACATTCACACACCTATCAATAAACATCCACAAGACCATCACACTTATATAATTTGAGAAAATTCTTTCAGAGCTTTTATCTTTGACAATTTGGTCTTTGGGATCTTTGTCTTGGCATCAATTTCACTGGGATAATTATTCTATAAGAATTCCTAGTTTTTAGCCTTTTTATGTTAGGACTTTTGTCCTGGGAAACTTCTATCTTTGGTGTTACTATTTTAGGCTTTTTGTTTCCTACATCCCTATAATAATCTCTCTGAACTATTGAGCACATTCAGGCCTTTTTCAATAGACAAAATGTCTTACAAAATTAACTCCTTTAGGATTTTGTCGCGATAAATTTTCCTGATGGAAATGAGTCTTTAGCACTCCACTTTACTGAGACAATTATCTGAAACAAAATATATAAAATAATTTCTTTGAAACAACTTAGCACTTTTCCCAAAAAATGGACTTTGACACTTTTATCTTCATTGGGATAATTATTTCAGATAATTTGTATAAAATAACTTCCCTGAAGAAATTGAGTTGTGCACTTTTGTCAAAGAAATGACATGCATTTTCCCGTAACGGTAAGTGCCCTTTGGACCTTTTATCATGGACAAAAATTCTAAACAAAATAAGACTTTACACCTTTTTTGAAACTTCACAATTATTTTGAGCTTTTCATGCAAGCAAAAATGTCTGAAGGGCACATGCTCTTCGAACTTTTGTTGCAGACAAAATGTCTAAAAGAAATGACCCTTAAACTTTTCTCGAAGGAATTAGACTTAGCTCTTTTGCTGATGAAATTGAACCTTTGCACCTTTGCCAAAGGGTAAGTTCCATTCAGACTTTATGTACAAGTAAAATACCTGAAGCCAAGTGCCCTTCAAATTTTTTGTTGTAGATAAAATATCTAAAATAAATGACCCTTCATATCTTTTACGAAACACTTAGCCCGATGCAAATGGGACTATGTCAAGACATTGAATTCTTTCAAACTTTTTGTAGCAAATAAAATGTCTAATGGAAATAAGTCTTCATACTTTTTCTTTGAGATAAAAAGCTTGAAGGCCTATTTCCATTAGACATTGTGTTTGTGCAAAAATACTAAAAAGTCTAAGGGAAAGACAAATTCACCAAGTAAAGACCAAATTAGGACTTAGCCAGTTTTTACATGAACTTGACCTTGGAGTGAACATCTGAAGATAAAACTTGGGATGAGGATATAGGATTTTTACTTGACAAGGGCCTAATTACTTCAGTGCAATTTTGGGCATTAACACTAGCTCTCACCCAGGGATGCATACCCCCTGCAAGTGTATAAAGAAGCTTAGAACATAAGACCAAGTGCCAATCCATAGGTTATAGAATCAAGACTTAGCAATTTTAAGTAAACAAGCGTGAAGGCTCAATAAAATATGGTAGACTTAACAAAAATAGATTAGGAGGATCTAAAACTGAACACACAATAAAGTACAAAGGGAAACTATACAAACAAGGCCCAAAACATAGGGGCAAAAAATAACATAAGGATAAAGTAACAAAACACATTACAATACATACATACTTATGGACTTATATGAGGAAATGTTTTAGATATTTACCATTAAACTGGTGGCTCTAGAATTTTGCCATCCTTTAATCTCCTAAACTTTTCCAGTAGTTTGGTGGCCAAGATGAAGTAAAATAACCTTTGCACATACCTAAAGGTATTACTACTAGGTTGTGATAGGATGACAAGCTAAAACAAATCTTCTTTACATTATCTCAAATCTAGATAAGGCCATGCTAAGAAATCTTGGTACCTTTTCAGCAACTATAAATAAGCTTGTTTTTTAGCTATAATCAGGTGAGTACCAAGCAAGAGTGCACCAAGATCAGTAATGTCATTTATGCACTCAAAGTACTACTTGAAAGAAGTCTAAAATTTTACATCTTTAAGGGTATAAAAGTGTTAGGAAATAGCTTTTACATTATGGGTATTTATCGAAAGGTAAATAGTAACTAGTTAGTTAGTATTTGGTAATAGTTAGTTATCAAAATATTGTGATAAACAATATTATGATAGTTGGTTTGTTATATATATTATTGGTAACAATAATATAATACCTATAGGCTATTATAGGAGATTTGGAGGTTTTTTAGGAGAAATTTTGTAGGGATTTAGAATCCCTTATTATAGGAAATATTATCCTATATATTTATTATGTTTGAATGAATTTAATAAAGCATAATATTATTATTTATGTGGTTAAAACTCTCTCTATGTATTCGGCTTCTCATGATTTAACTTCTTTATATCAGCTCTTTGAATTCATAATAGTGGTATCAGAGCAATGCTAGATCCTTCCTATAATGGAATCCTATGTAAATTTGTAATGAGTGATCAGGGGTAGTAGCTTTGCTATTATTAATCACCCCAATCTATGGTCAAAAATCATTTGAGTATTTCTTGTTCAGCTATAGCATATATATTTATTGTTTTGTATACATGCTTCTACAATTAATGTTATTTTTCATTCCATCTAGTATTAACCAAGTGATCCAAGCCATCTCACCATTTTTACTGGATGTTTGTTATGCACATTCTAATGAGAATTCCAATCTTTAAAATAAAAATTGAAATTTTTGGCACAGTCCATAATTACAGTTAAATCTGCATCAAGCATTGATTTTTGGCCACTTAGATCTATCTATCGTATGATACATGTATAATATTTTTTGGTTTGTTATGGATTTTAGCATTCTAGGTGGAAAAATCATGGAAAATCTAATTTTATTTGTTCATACTTTGATATTTTCACTTTCGTGGTCAATAGACCTAGATCTCCTATCTACATGCACCATTGACTCTACTTTCATATGCAGTCTACCTTCTAATAAGTCACATTTTATGATCCATCAAAGATGTGTTTTATTTGATTCATATTTGGTGATGATCCACTATTATCTACTCCTATCTGTCACTAGTTGTGCAATCTACATTCATTTTCCTGCCTTGCCCATTGTTGTATATCGATCAACTATTTTGTGCATGCAGTTTATACGATGATCTGCTAAATCCATTCAAAGGTTCAAATACAGCCTTCTCCACATGGCTTCCAACATTTTGCCAACATTTAGCTTTCATCTCCATGTAGATGGTTCACTATTTTTGAGTTGATGTATCAACTTAATAGCCATATATGGTATCCATGCAACTTGGGCGACATCCAAAGTGTCTTTAGTCTGTCAGTACACTTGTTTGAGTACATTAGGATTTATATAAATAAAAAGAGTCTTGTGCATTTTAATTAAAATTATTTATAAGCATGTTAATAGCTATATGTTTAAAGACAAGGTTTATTTTTTATTGTTTATAATTATTACAATTTATATAGGTCATTTGTCTTTTGTATAGGTTTAGTATAATTTAAAAAGTAATAAAGTATGATTAATTTTTAAATTTAAATTTTTTTTGGTTATTTTTTGTTATTATTTGGTTCCATGTTAATATTGTTTTATAGGTTATGTCAAGTTTTTTTAAGTGTCTTTATTTGTCAAAAATCCTCAAAAGTGTTAGTCATTAATTATGTCTAGAGTCATTTTGAGTAGTTTTGATATTAAGACCAAGTTAAAAGTTGTCAAGTCAATAATAGAGTCATCATGTTTTAAAATTGTAAAAAATATTAAAAAGTTTAGAGGTAATATCGCTTTATGTGACATCTGCATTTGTGGGGGGGATATTCCTAAAAAAATTCATGCACATGAGCTCCATCAACACGTGTTGATGTCATCACCTGAGTGAGCAATTTTACCTACTAGAGGATGAAGGATGGAGGTCTTTCAATCACCTCTCATCAGTCACCAACGATGGGGTTGCACCAATGATGTGGTGACATTTTTGTGTGATGTGTTTTTTCATTTCTACTATGTTTGTAAAATAAGAATAGAAGAATATGCCTGTTCAAGATATGCAATTTGTGTGCAAATTCCAAACATAATTCCCTTATGTGAAAACATTTTGAAAGGACATAAAGCACTAATGTAAATTATTTCATGGATCTTGAAAGGGTTTGTGGTAGAGATCCAGAAAACCATAGGAGGTGAACAGTGTTTTGGCAATAGTTAAGAGAGCAGTTACTACAGAGATCCCACAATTGCCTCACTTTTTTATGGAGATGACCCTCAGTGACATATCTATTATGGTCACATAAAGTAAATGTGGGATGCATTCCTTCACATAATAGAGGTCATGTACATCAAGATTGCGTCAGTAGTATACAAACATAAGAGTATGCGTGGCATATAATTCCATTCATACCAATTCTTGGAGGTAGATGGTGTTCTTATTCATGTTGATGTTTGTGGTGAACCTATAAAACCATGGGAGAAGTGAGGCTCTCTTTATGTCAAGGTCATGATCTAAATAAAGCATTCTACAATGGGTGAGCATACTACAAATAAGAGTTTAATGTTTTTGCACCATGTTAAAACTATAGGGGGAATGTTAGGAATTAGCTTTTACTTTATGGGTATTTATTGAAAGGTAAATAGTAACTAGTTAATTAGTATTTGGTAATAGTTATCAAAATATTGTCATAAACAATGTTATGATAATTGGTTTGTTGTATATATTATTGGTAACAATAATATAATACCTACAAGCTATTATAGGAGATTTGGAGATTTTTTAGGAGAGATTTTGTAGGGATCTAAAATCCCTTATAATAGGAAATATTATCCTATATATTTGTATTATGTTTGAATGAATTTACTAGAGCATAATATTATTATTTGTGTATTTAAAATTCTCTCTGTGTATTCGGATTCTCATGATTTAATTTCTTTATATTAGATCCTTGAATTCATAACAAAAATACAACACCATCTTCATCAAATTTCATTCCCCAAACAACACCCTCATTATCAAACCTAGTATCAAGAACAACTGGTTGCTCAATAATGTTTATATTCCTAACAAAGTCACTCAATTCTACATCCATATCCAGCGCTTTTGTTAGAGCACACTCTAGATCATCAATTGCATCATGATTGGGTAACTCATTTATTTGTGTTATACTATCATCACAAGAAAATTCATATGTTGGGACACACACCTTATTGACTACACTCCAAAACTATTCTATAGTAGTAGCATTCATCATTTCCATGGAGATAGAAAACTTACATGGGGATTCTTGATAATTGAACATCATAATCTCATCATCACCATCAGATGCAGACTCAAGCCCATTTGCAACTTCATCATTGGGTTTAGTTGTATCACATAGGGGATATGAAAGGAAGCACTTATCACACTAATCAATGTCTAAATCATAATTCATAACATTTACCTTGGTATGTAATGGTTCAGGCACTTCCTTTATATCCCCTCTATTTTGACTTATAACATCATGTGTAGGCCTATGATATAGCCCCTTCTCAGATCTATCCAACTTGTGGGACATCTCCTTGATAGTGGAGGCTAAAGTCTTAACATTTTCCTCAAGCTTGGCTGCCTTAGACTATCTTTTTTGGATCAACAAACTTTGCATCAGCCTACTTATTCAAGGGCATACCCATAACCTTTATATTTATCTTAATTTAGATGGCCATATTGAATGCTAGTCATAGGTTAGTGGGAGCCTTGTCCCTCAATAAGTACATAGCCTTCTTGTCAAAGTCATCACAACACTTTATCAAACACGTTGTATCATTAAGCCTAATGCTTTTTGGGTAGCCTCATCATAGTCTTGTTGAATTGGGTGTTAAAGTCCTACACACAGTCATTAGGATTCTTTTTGATATTTTCAAATTCAGCCAAGAGAAACCTTGGATCAAGTATATCACCATACTAAATTATAAAAACATTCATCATTTCTTCTCATGAATCAATACATCCATAGGTAAGAGAATTGAAAGACTCACGAGCATCTTCCTCTAGTGTGTGCACAAACAATTTAATGCACACATCCTCATACTCAACCTTATAATCTTCAATGATATTATTAAAATCCCTCAAGTGTTGATCACCACTAACTGCATTATTCCCTTGGAATCATGGAAGGTATTTCCTTACTTTTTTTTAGTCTTCATTAGGATAACCTTCTATGTCATCAAAATTAATAAGTCCAAATCAAGGGATTCTAAATGCAGGATGCTCATTTTCATTTGATCGCTATGCCTCATGATTGATTCAATGGTAAGTTAAAGAATAAATGGCAAAGGGATATGAGAGGATGAATGAGGTGGACTTGGTGGATCAAACTTGTGAGGGGATTCAACTGATTTAGAAGGAGATGGATAATAAATGTAGTTGTAAGGTTCTAAATCACTAGAAGGGCTATGATCAGAAGAATTATGATAATCTTTAGCAATAAGAATTTTAATAAATAAAAGCTCAATATTACCATAATTTTGATAGCCCACATAATCTCTAGCAACTTCACTTAGTTCTTCAATAGGCCTCCAAACTTGTCTCCTTCTTTGATGAACACTTAAGGGCAAGACAAGTTTCTTAAATGAGTCACCTTTGAAGGATGACTTCAGTCCTTTCTACTTTTCAAGCAAGAAAACTCTCAAAGTTGAAGATATTGAACATGGACATTGATCTTTCTTTGAAACCAGATGATGTTTTGGAGTCACCATTAGAAGCAAAGTTCTAAAATATAACCATTTATAAACTTGAAGTGATACATACTGAAACCATATCTTTCTAAAATTAGTGATGATGTATGAAAGCAAAGACAATGAACCTTTTAGATTCATGTTCAAACAGTGAAAACCACTTCAAAACATGATAAATTTCCATCTCTTTACAACAAACTCAACAAATGTCAAATCATCAAATATCTCAAATCTTATCACATCCTCAGTGGAGTGTTACGATGTTGATGGCCAAGATAGCCTAACTATAGCACAAATAGGCATAGAACTTTAGAATGACAGTAGCTCTTTGCAAGAGTTCTTGATAACACAAGTAACCAAGAGTTCAGTTTAGTCCCTAATAATAGTGTTAGAAGAGTGTTGGTTACCAATTGTATACCTCATATACTCAGCCTTGCACACTTGAAGAAAATGGTAAACTAAGATGAAAAACCCACTAGTATGTCATTGTATTTGGGGAAGGGTTTGATATCAAGATTAGACTGAATGCAAAAAATGATTGAGAGGCACCTACAGAGGGTATGGTTAGCTCCTACTACTTCTGGTTCTACCTAAACCAAGGTGAGAGGATTTATGGGGTAGCTTACTCACATGGATAAATTTTTCAATTCAACCTCATTGGGGATTATTGGCACAAAGGTGCAGGTCTGACTAGAACACAACCAAAGTTGCTCACTCCACCCAGGAAGGGTTGTCGCGTGAAATGAGCAAATGTACTAAGTCATATACAAGATACTAAAGACAAATATCAAAGTGATTACAACCTTCATTCTAAATAATTTTTCAACAATAAGGGGATGAAGAGAAGATTGTAACGTTAAGCTTCAAAATACAAAACACAAACACATGTTAAATATATAATGTTTGCGCATTTATAGGTTAATAACACTTAAGATATGCAAAGGGCATATTATTTATAGGGTAGGATAGTTAGATGATTTAAAATGAGGGTGGTGTGCTGGTAGTTTCCAAATAATAGGGTATCAAGTATCATTTCAAGATAATATTCCTTAGTAAAGATGTAAAAAAAAATTCAAATGCAAGATAATGGTAAACACCAAATGATCCCTGAGAGACTAAAACATACACTGAAACTAATCTTTCAAATGCTTTTCCATGTTGAATTCATAAAACCTAGGGTGCCCTAATAAGTTATTCAATAATAAATTCTAAAATGATATAGAAATTGATTTATAATCTAGCTCTAAGCCCAAGATGATAACTAGTAATGAGCAGAAAATGAGATGTCTAATCAACAACATTTGTAAGACATATTACTGCACTTCATCAATAGAAAATAGCAGAGAACCACATGCATTTTCTTTAATGTGAAAGAAAAATATTACGTATACCAGTGTTTCAAAATGTTGTCATGGGAACAAGCATGGTGGATTTGCTTCATGTTAGACAAGGGAAACATATAGAGATGTTTTCACAGCTTTCTAATGGTTGTACATCTATAAACACCTTAATAAGAGAGACAAAATGCACATAATAGTGATTCCAAAATGTGGAAGAGTCTATACTAAGGAAGACATAGACCAACACAATAACCAACACAATGGCCAACCAACCTCTTGAATAGAAGGTAAGCCTTTTATTTATTTATTTTTTACCTATTTCAAATCTGCAAGTGCCAAGTCCCACCAAGATGCTCTTAGCTGGAAAATATTTTGTTGTCATGGTTGAAATCTTCATGTAACTACAAGGAAAATGATCGTTGCAACTACCTCTATAAGAAATGATGAAGATACGGAGCATATCCTTTGATTTTCGTGATGGGATATGTCTTCCACATGAGTTGGAAAGAGAATCATCATTTGAGGAGCCAAATAGAGTTTGTCCTCATGCGCAACTGCTTGAAGATGTTTTTATTTTAATTGATGGAAAATCTAGAATCTTCTAGACAATTGCCTTTCTCTTATTCATGCTAAAGAAATCCCATTACCTTGTGATGATGGCTTGAGAATATTCTTGATTTATGGCTGCTTGAAGATCTTCCTTGAAGTGGCCCACTTTGATCTTGTAATCCTAAAATATCTTTCCTATAGGAAACTCAAACAAGTGAAGTAAATGAAGAACACAAAACTTAGGTTATATTTCCTTTTTTCACTTTAAAAATTTCATTCTCATTCACATCATCAATTTATTGGATGCACGATCAACCATGAACTATTTATTTTCTTGGTCACTCACTGAGGGCTTGAAACTTGTCCTCCTTGTATCTCCCTAGGAGACCTTGGACTGCTTCGACTCTTTTCTTATTGTCAAATCTTGCTTAGGTAGGTGAATATGATCTATCAAATCATGATCTGAGGGGTGGAACGTCATTGGCTACTATCTGTACTCAGCCCTAAGGTCATGCCACTTGACAACATCATGATCTTTCTATGTTTCTTACAAATATTCTCTATTTCATTGAGCGCTATCATGCCATATAGCAGTAGTAGGCTAGATCTCAGACCTCTATTGAATTATTAACTATTTAATCATACCATTGGATCTTTAGAACATGTTCAAACCTTTAACTATACCCCATGAGCTCAACACTTGTCACGCCTACACTAGTCCTGTGTTTCTTTGACTATCTAGCTTTGATCATGCACTGTCAGATCATTCTACTCCATGTTAACATGCACCATTGGATCCTCCTCTATTTGAACTCAAATGGATATTTCATGGGTCCTAAAATTGATGCTCACATGACTGTCTTGGATCATTTGAACCCCAAAGACTAGTTTTTATAAATTAAAGTTGACGTTCACATGCTTGTCAATAAATGTCCATGATACTATCACACTTATGTAATTCGATCAAATTCCTTCAGAGCTTTTATCTTTGGAAATTTGGTCTATGGTCTCTTTGTCTTGGCATCATTTTCATTGAGATAATTATTTTGCAAGAATTCTTTGTTGTTGGCCTTTTTGTGTCAGGGCTTTTATTTCAAAAAACTTTTATTTTCAGTGTTCCTATTTTAGGCTTTTTGTTTCCTGCATCCCCGCAATAATCTCTCTAAAATATTAAGCACATTTGGGCCTTTTCCATAGATAAAATGTCCAATGGAATTAATTCCTTCAGGGTTTTATTGTGGTTAATTTACCCAATGGAAATAAGTCTTTGGCCCTTCTCTTTTTAGGATAATTGTCTTGGATAAAATATCTAAAATAATTTCTCAAAAATTGCTGAGCACTTTTCCCAAAACAATTGGACCTCAACATTTTTCTCTTTGTTGGGCAAATTATGTTGGACAATTTATCCAAAATAATTTTCCCAAAGAAATTGAGCTGTGCACTTCTATCAAATAAATGACCTATGCATTTTTCCCGAAGGGTAAGCACCCTTCAAACCTTTTGTCATAGAAAAAAGTCTAAAATAAAATAAGACTTCACCTTTTCCAAAACTTCATAATTCTTTTGACATTTTTGTGCGGGCGAAAATTCCTGAAGGAAATGAATCTTCAGCCCTTCTCCTTGTCAGGATAATTGTCTCAAATAAAATATCTAAAACAATTTCTTCGAAATAGCTAAGCACTTTTCCTGAAACAATTAGACTTCAACACTTTTCTCTTTGTTGGGATAATTATGTCAGACAATTTATCTGAAATAATTTCCCCAAAGAAATTGAGCTGTGCATTTTTGTCAAATAAATGACCTGTGTATTTTTCCCAAAGGGTAAGTGCCCTTTAGAACTTTTGTCATAGACAAAAAGTCTGAAACAAAATAAGACTTTGCACCTTCACCAAAACTCATAATTCTTCAAGCTTTTCATGTTGGCAAAAATACCTGAAGGGAACGTGCCCTTCATACTTTTACCTCAGATAAAATGTTCAAAATAAATGAACTTTACACTTTTCTCAAAGGAATTAGACTTAGCTCTTTTGCTAAAGAAATTGGACGTTTGCACCTTTGTTAAAGGGTAAGTGTCCTTTGGAATTTTTATATAGGAGAAATGCTCGAAGGGCAAGTGCCCTTTAAACTTTTTTTCATGGATAAAATGTTTGAAAGAAATGACCCTTCAGATTTTTTGCAAAACACTTAGCTTGATGCAAATGGGATTTGGCCAAGACATTAAATTCCTTAAAAAAAATTTAGAGGACAAAATGTCTGATGAAAATAAATCTTCAGACTTTTTATCTGAAAAAAAAATCTTGAAGACCTATTTCCATCGGATATTATGTTCGTGCAAAGAGGCTAAAAAAGTCTAAGGGAAAGACACATTCGCCAAGTAAAGACCAAATTAGGACTTATCCAATTTTCACATGAACTTGATTGACCTTAGAACAAACATCTGAAGATAAAATTCGGGCTGAGGACTTAAACATTTGTACTTGACAAGGGCGCAATTGTTTCAATGCAATTTTGAGCACTAATAAACCCTACATATAGAAATTCATTATTTTCTTATAGGATGATGTGCCAATGTCTATAATGCCTATTTCTAATTTTTATTGCCTTCATCATCACATGGATGAACCTATATGATATAAACCATATTTATACACAAGTAATCTGATATCAAATGGGTATGTCTAATGAAAGGGTTGAGTCGAACTGACCTTAGTCAATCTCTATTGACTAACCAAGCAATACGCTACATTTTTAACACTCTAAAGAGATAAAACTCAAATGTAGTTCTCCCACTATTTTATGTGTGTGTATTTATGAATGCAAGCCTAGATGTTCTTTATCCTATCTTTCCTTTGGTAGAATCATGTAGATGTTAATTGACCTTTGTAAACTTCATATATAAATCTAACAATTCTATAGGTGTAATATATAATGTTGTCTAGCTCTTGATCACACAAGATACTTTATAGTGAATTTTTATATTTAGAATCCTCTAACTTTGAATTGAAGACTCAACGGCACGTAAAGTCAACAAAAAAAACTCAAACATGCCTAAAAAATGGTCATAAAATTAAATCTATCCAAAAAAAATTAAAAAGATACTTGGGTCACTTCCATCATCTTTGGTCAGCATCGACAGTCACTATTGATCGTAAATGGTGGAACTAACCTGAGGCCTAAGGACTCCAAGATGAAAGAAATGAATGAAGATCTTTGTAATATGGAAAATCAAGATGAAGATGATAGGACAAAGGTGTCACAAAACAAAATTAAATTAAAAAGACAATCAAAATACCAAGAGAGATGCACCATTAAGCAATTTATTCTTAGTTTGAGATCTATACATGAAAATTATCCTAAAACCATTGTGAAACAAGGCTTGCACCGAATCTAGGTAGATGTATTATGTCCCCCCACCACCCTTTTAATCTAGTATTTTAGTGGGATTATAAATAATAAATAAAAGGGAAAAAAAGAATGCAAACTTATATTGGAGATTATGAATTTAGACTTGTTTTTTTATTTCAATGTTCAATGATGCCCAAATGTTCCTTTAAAAGACAATGTATGTGAGCACATAGATTTATACATTGGTAGAGATGTATAGTTATATTGAAAAATCAAAAAGATATAAAAAAAAAACTACACCTATATGTATATCGTATAGTGTCACTCATGGAGTGTGTTCTTGTTGTGAAGAGTGGAGATGTTAAGAGTCAACAATTGACCCAATCACTATGGAGAATAAAACGAATCTTGCCATCTTATTAAGTTCCTATCCATGTAAATGGACAAGCTTCCAAGTGGTTATTTGAAGAGTAGTTCCAAGATGAATAGTAGGAACTCAAATGGGGTTCAAGGAATGATGCCCTAACACATCATTAAACCTTAACACATTACTAAAAATGAATCAGCCATTGCAAATGGTTTATAGATTCCAGTTGTATAATTTCTCCCAAGCTCACTCCAGTTCACTAAATGCATCATTGAAATAGAATGAATAATGTATGTGCCCCCATCATGACCTCAGACTTAGTTGTATAGTTTCTCTCATTTTTTCTCAATATAGAATAAATGTATGATTAAAAGATAATGAACAATGTTCATACCCTCATTATGACATCACATTCAACTATATAGTTTCACTTAATATAGAATAAATGCATGATCGAAAGATAATGAGCAAATTTATTTCCCCCATGATGACCTCAATGACAAGAAGTTTCAAGTGGGATGAAAAACATTTCTCATTCAACTTATTGTAAATTATACGATTGCTATCAAAACTAAAAGGGTGAAGACATGGAATATGCTCATTCCCCCACTTTGTATGGCATATGCCTCTTAATGTGCCCCAAACTAAGATATTTGTAAACATGTGGTTTATTTTCCTTAATAATGTACTTCAATTACATGGCATATGCCCCCAGAATCTATACCAATGTGTATAATTTGTCTCAAATTTGTAATCCTTGTCATAAAATATGTAGAAAGTTTGCCTCATATTGTATCATAACGATATCATGAATCGTTATGAGACATGTATATTGTTCCAAACTCTGATAAAATGAATCACATATAATATTGAAAACTCTTCAAATCTAAATTATGTATAATGTGTCAAACTATGATAATTTGAATCATCTATAATGTCCCAAATTATGATAATCTGAATATTTAAAGACACTATGCCACATCAAATGGCCCGAAATATAACTAATATTGTTCATGTGTGAGCTCAATTTTTGTAATAATCCTAGTGTATGGCCCCTTTTCATGTGGGGGATATGATTTTTGAATTGATGATGTCAAAATATATGTATAATTAGATAAATTTAATCATTTTAAAATTTTATGAGTTGATTAGCTCTTAAATTAGTCATTTGAAATATTCACTTTTCAATTTGTATCATTTTAATTTGAATTCCACATTGATTGACCTTAAGGAGGCATATAAAAAGAGTATACTTCAGTAATTTTACTCATTGGATGGTATAAAATAATTTTTGAAGGCAATAGTGTGTATATAGAGTAAAGTGTTGCCCTTATTTTATAAAAAGAGAGCAACATCTTTGTAAAAGGAGAGTATTCCAAAAAAAATGGCATGTTTTAAATTATCACTAGTAGCTATATAAATGTTATAATGTGGAAGAACATGTTGTGTGTGTTTTAACACAATTGATAGGAAGTGATTTTGGCATATGATGTTCGAGATATTGTGTATAGAATGTTTACAAGTAATTAACAAATTAAATTTGGTATAGTGCATAGTTGAAAATTCAACCCATATAAATAGGATGAGTTTATAGAAATTTGTAAGTCATTTGCACATTATTGATAACAATTTTGAGCTTTGAGCTTTAAGGATGTTGAGATATTGAGATTAGTTACCTATCTAATTTCAACATTTACAGATTGCCCTACAAGTCCAGCCACCCAAGGACCTAGCATGTAAAAAAAATTCCCCTTTTTTATCCAATTTTGTAGTTTTGGAAAAAAAAATACAAATTTTATTTTTTGTAAATTATTCATTTTTTTATAAGATTTGAATAAATTTAGATGAATTAAGATACTAACCATCTGAGGTTAGTACTATCAAACCTCTAATGGAACCATCTAGAATTTTGACAATATTGATCGAAGGAGCAAACTGCATGAAATGGTAGTGTTTGATGATAGTGACTATGAAGGTTGGATGTGTCCTTAGTATTTATTGTCTTACTATTTTTTCAAACTTATTTGTATTGTATTTGATTGTATCTAATTGTAGTCACTAAAATTAACATTTAATGTTAAAATAATACACTTAACTTATGTTCATTCCATAGTTTTAAATTGTTTTTCTTTTATTCCTATGTGGATGACCCTCTACCTTGAAGTAACTTGAAACTAATTATTCTTTTTCCTCATTCCAAACAACCTAATATCATCCCTTGATTGATTCATACTTCTAGTTTAGGTGTCTTTACTCCTCAGACTAAAGCATGCTTTCAAGACTATCTTAATGGCTAGTAGTGTCTAAATCCACTGGTTTTGTCCTCCTAAAAAATAATGTCTAATTGCTCAAATTCAAACTTACCTCAATATGTCATTCCACATGTTTCACAAGCACAATTTGAATAAATCCCAAAATGATCACTATATAAACACATTTTATATTCATTTTTTCATTAGAGCCTTCTATTTTGTAAATTGCCATAATTGTCTAACTACACATTATGAGGAAAACACATTTTTCCTAGTTCTGAATTCCTACAGCCCAAGAATCCAAAAGCTAGATCTAATTATAGCATCAAGGTCACAAGTCATTATTCAAGTACCTTGATCATAATAGAATTGTACCAACATATAAAATTTCAACATTATTATACACACACCACTATATGGTGGGATAACTATGTGATGTTTGATCCATCTTCAGGTATTGGTGTGTAGGCAACACTCAACACATGAAGTATTTAGGTGAAACACAACTTCATCCCCTAACCCATTTTTCCCATTTCACTACATTTTTTCCTCCTTATCATTGAGCTAAGGTTTTGAGTGAAAAATAAGGCACGTAGTGGATTATGTAATAAATTAATAATATCTACATACACACACAAGATCTATAGGTGAAGGCACACCCATCAAAAAATTTACGAAGGACACAAACCCTAGTGGACACTAGCACACCCTACAGACATCATTGTAGGTCAGCTTTGTCTAAATAGCATGATGTTTTCTCAAAGTAAAACAAAGTCATGTTCCTAATTTAAATTGACCTCACACAGTCCCATAGTCAATTACATAGTCTCTATTATAGTCCTTTAGATCTGTTCTAGCTAAATTATTTGTATTTAGTACATTTTACCTTTTAGTATATTTATAATAATAGTAAGTTCTAAATCAATCATGTATAATTATTGCATATCCTATGCATTCTGATTTTACTCAACAATTTGTCACAATTAGAACGACACTTGCTTGATCCATAATTTTGATAAAACATATTGGTGAACTTGTTTATTATTGAATATTACAAAACCCTAGTTTATCCTAGGGTTTTCCTTTTATCATTTTATCATTTTTGTTTGGGTTTTAGATTCTTGATTTCTTATTTCTATTTAAAAATATATAACATGTAGATCATAATGATTGTATCTATCTATTATTTTTTGGTTCAAAGTTTATTGGTCTCATTTACATGTTGATTGCCTATAATATGTAAAATATTTCAATTGCATATAAGTCCATGGATTCATAATTTAAAGGACAAGATAAAATTAACATTAATCACAATCTTAATAATGAATAGTTTTATGATGTTGATCATTGCATGGCTTGGTTTGAGTTGCCACTTGTTACTACTATATTTTGGAGGGCTCATATGGTTCTTTTTGTTCTTTCTGCCCCTAGATCTCCGAACTATCTTAGTTCATATCCTGCCTACACTATTCACCCTAGGCTTATATTAGATCCTGTGGTTTGAGTTGTAGATGATGTCAGGTGCCCTATCAACCAAGGCAAGAGGAATGGCCTCAAGAATTCCTTCCTCATCCCAAACTAAATATAATGGGACCAATTAATCAATCTAATGGTTGTGATATTGTTGATCAATTAAGGAATACACCATCTAAGATTCCTATGTTAGGTTTGCTTCAGAAAGTATTGGGTTATTTTAGTTAGTTTCAGGTTAGTTCCAGCTCTGGCACTTAAGTCTAGCCCAATGAACTAGCACACAGGCCCTTTCATGCAAGGTTTATGTCTCGCATGTTTACCCAAAGCACGTAGCAAAAGATTAATTCCCATAGGTTTTGATGCATAGTGCTAATGACATGTTCATATCCTTCTCTTTATTTAATTTAAACAAGGAAGATGCATAAATAGATTACCTTGATTCTCATTCTAGGTTCAATTATTATTACTACGTAAATCACCATCTTCTGATAGGAGCATTAGTTTAGAAAAGAAAAGAAGATATGGTATAACACATATATAAGTCTACACACTTAGTCCACACCATCATTCTTCATAACTCAAGTTTTTCCAACCCTGTTGTCTCCTGTATTAGGATTTAAGTAAAAATGCATTACAATATCATTCCAAAAGTCATTCATCCATATATCTATATCTGAATCAACCATACAATACTTTATAATAGGGGTATTTATGCTTGTTTTGCCCTAACCAAGTGTCATAATCATTTATGGCATGAAGAATTGATGCATAGACTTTCAACAAAATGAGAGTCATGGTACTTACAACTAGTTCTTCCTAGAGACCCAAGCCTCAGCACCCCCTAGATCCATGTTCTATTATATATCTTGATGGCCATGTGTTTCTTTCCTTGTGGGCTAGTGCAAAACTTCCTATCAATAAGGTCAGAGTGACCTGTATGAATCATTCTTCCAACTGCTTCCCACTTCCAATACGCTCCCCTAGTCTTCACTTTTGGTCCAAGTCCTATGTTCTTAGGTTCTTCATGACTTGTTCTTATCTGATTTGGTCCTCTTATACTATTCCTTTTGTGTCATTGTTTTTTTGCACCCAATAAGTTACATGCCACGATGCTTCTACACCTATTAGTTATGTGTCCTGGTCCTTCCATGTCATGGCCCTTCTGCACCATGCCAGACCCACACCAAAAAGGGAGAACACTTAGTCAAAATTAAGGGGCCAACATCACCCCACACTACGCTCTTAGTCCATCTAGGACTAAGTTATGCTAGTGTCCTCCAAAAATTTAGGCCCCTTTTATTTGAGTTCCTTCTTAAGATTGTCCTAATGGGATAATGCCTTAAGAACCTTCATAGTTATTCTTTCTATGGCCTCTTTTGATACTTCTATTTCCTTG
Organism: Torreya grandis; assembly: GCA_037957365.1. Taxonomy (NCBI): domain Eukaryota; kingdom Viridiplantae; phylum Streptophyta; class Pinopsida; order Cupressales; family Taxaceae; genus Torreya; species Torreya grandis. The sequence continues at coordinate 504,600 of JARHVA010002552.1, read as the reverse complement.
ATTTGGGTCAGAGTCTCACTAGTTTTTTGGACCTATTCACCTAGGGTTGTAATGGCATCCTTTTGAACATCTTTGAGTGTAGAGACCTCCTTGTCAACTTATCCTTAGAGGGCTACAAAACTTGCATTTAGCTATTGAAGATGTTTATTAATGGTGTCCTCCATCATCTCTACATCTCTAAATGCTTTGGGGTGCTCAATGCAATCTTTTATTAAGAGTGTAACATCAGCCAAGTGTTGCCTCATGTCTTTTTTAGCTTGGATATGAGCCTCCAAGACTTTATTAGGGCACATGAGCCATGCAAAAATGCCATCCAAAATGGGTATAACTTCCCCAACTCTATATAAAGTATACTTGTAGATGTTATTGACCATGGTGAATTATTCAGATAATTCTAATCCCTTATCTCTTGACGTCGGTCACTCCTTGAATTTCTTGAATAGTAGTTCCATTAGGGTCTCTAGCTTTCCTATGGCATCCTTGTCAAGGGCTACACCATCCATTAGCATTGGGTCTTAATTAAAAATCATCTTGCAAAGGTTTAAGACCCTTGATTTTGCCTCTATGGCCTCTTGGAGCTATTGTTTCAATGTGGCCATTTCCTCAATGAGATTTTGCTTCTCTACAACTTCTTTATTATACATGCTGATAAATATAGCATGTTTTCTTTTAGGTATGCATGCATCATAAATTGACAAGATATTTTGGTGCATTATTTCCATGCCTAACTTCAAAAATGTAGTGCTTGTAAAAAGGGGAGAGATATTTTGGGGATCTAACCACAGTGATTTTGACAGTGCTGGAACATTTAGGCCCAAAGAAAGGTTATCCTGTGGGAGTTCAAACTTGCACTTCTCATTGTACATGTTAAGTAGGAAGGACACTTACTTTCTCATTTCAATAGTTATTTCCTTAGGGATGAAGTATGGCAAAAAATAGAGCATATTTTCTTGCACGCTAAACTGATAATGTTCACACGTATTGCTAGTTACACCTTCATCATGTCCCTTGAAAGTCTTGGTCAGTCCCTTCCCCTTATTAGGGTCTCATTCAAGCTCAGCCTCCTTATGGCCACTCATGGCCATTTGATTTCTTCTTCACCATCCCCCTCATTATATAGTGTTTCAAAATCAAGTAGGGAGTCATCGAAGGTAGTGTTCTTTTCCCACACCAGGGAGGGAGTCCTCTTAGAATTTGAACCCAAGATATGGAATTTCTTATTGGGTTGTTTGCCTTAGGGGTTGTTGTTGGGTAGCTCTTGAAATAGTAGCACCTGGGGGATATGGTGGTGGAGGTAGAGAAGCTAGAGGTGGAGATAGTGGAGGTAGAAAAGGTGGAGAAGGTGGTGGAGAAAGAGGGGGAGCAAGTTAAGGAGATGAAAGTTGGGGAATCGAAGAGTGTGAAGCTATAGAGTGTGAAGGGAAAGAAAAGTGTGGGGAGAAGATGGAGAATTGTGGGGAGAAGATGGAGAAGTGTGGGGTGGGGATGGATATGGATGAGGTGGTAAATGTGAAAAGCGATGTAGAGGTGGAGGTGATATGGAGGGATGGCAAGATGCGAGCCAGGAGGTTGTGCCTCTACAATCTTTTATCTTTTATAGGGGGCATGTTGCCCACTTATATTTGTACCCACATCAGGTCACTTCTTCAAAAGCAACATTGGAGGGAGTTTTTACTTAGGGTCTCTACCCTATGGGTTCTCGTGGGGGTGAAAAATGTAGAACAACTTATTAATTTGCTCCTTGACCAAAGTCTGCATGACTTAGATGTCATTCAAGTTTGTCTCCATCCTCTCCACATAGGCCTTCTCACTTGGATAAACATATGGTTTTTAGAGAGTGTGAATCTCTATGTTTATCCTCTCATCATATAAAATGATAGGTTACATATCATATATCTGATTGGTAGAGTCTATGAAGTGCCACATGAAGAAGGCATAAGGTAGCTTAACCCATGTTGAAAGCTCTCTGGATGGATTCATTCAGATTTGCCTGAGGGAGAAATGCTACTTTACAATAAACTGAGCTTGCTCCACATCTAAGGGGGAAAGTCCTTTGGGATGCGCCACTCATTCTCAAATGTTGTCTCCATCCCATCAAACCATTACCTCATCTTTGTCTTATATGAGGGGGTGATATGTTGGGGGCATGTGAATGCCTTATGATGCTTGGCAAGGGACCTATGTGTAGGAGGGTATACCCACTTACATGCTCCCAAACTATAATATGGCACTCCAATCTCATTAACGATCATTAAGAGGAGGATTACCCCCATGAAAACCTATACTTAGGCATCTAATGGGTCATCTCAATGTCTTCAATTATCTTATGGATAAAGTACAGATCTTAATTGTACTTTAGCCCCTATGAGACCTGATGAGGAATATAGAGGTGAGCCATGTCCACCTCTTTCCAATGATAGATCCTTCTTATCTTAGTTGAGATGATCTAAATCATAACTCAGAGGATAGGATCTTGTAATTCTTGATGTGCATGGCATGCCCCTACTTCTGATACATCAGCATCAAGGTGGTCTTTTATATCTCCTCAGTGTCGACCAAGTCATCAATTACACTTAACCCTAAATACTGTACTCTCGTGACTTTCCTAATCCTTTCAGGAGTGATGTTCATGATGCACCTAATGAAGTAGATACAATCTTTATGGACATATGAAAGCAGGAAATGTACCACTCCCATGGGCTTACCAAATTACAATAAGTTGAATAGCTAGAATAATCCTATAGCGTCCAGTTGGTTAAAGATTGTTAGGTCATAGACCAGTTAGTTCCTAGTGTTGGTGGTTTTAACTTAGAAGTAGTTTTGGAGCTTGACCTTGTTCTAAAGTTGGCAGTGATTGTAATCAATAATAGTAGAAGTTGAGACCTTAGAAACCTAGTTGTTCACATGTAATACTGAATCTAGGTACTACATCTCTGCTATTAATAGAGATGGGGGTGGGGATACTTGGGCTTTCTACACCATAGACATTTACACCTGCTTTCCTTTCCACACCATTTTTTCCTTTTCTTTTGTGCGTTTTTCCTCTTCTCCTTCTACGCTCTATACTTGTTCTTCTAGGCATTGTGCTTATTCTTTTACAGTCTTTTCCCTAATGGGAACCCAGTCCCTTTCACTCACCTCTTCCTCTTCAAGTATTGTTGGTAAGGTCTCAAGTCTCTTAGACTTTTTCTTAGGCTGAATTACCCTTCAAGGAGCTCAAAGGTTAACATGCGGTCATCCAATGTTTCTAAAGGAATACTTGTTTGTATAATAATGCTTTGACTTTTTGAGATTAAGCACCCTTTAATGGCAGACCTACAATCTGCAACTCTCAAAACTAAATCTTTTCCCATTGAATTAGAGTTGAAATCTCTCTTCTCAACTTGGTAATGACTTTTATTGATTGCTAAGGATGTGAAAAACTCTTTGTTTTTCTTAGGATTTGATTTGCTTAGATTTGATAGTCACTTTGATCTTTAGCTCTTGTTAATTTGAAATAAACGTAAGGTAAAGTTTGAAATGGGTTTAACTTGCCTATTTATAAGCTCTAACAGGGGTTTACCCTCATTAATACCTTTTTGTCAACCATCACTTCATAGTATTTAATGTTGATCTTTAATCACCACTGCATTTAGATACTTGCTTTATGCAATTAATGCATTAACAGTATTGTCCCATCATGATGTAGGAGCATAGGATCAAGCATGAATCTCAAGGGTGTCAAAGAGTCAAATTGGACTTGAAGGTTCATTAAGTATATTTATAATCATTCATATTGTAAAACCACCTTGAAATGTGGTTAAAAGATGAAGAAGTGTGGTAAAGAGTCAAAAGGTTAAGTTGAATAAGTAAATAGAGACATTTTGAGATTAAATAGGGTTTATAACCTCATATTGAGTTGGTTAAGATTGGATATCAATGTAGAAGTTGAATATAGTATTGAGATAGGGAGTTAGAGCTAGTTTTTAGGAGCAATTAAAGTTGTTAAAGCAGTGAGACATTCTAGGACTCAAAATTAGACCTTGTAATATGGAAGATTGGAGTAATATATGGATTATTATTGTCATAGAGGAATGTATTTTAGTAGAAGAGTGGATAGTCTGAAAATATAATGTAGGGGTTGTGCAATTCTAAGAATCATTTTACACTGTAAATAATAGTGTGTGTTTGAGACTTCTTTACATGTAGATGAATTATTGTGTATACAATGGATATTATGTCTGAAATCTAATTCTATCAATCAATGTCTGTAAATATTCCATTTTCTATGCATGATGTTCACTTATTGTCTCATGTTACGCATGAATAGAGATGGAGATCGGTCGGCAAATTAGAGAGTGGACAATCTATATAAAGAAATATCTCTCAATCTGTTAAGAATAAAAGAGGCTATGGTTATTATTTTTAGGGATTTGTGTGTATGTTCAATGGTGAAACATGATTAGTAATCAATTCTCTGTGACCTTGGTGTGAATGATGTCCATAAGCCACGATAATATCATGTGATGCATGCTTAATAGGATTAACAAAATGAATTATAACATTGAAAGAAAAAAAAGGTAAAAGATCTGTGTGTGAGGTTGGAAAACCATTAGAGAGTCATCCTGAGTTCTCTGTGGAATGGTTAATAGAGATTTATAAGCATTTACCTTAGCGTGCAAGTCTAAAAATGCATTTGGTAGTCAAAACCAAGCATGATAATTTAGTATGAAGACAAAAGCATCTATTTTTTAAATCTATTAGTATATTTGTGCATTGAATCTCTTTTTATACATATGCCATCACACGTATGATAGTGTTAGCATTGATCTACTCAATATATAATATGATCATAGTGCATCCATTATCAACCTTGTGCAATTCATGATCCTCAGTCTGAGGAAAAATGGATAACATGTCACATTCATAATTTGGAGAGAGATCACATGGCCTTTGTGGAAAGTTAATGCAATTTTTAAGAGACCTGTATGCATTGTATTATGGGTTATCAGACTTGGTGGTAAATAATAGTATTTGTAAGGAGATTTAGTTTGTCCCTATGCACTCTCGTAAATTTTCAACAAACTATGTATCACTACGGGTTAAAAAGGAAAAGATTGGTCTAAGCATAGATAAAGAGATTATTGTAATTTAGAAGAAAAAGGACATAGTTCGAATGAATTATAGACCCTTGAGTGTTGCTACAGGCATGTTTGTCTAAATAGTGTATTAATGTTTTAAAGATGATACACAGGTTTTGAAAGGGACAAATTGGTGATCTTAAAAGGGTGTGCATATTGATTGAAAGGGATTGAATATAAGTATGGGCATAGGTTTAAGATGACATCAGGTTGAAATTAAATCTTATGATAGTCTGAAGATATAATTATGATTTGAATAAACTAAGTAATTTTATAAAAAGTTTGAGAGCTAAAGGCAAGGTTGAACGTGATTTTATCCCTGTGAAAGGCAAATAACTTTATAAAATTCAAGAGAATGCATATGTTTTAATGGTATGAGGGACTAAAGATGGATTGATATTTGCAGATAGAAGGAATATATGGCTCCCAATATTTAAATCATCAAAAGGGTAAAATAGTGATCAAACATTTAATGCATAAAATAATCTTTCATGAACAGGTATGTGATTCTTGTTGAATAATACTTGAATGGTCTTCATTTCTTAATTCAGTTGAAAATTCAAGAGTGAGCTTGAATTATAGATGATTGTACAAATAAGTAGGTGGATAGACATCAAAAGAGGTTTTAAAGTATGAAAATGAATAAGGGTGAGTATGGATTAAGATTGAGTGATCTTGGGTTGTGTATGAATTTATAATATTGCTATCACATCACACCATTGGCATTTTTTCCTCTCATAACTATTCTTTCCACATTAATGGCATGTCTCATCTCATGTATTTATTTGAACTGGATGATAGTTGTGTCCTACACTTTTTGTGAGGTGGGAGACAACTGTCTCTTTTAAATTTCTAGCTTATGGTGGGAACCTTCCCCCTTCGTGCCTTAAATAGCTCATGCACCTTTAGTACCTTGTGCACCCTTAATAACTTGTGTGCCCATGTAAATCACACGCCACAAAAACTTGTGTGCTTTTCATATTTACCTTTTTGAACCTAACTTCTTACCCAATATTAAAACATGTCATGGTCCTCCACGAAAAGAACAAAAACTTAGAAAACAAAATTACAAAAAGTGAAATTGGTGCACAACAAAGGTAGTGATTTTATTAAAAGCATTAAATCCTAAACTACTGGCATAAGCCTTATTGATTACAAAAACTTTAGCTAGTCTGAAGTGAAATATGGTTTAAGTCGGTTTCCATTATAGTGCCCAAGAAGGAACTGATCATCCATCCTTTATAACTGACATGCTCATATAGGTTGAATGTTATATATTATAAATGGGCCATCTCAATGGATGTGGAGCTTTCCAGGGTGGCAACGAACTTAGAGTCATACAACAAGATCTTCATTCTTGGAGAAAAGAATTTATTCTTTATATGGCGATCATGCCATGCCTTTTGCTTGTATTTTTGTACATCCTGACTCTAATGAGAGAGGAATCAGGTCTTATATAATTACATTAAAGTATCTAAATGCAATTTTAAGGATGTCTCTTTATCTAGTTGTCCTACACGTTTGATACAGAGGGATGGCACCAAGAACTCTATTAGCACAAATGCTTATTTGTCATACACCAAGTTGAATGGCATGCTTTTGTTGAGGCACTTATAGGTAGTTCGGTAAGCCCATAGTACTATAGATACCCTATGATTACAATTAGTTTGGTTAATATTGCATATTTTAGTTAAAGTGGTACCTAGGATCTTATTGAAAGCCTCAGCAGTTCTATTAGCTTGTGAGTGATAAGGTATTGTTTTGTGGTGCACAATCATGAACTCGACCAACAAGATGTGAATTATTTGATTAAAAAAGTGGGTACCATGATCAATAGTGAAACTCAACGGACATCCAAAATGATTTATTATGTCCTCCTAGATGAACTAGGTAGTAGTAGTAGTAGTATAATCCTTTGTTGGTGCAACTTCAACCTAATGCGTAAGGTAGTCAATTGCTATAATAATATATTGAGAACATGTTCATTGTCTTGCTAGAGTGATGGGACCAACAAAATTAATAGACCACTCTTCAAAGGGTTTTTGAGAAGGGATGGGTCATAAAATCATATCATCTCTTCGGTTAAGTTTGCCTATACGCTGACAAATGTCACATTGACTAACATATGCTTTAACATCTTGGAATAGAGTTGGCTACCATAGTCCTGCTAGTAAAACCTTTCACACAGTAGCTTCTCCAGCATAGTGCCCTCCATTAAAACCCTCACAAACTTCATGAAGTACCTTAGGGTGCTCATGTTGCATTACACAACATCGAAGAACTTCGTCATGACCCATTTTATAAAGATCTCTTATTATAAGTTGAAAAGGTGAGGCATGAACTAAGAGTTGGTTTTTTTCATATGAGGTGAGAGATTCGAGCATCAAGCTAGTGGTCAAAAATGTTGTAATATATTTCATCCCTTTAGGTACCCATGTTACACAAAAGAGTTATACATCAGGAAGATCATCTTCTATGGCATGCGGTGGTTCCCTGTTCTCAGTCTAAGATAGGTGGTCAAGTCCATAGCTAGCCTTTTCAAGTTTCACCATGACTAAAAATTATAATTCCTAAAATAATACAATCTAATGACATATCTATCCATACAATATAGGTTTGTTGACAAGGTACTTCAAAGCCTCATGATCTATATAAAAAATAAAAGGAATGACTAGAAGGTACTGCCTAAACTTTTTCAAAATGTAAACCATAGATAAAACTTCATGCTCTATAGTGGTATAGTTTATTTTAACTGGTGTTAGCTTCCCCTGGAAAACTAGATTGGGTGATCTAGGTGAACTTCACTTGGTTGTGCAAGAATCATGCCAATGGCCATGCTAGATACATCAACATAGACATGAAATGGCTTTGTCCAATCGGGGAATTGTATAATAAGAGTAGTGACCAAATTTTCTTTGAGTGTTTCAAAGGCCTTCTTACAAGAGCAAGTACATATCAACTACTCATTATGATTTAAAATTTCTTCTAGGGGCATGACAATCTTAGCATAATCATGAATGAAATTTATATAATAACCTATGTGACCCAAAAAGGTTCAGATATCACACTGAGTCTTGGGTGTTGGAAGGTGAAGAATAAAAAATACCTTCGTTGGGTCTTCTAGGAGTTCCTCTTTACAAATAATATGTCCTAGGAGCATACCAAAAGGTGTCACAAACAAACACTTCTTTAAGTTTAATGAGATTTGTAAATCTTGAGAGCACTCAAGCATAAGTCTAAGGTTAGTGCAATGATCCTTGACCAAACCATATACCATCTAGTCATCCAAATAGACTTGGAAGAACTTGCAAATGAAGTCTTTAAAACTTTCAAATGCTATTCATAAAACACTGTTGGGGGATTTTTCAACCTAAAGGGCATAATAGTATAGGCAAATGATCCCCATTCTATCGTGAAGATTGTCTTATGTTGGTCTTAGTTATTTATATCTGATGGTATCCTGAGAATCCATTTATAAATGAGTATAGTTCACAACCAACAACACCTTCAATGATTTCCTCTATGAATGGGGTTGGAAAGGAATCTATCACATAGGATGCATTGAGCACTTGGTAGTTCACATAGATACAAATGTCTATATCCTTTTTGATACTAATCACCATGGGACTAACCCACTCAGATTCAGTAATAGGAGTGATTACTATGGCATGGAGCATACTTTCAATTTCCTTTTTAACACATGCCTGAAGATTAGGATTCATCTTGTATGGGCATTTTTGCATTAGTCAAGCGCTATTAACTAGCTTGATGTGCATTTTCCCTAAGGATAGGTGGAGTACCTTCATTTCACTATAGTTCTTTATGAAGACATCCTGATATTCTTTTAATAATTCAAATATTTTTGTAATCTTTATGTCAGTCTAATAGTTTCCTATTATGGCCATCTTTGGTTCTTGGTCTGAGTTGATGTTGCACTGAACAGTTTGAATAGGCCCATAGTAGGGGTTTTACATATCAATACTTATGTCCTGAACAATTCTTATGCAAACTTCTATAAGAATATCTAGATGGTTGGACATTGGGTCAGGTGGAGTAGATCCTTCTCCTTCATCTACTTGGAAGACAAGCTTTTATTTTCCTAGGTAAATCTCGTCATGTCAGTTTAGATCAAGGATTGGTGTAGGTATAGGTACTTGGTATATCGATGGTTCATGGAATATGTGTAAGGGTTCCTCAAGGTCCTGATGGATAATCCTTGGATGTTCTTCCATAGGATAAGGGGTCACCTACTACATCTTCATGCATGGCTTGGAGGGTGAGGTGCAAATCCATTCTTGGTGAAGAATAGGACAGTGTTGACTTCATGTTTTCCTTTACCAAATGTCAAAACCTGATATACATGTGTCTTTCTTCATGAACATACCATGCTCATGCCCAAGTGCATAAAGTCCCATAAAATGCATATACCCATAAGTATTTTGGTAAGTAGGACTCATCATTTCACCAAACTATTTCACAAGCTTTGATGTGGGGCTCTGGAGCTTTTATTCCATTGTAGTTAATTGCTCCCTTTACTTTTTTATCATGATGAAATCGATGGTGTAAGTTTGAGCATACTTGATCCCACTAGAGGAGTCATTCACGATGGGTTCGCCACCATCGTGTAATTGTGCCATATAAGAGATGAACCAAAGATCGAATATGATCTTCGTAAGTGTGGTGTAATGCTTCAAGGCACTAGATGAAGTCTCACACTTCCATCTACCCATGAAACCTTGGAGCGTTATCGATTCTTTTAAGTGGTGCCTCTATGATGGGTCCCCTCATGATTTGGATAGTGATAAGATGAAAAAACCTATGTCATTTATTAAACTGGCATGGCACATGCTCTTGGTTGTTGATGGTACTGCATACTCAGCCAATGAGGTTGTAGTCACCATGAGCCTAGTAATTACATGTGTTACTTGTAGTGTCAGAGATGGACTGAGTATCTAACCATTAAAGAATCCCATCTAGAGTGGGATCTTGTTGCTCATCATTCTTTAAAGAAATGTTATAGATATGGTATATATCTTCATCAACATGAAAATGCTCTATGTAAGGGGGCCCTTGTGCTTGATCTATTGATATTACAACACATTGATTAGTGTTTTCAAAACTAATGTAGTGCTTATTGAAGCTTAAGTCTACATTATTCTCATAGCACCAAGGTCTTCTCAATAAAGCTGAGTAATCATCAACTTTAGTTAGCTCTAGAACCTCAAAATCTACTTTGAATGGTACTCCAAGTATGTCAATCATTGCATTCTTGAGGACCCCAATAAGGTGCACATGAGTCTTATTTGCCATTAATAATACATGAGGTGATGGTTGTAGCACTGGACTAGACATTTTATGCCAAGCGTCCTTGGTGAGGACATTGACTTCTACATCAGTATCTACCAGTATGTCCTAGATTACCCATCCATTAATGGTAGCATTAACCAATATTTCTCTATCTTCTGGGGGATTAAAGGAACTAGGAGTGTCTTATCATCGAGCATGATTTAAATAGAGTCTTCACTTTGCCTAATGATGTGAGGGAGAACTTCATTTGGTATTTGGTTTTACTCTTAATCCAATCATTGAGCTATGGGATAATATCCTCATCCAATATACGCTGGCATAGTTCTTGAAAGTCATCCCATGCCATAGGTCGAAGTTCATCTTCCCTTTGAATAACAGCATGTTGCATTACATCCTTATCTTTGAGGAACTGGATATCTTCTTAAAGTTTTCATATGAGTGCCATAGTATCTTAGAGGACATCCTTTTACTACTGAACATCAAGGTATTTTCTAGCTTGTGGTGCTTCCCATTGTATCTTCTTGATCAGACTAGCTGTCGGTTGGGTCTATCCCTCACTATGAGTGGTAATGTTTACCTATTAAACTATATAAATAGTTTGACATGCATACTATTTTATTTTATCAATTCAAATCATATCGGTACCCTTTTCATTTCACTCCTTGATGATATTCGCATATAAGTCAGGACCCTCTTCTAGTCAGTGGTCCTTTTTATAGAAACTGCACGTCAAGTATTTTGGGCAATCCCTTTGATAATGGTCTGGAAACCCACATTTATAATAGGTCTTGGGTGGAAAATGACCGCCTCCTCATCCCTGCCCTTTTCCTCTTCCATGGTAAACATTATTGTCTCAAGTATTTATTACTGAGGTTTGGCACGTGCTATGTGCTTGAGCTTCATCGATGTCACTAATCAAATGGCAGTCATTAGTGTCATGAGTCTACACATCACAAATCTTACAATAGTTAGACACCTTCATGTGTGTAGCTCACTATAGAAGAGGACAAGAGTAGACATCATATTCTTTATGGTATATTTCACATGTTTGTTTAAGTATCATGTGGATGTTTTTACACAGATAATTACTCCGTGTATGTCCTTCATATTCATTCTTAGTGCACTAGACACCACTGCGTGTTTCATGTGCATTATTAGCCATCAACTTCTCAATTTTTGATGCCAAGGAAGCTATATATGCTTCCATAAAGAAACTAATCCTGGTGTCAATGCTTCTAACCATTTTAGCGTAGAGACCAGTTTCTAAAGCCTCACACAGGCTAGTGAAGGTCCACTATGACAAGGTTCACCAAAAGGGTAGTAACAATCCTCCCATAAACCATTGTGCATGTTGAGCAACATTAATTTCAAATGATAGTTTAGAAAATAATGTTTTGAACCTCATAGCATATTTGCATGCACTTTTGGTAAGTCCTTGCTTTATGTCCTTCAGTGTTGCTATGCTCTTTTGCCCAAATTTAGGAATGTCAAATTCCTCTAAGAAGGCTATTTTGAGTTGATCAAAGTTGACCACTACTTGTTGAGGGTTAAACTTCTAGTACCACTTGTGTGTGCCCTCTAAAAGCATAGTTATGCACTATGTGTCCTTATGTTTAGAATATGTGATGCCTCGCATCCTTCAAATCAGTTGGCATTTGTGGATATGCTTAGCTGCATTCTCCACCCCTCAGTATATAGGTAAGTGTAATGTCATCTTGTAGTAGACCATAGTTGGTTGAGGTGTTTGAATGGGTGGTTGTTGGGAACCTCCACCTTTAATCCCTTGAGGAAGGAGTCCACTTCCTCTTGTGCCACCACCTAGTCCTCCTCTAGTGCCTCTACTAGTCGTGTTCATGGTATGGGGTAGGATAGCCAGTTGGTTAACCAAGTTTGGGCATGTACTATGGCTGTGAAGACCAAGTCCACCAGGCATCCTAAGTTGTGCCATAAAATTCCCTTGAAGAGGGAAAGATAGCATTAAATCTAAATGAGCATCATATAGCTTAGTTTCAGTATCCCTTATCAGTTCAGCTTCTAAATCCAAACTATCTGTGTCCCAATTTTGAATGTGTACTCCATCTGAATCAAAGGCATGAGTGTGTACTATGTTGGGAGAGTTGGGTTGGTTTAGACTTCATTCCTTAGCTTTTGTCATCTATCTTGTTTCTTCTTTGTAGGATAGAAGTGGCATAGAATGTGGCTTGAAAGTGATGGGGTCTTTGTGTGTTTCCACTTCCCTACAGCTCCTAACAACACTCCTTGAGATCTCTCACTCTCTTCCCATGCTGCTAAGTCCCATAATCTTTTCTCGAGCTTCATCATACTTCCATTTATATAATGCATGCTGGATGGCTACCATTTTAAACTCATAATATTTTATAAACCCATATTCTCCCCTTCCAAATGTGTGGCTCATGCACAAGAGGATTTAGCCCTCCATTGGTATAGTTTCAGTCCAAGATCAACAAATAACTTCTTAATTTCAAAAGCAAAAAGCTTAAGATAGCGACCCCATAATTTTTGAAGGAATTGGAACTTGGCTTCTTTAAGGCATGAATAGGTGGTCACATCATACTCCAAAATGTAGCTATTCAAAACTCTTTTTCACCAAAATTTCACTACTCATGTCCACAGGGCTCCAAGTCATGCTAAGTCCCTTTACTATTCTAGCATTTAAGACTGCCTCCTTCCAAGATTCCTTGATCATTCTTGAATATATGTTATCAACCAAACATGTAAGTAAACCAAGGCCTCCAAAAAGAAGGTTTTCATACAATGGACTATAGATATTCAGCTCCATCCACTACCATGTGGAGATTCTTGGATCAAGATAAGGAACTAAAAAATTATCTTCAACACTAGTAACCCATTCTTCTATATTCTCTAGTGTAATATGCTTAAATTTTTTCCCATGGCTATGATTCAAGTGCTTCAAGTCCTGACAATGAAACCAAAATGTTGGGTTCTTTTTGTTAGTTTTAGCTCTAATGTTGAAGTCTATCCCAAAGAAATAGTGCATTGGCCCTTTCACATGAGGTTTATGTCTTGTGCACTCACCTAAAGCATGAAACAAAAGACCGGTTCCCATAGGTTTTGATGCACAGTGCTAATGACATGTTCATATCCTTCTCTTTATGTAATTTAAACAAGGAAGATGCATAGATAGATTACTTTGATTCTCATTCTAGGTTTGATTATTATTACTACGTAGATCATCATTTTCTTATAGTAGCATTAGTTAACTAGAAAAGAAAAGAAGATATGGTATAACACATATATAAGTCTACACACTTAGTCCACACGATCATTCTTCATAACTCAAGTTTGTCCAACCCTATTATCTCCTTTATTAGGCTTTAAGTAAAAGTGCATTACAATATCATTCCATAATCCATTTGTTTACATATCTATATCTGAATCAACCACACAATAATTTATAACAAGGTTATTTATACTTGTTTTACCTTGACCAAGTGTCACAATCATTTATGGCTTGAAGAATTATCACATAAACTCTCAATAGACTAAGATTCATGGCACTTACAACTATTTCTTCCTAAATAATCAGGCCTTAATGCCCCCTAGATCCACACTCTATACTATAGCTCGACAGCCATGTGTTCCTTTCCTTGTGGGCTAGTTCAAAACTTCTTATCAATAAGGTCAGATTGACCCGTATGAATTGTTCTTCCAACTACTTCCCACTTCTCATGTGCTCCCCTAGTCTTTTGCTTTCATTTTGAGTCCTATGTTCTCAGGTTCCTCATGACTTGTTTTCCTTTGATTGGGTCCTCTCGTGTTGGTCCTTCTGCACTGTTGTCCTTTTATGCCCAGTAGGTTTTGTGCCATGGTGTTTCTGTGTCTATCACCTATGTGCCATGGTCCTTCCATGTCCTGTCAGTCCCATGCCAAAAAGGGACAACACTTAGTCAAAATTTAGGGGCCAATAGAAAGCCATCATTTTCAAAGATATTTTATATCAAACATTGAATCAAACACATGTGCCCTATGACACAAAGCCTTCTTATTTTACATCTTTTGTAAATTTTCTAAATGATATTGAGGATGTTATATCTTTTGGAAATGAGGATTTACCTACCCAGTCTATAATATATCAAAATATTTCTTTGTTTATACGAGTTAAAATAAAAAATATGGTAGTTAAAAGGGGTTTGATAGATGATAGTTCAGGTTTGAATATTAGCAATTTTACATTCTTACAAATAATGGGTATTAATATGGCTTCTCTTTAAAAGACATATAATAATATCAAAAGATTTGATGATGTACCTCACCAAGCTCTAAGTATTTTCAATCTTACATTATTATATACAATGGGTGTTAATATAGCTTCTCTTCAAAAGAAATATAAGAATATCAAAGGATTTGATGATGAGCCTTGACAAGTTTTGGGTTTTATCATTTTGGACATCAAAGTAGGGCCCAAAATATTATTTACTCAGTTTCAAGTAATGCCTAACCATTTACACTAAAATTTATTATTGGGTAGACCATGGATACATGAAATGTAAGTTGTACCTTATACTTTACATCAATGTGTCAAATGTTTACATGATGGATACTTATATACATGCCCTACTGATAATCAACCATTCAGATATTCTAAGATTATAGAATTTACTACTGAGAATAAATCATAGTTAGAATCACCTAATTCTATGACAGTGCCACCACCAAAGATTATACCCATAGAATAAATGCATACATGTGAGGTTGTTGAATCTAGTACACATAATCAAAAGCTACTGTCCATGAATGTTTCAAACCCACCGCATTAACCTAAAAAAATAGAACAAGAGGAAGATGTAAAGGAATTACTTTTATTAGTAAATTCAGAAGATCCAAATTTTATATCTATCAAAGACACTAATGATGATTGTGATGTTAGTTCTAATGATGATACAAATGTAATATGTGCATGAACATTCATGATTATTTATATGGTTTGAGTTTTACACTAGTTGGCCCATGTGAATATAGAGATTTTATGTACCTAAATTCGCTTGCTTCATTTATCATGATTAATATTATTATTAATAAACATTAATTTTGCTTATCTCATTTAATTTCACCCTATTATCACCCTTTCTAATAATTAAATTCCATCCCCTTTCATTAGTCTTCATCATACTAACCTTGTTCCTACCCCACAAATCAATTAATTCTCATAAATCACCATTATCTACTAACTAATTCCATTTGTCTAATATTTGAGAATTTAAAAGTCCCATGACCCACCTACCCACCTACCCTAGCCTATTCCCAGGCTCTCCTACATTCCTAAGTTCTTAATCACCCATCTTTATCCCCTACTAATCTTACTTAGCCCCTAAATGGATTCTAGAATTCTCCAATTCTAGAATCCTCTCTAACTTAGCCTCTTTTTCTCTAGAAGCCTCCATAGTTTTAGAGGCTTCCAATGAATTTTTAGTTCTTTGGAAAATCCTCCACCCTTGATCTTGTGGCAACCAACTTTGAATGGTTAAGCAAGCCACTCTTCCATGGACAAACTAACCAATGAACATATGAACTTCCATACTATCATTTTAGTCTTAAATCCAACTAATCCATGCAATCCAAGTGTCTTCATCAAGCTAACATCATGCTGCCAAATTTGAGTCTATGATAAGCAAATCCCAATACAAACCTTTGGTCTTTTATGATTTAATCTTAGTTTGGATCAATTAGTTTCAGATTTAAGTGTTGGTATGAATATTCATTTGTGTTTGCATTTTTATCCTAATGGATCTAGATCTCAATGGTAGTTTGACATTTTGGGTATTTTGATGTAATTGCACAATTAAATCCAATAGCTCAAAATTTCATCTACATTTTGGTGACCATTGTGGGAGTACCCCTTCAATTTAACAATCTTGCATGTTAGATGTGTTTTTGACAGCTTGTAGGACTGGCTGGGTGGAGAACAAGGTCTAGATCTCATCAAATTATAATGCCCAAGCAAATGGTCATTTTACTCTATAAATCACATATTTACAATCACAATTTTGTCATCAATAGTAGTGGTTTTGTGTTGACAGCCACACCTTAACCACTAGCAATTAACCTTTTCTTGGCAAGTTATTTTTCTTCTGCAAAATCACGACTCACAAATTGTGATATTGCCCTAAAAATTATGATTTTGTCATTATAGTTGTGATTTTGTGTTAAATAACACTTAGGATACAAAAATCTATTTTTTGTAGGATTTTTGGTATTTCATGTGTCTATGCTAGCCTTTTTTGTATAGGGTAGGGGTTTAAAAATGTTAGTCTTGAAACTGAAAGACCCTTTATGCTAAGCAAAATCGTAGAAACACAGTCATAGTTTTGCTAAAATAGTCACAATATTATCCTATGTAATAGTGGTTTCACCTTTAGAATCAAAACTATTGATTGTAATTGCTAACTTTGGCCTCTAATCAATTTTTTGCCTCTATCTGAGTAACCTTTGCTTGCAGGGAACATAGATGACTTGCTCATATCATTATCAAACAATCTAAAGAACCTCCTTTTATCACCTACTACAAAATTGCAGATTATGAATAGGTGATTTTGCATAATATAAGCGATTCTCCCAATTGATTTTACGATATTGTCTTGATCAAATTTTAAATATACATGCATTGGTCTAAAAACATTTTAAATAATTTTTTGATATTTTATACATATTTCTAGTCTCTGTACATATTACTTTATCATCTTCTTGATATTTTATCCATGTCTAACTGTTAAAATCTTGAGCATTTTCCTCATCAATAAAATCACTGATTGTGAATCATGATTTTTTGGTCAAAGTCATGATATCACTTAACCATTTGTGGTTTTGCAAAAATTATATAACTACCATAGTCAGTCCAATTTATGCAAAATCGTGACTGTCAATTGCCTAAAATATGTGATTTTATGTTTTTTGGAAGTGATATTACATATAATTGACTGTGTATCTATGGTTTTGTCTTCTGTAGTTGCATTTTTGCACTCATTTTCTGTATTCAATTTATCCTTTTTTAGTGCATTTTAGGGTTACTTTCAGTTAATTATGAGTCATTCCAAGGGTTCCACAGGTCCCAAATTATGTTTGGCATCAGGGGCACTACCCCTCGACCTCATCCTGTATCACAACAGGGAGTACACCCAAAGCACTGCCCCTTGGCCCCATAAGGGGCAATACTCCTTGACCCCATTGGGAGATGCCACCCCCAAACCCCCAGGTCATGGTCCCCTCACCCAAAAAAGTTATAGATCTAAATCACAATATTTTTAGTGGTTTTTATTATGGCTTATTAAACTAAATTTTTGTTTCTTTTAGGGGTGAATATAGAAGTGATTTTGAATTGCTAACATCTTCTCTTGCAAGTCATATATTTTATCTAACATCTTGTCTTATAGATTACCCTTCAATATTGCCAGATTAAAAATACTAATTGCTTATTTTACAGGTTGTTTGTCAAAAATATTTGGTATTTTGAAAAATCATCTTGTGTGTGTGTGTGTGTGTATCACATCTAAATTAATCGGTTAATAAATATTTTTGTCTGCTTGTGTGTCACCCAAGGGCTATAGTGGTGTAAGCTCTCCTCCTCACATCCTTGTGGTGATTCCAAGAGGATCAAAAACCACTAACAAACCCTCCCATCTTTCTTTTTTACGGGAAACTTGATGTGGAATTGACACCCACACACTTGCCATAGTCTTAGGGGGATAGTGCTTGTGGATTTCACCATCATGTACTAATCCACACTCCATGTTTTAGTGGAGTATAAATATCAGGGATAGTTATCATTAGGCTAAGCGTTTGATCCCATACAGGTCTTTTATGAGGGGGAAGATTTAATTATCTAAACTAGGCATTAGACAACACTCTACACTGATTTAGGCTCCACTATACCTAGCATATATTAGGGATGTCCCTAGAGAGCCCATTTATTCTAAAATGGGACCATTAGTCATAACAGGTGACTTGTTTTTAGAGTTAGTATCAACTCCCAAGTGATCTTCATTTACATATGGGGTTCAAAGGGTTTGGGAGATTTTTTAATGGGTCCCTAACCTACAACCTCACCCACAAATCCATTAGATGATGTAATTATCAGGTTACACACCCAAAATTAGTTTGCTAGTCATAGGTTTGTGGTTTGCTTGATCCGGTGAGTGTTGTGTTAATACCAGTGTTATTTGTGAGCCAAGTCAGCCTCTTACCCAAAATTATATGCACCTATTTATGTCTTCACATATCATCATCTTATATATCCTTGTCTTATCATTATATCATTATGTACATCCTTATCAATATCCTCTTGTACATATTTTCTTTGTACATCCTCATCTTACATCCTAGTCACATCATTTCTAGTCTCATCCATCACTAGGCATACCCCCATCATTTACGTATCCTAATCAAGTCTTGTCATCTGTCTATTACATATTATCATAGTCCAACCTCATATTCTTCACTTATCATTAATATTAATCATCCCTCACATCATCATTGTCACTTAATCCACCTTGTCCATAACTAATATTATTCACATCCTAGTCCTTTTGAGTCTTAGTATAAATCATGTTACCCATCACAAAACTCACCTTAGTCAAACCTTATCACTTGTCTTGACCTTGTAGAGCCTAATCACTTTATCCCTTGCAACCTAACCTAATCATAGTCGAACCTATCCTTAACTTATCATACTTTTGTTTATACTAGTAATCCCATAAAGTCTATATTCATACATTCACGTTGGTAAACAACCATTTCCATAACAAGGTCCTCATCATTGGTTTGCTTATTTATAATCAAGTTTGAGACATACACAAAATTATCTTATTAATATGTTAGTCTAATCATCTCATCCTATTTGATTACATCATCTTAGTCTTGAGCTAGTCTAATCCAATTAATCCCTAGTCAAAATCAATCTCTTGGGCCAGTATAGCTCCCATTGAATCTTAGAGCTTGTCATAGCTCACCTAGTCGCATGCAATCTAATTCATCAAAGTCTAGATCATGTCCTAAATTGGTCTAATTAAATATTGTCTTATCCCATTGCATCACCTTTAACATATCCAATCAAACTTAAGATTAAACCAAAACAAGCCTTTGTCCAAATTTGTTCCACACATCCCATCTTTATCCCTCGATCTTTCCATTCAATCCCCCACACCTGCTTATTGGGGTTGACAAACCACATCATCTATAATTTCTCCCATCCTTACCCATTGCATCCAAAACAAATTTATTCAATACCCTAATTGAACAATGCCTCATGTCTATTAGGGATGTACTTCTTTCTCGTCTCCTTGAGCTAAGTATTCCACATCCTACATATTTTGACCCCATCCATTGAACATTACCACCAGTCCACACTCATCCACATGCATCCCATTCAAATCCTATATCCACCAATCATATGCAGTTGTCTACCCCTTCCTACTCTAGTAAAGGGAATCTAATCTTGGCCACCTCATCCGCTACTCATCCACCTAGCCAATCATGTCAATAATCATCTAATCCAAAACCCAATGCTTCCACATCTGAAGCACGAAGTGCCGAGAGCCCCTATACTCATCTTCCTATATCCTTAGAATTCCTCTTTCACCAACTTTTTATTTTTGACATGATGGTCTATCCACCCATACAACATTTTAATCCCACCAAGCTGAAGCCCTCTTGGTATGAAGCTTTTAATATAGTGTATACCATCAAACCTAGGGGCATACCATTAATCGATGTCAAAATTTTCAAAATTATGTCCAAGACCTCATCAAGCATGGTGACATAGAAATTGAGAATGAATCAAATGAGTCTACATCCTCAACTAAATAAAAAGAAGGATGCCAAGATTCTATTCATGATCACGGTCAAGCCCTTCCCTTTCCAAGCCAAGGTCAAGACACTATCTTTCATGGTCCCCCTATTTCTGACAAATCCTCCCTTGAAGATGAGTTTATTCCCCATGAACTTAGTCCTTGTGATTCCTTCCATGGGCCTATCTTTGTCAAATCCATTGTTCCTCCATCATCTTCCTCTCACCCATCATATCAAAGAGCCCACATTAAGAAGTCACTTGTAAAGAATGAATTTTCTACTAGCAACATTGCATCCTATACATGAGAGTCAATACAAGTGTTATCTACATCAGGGTCATGTTCAACACTAGTATTTGAATTAGATTCCTCATCAGACACATCATCCCTCATAGATATTACAACATATGATGACTATGCTTGTCCTTATGAAGATACCTCTAATTTGGATGATAATTAGTCACTAGGTATATCTTTTGATCCCAATTAGGATGATGAAGTCATGACAATATTCTTGCAAACTTTATTTGTCGAAGATAGTCAGAGTGAATCTAATTCCACTTTAGATGTGTATACTATAGTTAGTCATATTAATCCTTTTGTTGATCTCAAGGAGATTTTTACTTATGTCAAAACTGGGTCTCCTAAGAACCCATATGAAGACCATGCTGCCCTATCACCCCTCATTGACCTCATCATACCATCTCCACCACCTTCATCCATCATAGACCATTTCCTTCCCATCAATGATCATTTAATCACCTCCCTCCATAGGGACAAACATGTACATTGTTGGACTCTTTCCTGGTTAATATAACATATGCCACAAATATAAAGGTCCAAGACCATATTTAAAATTTCAATCATAATGATCAAATTACCTTTGATTTAATAAGTCAAAATCAAGAAAAGTCAAATCATCGACCTAATCAAAAAGTGTCATCCCCTAGTGAAGCTCAATGTCAGGCACTAGGGGACCATCAAAGTCAAAATAATCTTCATCTATCAAGTCAAATATCAATCTCCTCTGATGAAGCCTAATGTTAGGCACTAGGGGGCAATCAAGAAATAATCAAGTCAAAAAATCAAAATATTATCAAAAACACTATCCATGTGATCGATAATCCTTCAAATAATCAGATCAAAGAAGAATCACATAGTTAAAGTGTCTTGGATATCTTAAAGTCTTTTGTCACATGGCACCAATCAAACGAGGAATATCTAACATCTCCAAAGATGTATGTGACTATTACTCCTAATCCTCAAACACCTACTACACCTTCCTATCATGAACCCATAAACCAATCAAGTCCTATAATCCATTCAAGTCTAATACACGCCCATCAACATCAAGATCTAATCCATTCCATACCTCACATCACCTTCCCAAGTAGTATTATCTCTCATAGGGGGGACGAAGACACTTGGACTAGATATTTGGAGGGGTCTCAATCAAGAATCAATAAAGATCACATAGGAATCAATACATCCAATAATGATAACATGATCATGGCATCACATCTCTCCAAAATGGGTGTTGGTTGAAGATCATGAAAATATCAACATTCCTACATCTCACACCCATATCCAATAAATTGAGATGGTAAAAAAGTCAAAAAAAAATTTAAAAAAATATAAAGTAAAAATAAAATAAAAATTCATTCATCCAATGATGAAAACCAATCTTCTGGCACCTTGGGCAAGTAATATGATGAAAACCAGTTCCTAACATCATGGTAGAATAATCTATTATCTACATGGTACCTCCATATTTGGGGGAAAATCCATTTCATCCATATAATATCCCTTTTCAATCCCATACATGTCTATCTTACCCCTCGGTCCATTATATCTACCCATCATTAGCCATCATATCCTGCATCCTATTGTGTCCATCCTTTCTTCTAGTCTTGACCTCCCTAAGGGAGTGGAAGATGTCTTGAAAAGTGTTCTATAATTATCTTGGCATATCCTCTAATGAATACTTAGATAACTAAATCTCTAATTCTTTCATGATGAGGTAATTAGCAATCCCTAATCCATTCTTCCTTGGTCCTCATCTCCTTTCTAGCATGACCCTCATCCTTTTTTCATCCCATCTATTATTACATTTGTCTTTATCTTGGTTGCTTGGTATTCCCTTTGCTAGTAACCCCCATTTGTATAGTGTACATACATAACCCAGAAAGACCTAAAAATTGAAATATTCCAAAAAACCCTAAAAAATATAAAATCCAAAAACCTCTAAGTTGTATTCTCTTGTGTCTAGAGTATCCTAGTCATCTTATCCTATGTCCTAAGTTGTCCATCTCATTCTCATGATTCCTTATCTTATGTCCTAATGTTCTTATCATTTTATCTCCTAGTCGTCTTATTATTTTGTCATCCTATCTTGCCTTATGTCCTAATGGTCTTATCATCTTACCTTATCTCAATATCCTTTTCATCTTGGCTTATGTATTTAGTAGCCTAATCCTCATCCAAGTCCCTAGTCCACTCCAAATTCATCTCCTTATCCAAATCTTTATCTCAATCCAAGTCCATACCTTGTCCAAGTTCCTATCCCGACTCCATACCCTATTAATCCTCATCCAAGTCACTAGTATATTCCAAGTCTATCCCCTTTTCCAAAATCCATATCTTTAATACACATTCACATCATTATCACCACAACCAACTTAGTCCAACTCATCACGTAATCAATCATCCCCTTGACTCTCATCTAGATAATTAGACAAGATGCAATGACACTACATGTAGATGCTTGTGTGTGTTATTTGTCTGCTCTATGTTGTTTTACTTGTTACATATGATTGCCTTATGTTTTATTTATTTTTAATCTTATGTCGTACATCTTTTTGTCTATTGGGCAATGAACGAGGATGCTATGATGACACCAAAAGTTACAATAATGCTTTTAGGTGCCCTCGATGATGTAGAGTTATCTATTTTCCTCTTTTACACACTTTGGCACAACATCCCCGTGGTCATACTTATATGATGGGGAATACTTCCTAGTGCTATATTGACACTAGATTGCTTAGACTATGATGATACATGTTACAACAATGATGACTTGATAATGAATTACACTCATCATTTCTCATATCCTCTATCACCTACCTAATGTCTAATCATCTTAGTCCTATCATCCAGTCAATCATTTTAGTCCACTAGTCTAATATCCAATCATTCTTCACATCCTTTATCATCATGTTTATATCCTCTAGTCAATCATCTATTCTCTCTTTAGTCATCAACATCTAACATCTCATTTCCCATCATTTATCTTAG
Organism: Torreya grandis; assembly: GCA_037957365.1. Taxonomy (NCBI): domain Eukaryota; kingdom Viridiplantae; phylum Streptophyta; class Pinopsida; order Cupressales; family Taxaceae; genus Torreya; species Torreya grandis. Next base: position 481,058 of record JARHVA010002552.1, on the reverse strand, counting down.
TCTAACATTTGTGTCACATCCTCTATCGAACAACTAAAATATCTGACATCCACCATAATCATTCTACTCATGTCTCTCTTGTCATCTATCATTTGATCTAAACTACATTAGCTTGAAGTATTTTTAGACTATGTAGGTAGTGCTCAGTCACATGGTTTGCCTGAGGTCAACTCAGTCACTCTTTCATCTTTCCCCACCACTTGTCATCACATTTATCTTGTCTTTCATCATCCTCAAGTCCTACATTAGTCAAATCTTTGAGATATACTATCAATCATTAATTAATTGGTATATTGATTAATCACCATATTAACAATCATCTCCTTAATATTTTCATCAATCACATATCCCTATCGATTGGGCCAACAAATCACAACATTCATCATTTTTTCCATCAATAATTCATTATCACTTATTGGTTAATTCATCATTTAAAGATTATGGTTTTCTCCTTCGATTGGGGCATGACCAAAACCATAACTTCAACATCATCTATCACTCCCTTACATGTGTCCTTGTAAGGGGCATCATCACTATTAATCACATTATGGCTCATTGTTTTGATGCACCACACAAACTAATTCTTTTGGTCACTCGATCATATCATTCTCCCTCATCCCCTTCATCATATCACTTAACTTTAGATTTTAGATATACCCATCAATACTTTTATCTAATCATTATCTTATCTTTGGCTCGATGCTCTCCCAACATGTGTCCTTGCTTGGGATATGTCGACAACTCATGACATTTATAATTTTGGTTTGTAACTCTTCCTAACATGTGTCCTTGCTTGGGATATGTCAAAAGCTTATGACCCTTTATCTTGTCATCATCATGCGTCCACTCCCTGTGAATTTGTCTTTACCAAGGGCATCATCACTTTGTAGTTCACTGCTCAAGTCAAGTTCATTTTCTTCATCATCTATCTCACATTCCATCCCCTTGTCTATTCATCACATCCCATCCCTTATTTCCTCTTTCGAGTGGCCATCTTTCTCATTCTTCCCCGCATGTCCCCTCGAGGGGGAATCATATCTACTAATATTTATCCATGAAATGGTTTTTATTTGAAAGATCATTAGTCTCTCCACTTTGTCCAATTGCAATGCCCTTTCAAAGAGAGATAAAATGTATGCATCTAAATTTGCTTGCTTCATTTATCATCACTAATATCATTATTAATTGACACTAATTTTGATTGTCTCATTTATATCATTTAATTACATCTTAATATCACCCTTTATAATAATTAAATCCCATCCCCTTTCATTAGTCTTCATCATACTAACCTTGTTCCTACCCCATAAATCAATTGATTCTCCTAAATCACCACTATCTACTAACTAATCCCACTTGTCTAATATTTGAAAATTTAAAATTCCCATGACCCACCTACCCACCTAGCCTAGCATATTATGAGGTTTTCCTACATCCCTAAGTCTCTAATTACCTATCTTAATCCCCTACTAATCTTACTTAACCCCTAAATGGATTATAGAATTCTCCAATTCCAGAATCACTTCTTAATTAGCCCCTTTCTCTCTAAAAACCTCCATAATTATAGAGGCTTTCAAGGAATTTTTAATTCCTTAGAAAATCCTCCACCCTTGATCTTGTGGCAACCAATTTTGAATGGCAACCATTGATCTTCCCTCCCTCAATCTATTTAAACAAGCCACTTCTCCATGGCCAAACTAACCAATGAACTTATGAGCTTCCATGCTATCATTCTAGTCTTAAATACAACTAAACCATGCAATCCAAGTGTCTTCATCAAGCCAACATCATGCTACCAAATCTGAGTCTATGGTAAACAAATCTCAATCCAAAACCTTTAGTCTTTTATTATTTAATCTTAGTTTGGAGCAATTAGTTGTAGGATTTAAGTGTTGCTATGAATATTCATTTGTGTTTGCATTTTTATCCTAATATCTCTATATCTCAATGGTAGTTTGACATTTTAGGTATTTTGATGTAATTGCACAATCAAATTCAACAGCTCAAAATTTCATCTACAGAGATGATTCAAAGGCAACAATTCATAAGAACACAAAAAAAGGAAAAATAATGATTTCAAATATTGACAAAGGAGAGAATACTTGTTGTAATATACATACTACACAAAGTGCTACTTTATCAAGTATACCATGGACTAACATCTTTGTCAAATCTAGCATTAATAGAGAGCCATAGGCACAACACATAGATCAATGCATTACATGTATAAATAGGTCACCTTTGGAAAATTCATTAAATAATCTGAAGATCATGGATATTAAACCTTTTATTAGAATACAAGCTTACAATGCCCAAGATAGAACATGTATTATGTTACAAATGTTACTTGATAAGGAATTAATGATTTTACCCATAATACAACACGTGTCTATTAATAAAGTATCTAATCAAAAGGGAAAACCATTTTGTCATTTTTATAGAATAACAAGGCATGCTACTGATACTTGTTTAGTACTACAATATAAAATTCATAAATACAAGGACAAAGGTATTATTGAGATTATACAACCCACACTACCACCTACTAGGTCTCAAAATAAGGTTCAAGTACACTAAACTTATAAGCATTCAAGAAAAAATCCTTTGACTATTCAAGTTTTTATTGAGAAAGAATATAGATAACATGTGCAAATCGATGAGGATATAAATCCAAATATATGTACTCACATTTATTTAGTACATAGGTCATGATTAAGAGGAATTTTAAAAAGATATATATTTCCAAGATACAATAGGACATATTATAGTACGAATTGCATGTGGTCCCAATGTTGCGGACATGTTATTTTTTGTTATGAAAACAGTTAATCAAATAAGTGTTAAGCTCAGTAAAAAATAGTTGCAAGAAATAGAAGCCATAGTTGACAAGTTACAACTCTGAGAATCTTCTAAGACAAAGACGTCCAAGAGCAGTGACTATAGAGCGAACACACACAACTGTTGAAGCAAGAAATCTAGAAGAGAGCAAAAAATAAGCTACATATATTTATAATGAGTAGTACACAACTTATATCACAATGGTGCTATATTAGGCTTACAGATTACAACTCACTAAGCTCATAGCTCTATCACTCATAGCTTACACAATACTTAGCACAATAATATCTTAGGACAATAAGTTATGACTAACTACCACACCACACCATCCACCATTGAATGCCTAGGAGGATAGGTCATTTTATATGTAGTTTGAGTGCATGATGACTCAACCAAAAAAGGTGAGTGGGTGGGTTTCTCCACTATGGGTGGAGAGAACACTAGGGAGATACAATGGAAAGATGACCTCAGTGCTCTAGGCTGTCATGTCCCCTTTTTTAGTGGACATCGTCAGAGTTAATGGTTAGCCTATTATGCGACCCTTGTAGGCTGATAGGATGGATAAAGGGTCTGGATGGAGCTTGGCTTGGCTTCGATTAGTAGAATTTCTACAGTTGGCTTTCATTTGGGGTCTTTCGGACATGTTTGTCTGAGCTCTTATTATTTAGGGACTTCTGACATGCAGTGGAGCACCCTTATTTTGGTATGATCATGTGCGGAATCACTCCCTAGTTCACTAGCTTCAGACGGTTCGAGGATCCGACATGTATTGAGGGAGATATTAATATTTGATTGATTTAATCAAATATTAATTATTTGGTCTAATTTTAATTTAGAACCCCTAATTATAATTTAAGAAAACCCTAATTAGGGCAAGCATACCTTTTTGAGGGTATAAGGGTTTCTCATGGGAGAGAGTTGGATGATTATGATATTATGAATGATTATTGATTTTTGCTAAGAATTCTTCTAAGAAGATTGAGCCAAGGGTTCCAGGATTCCATTTGCATTGGAGAACATCCACTCTTTAGTGTGTGCGATTTAGAGGTTGTGAGATATCAGCCGATCTATTGCCAATTTGAGAGATAACTTCATACAGAAGCTATCACAGAGGTTTACAGGTATTTATTTCATTAGGTTTTGATTTAGTAATTGTCCAGATAAAGCTTTTCTGTATTAGTGGAAGATTTCTTCAGATCTGGAGTACAACATACAGGCCGCACTATTTTCCATTAGCTTTTGTATGAGATTCGTATAGATCTGTACAAATCCATACCGTTCTGCATCAGGTCGGAAAGCGCCGTGGGAAGCACAGAGACCGACATCGGTAGTCCAGTGACCAACATCAATCGACTCAGAAACTGACATCGGCAGGATATTGACTGACATCGGCCGAACCAGGTCGTCAGAGACCGACGTTGCCAGTTTTCAGAGTGTTATACCACTGACAGGGGCATAATAACTAACAATGGTGACTGTGTTTTTAACACAGCAACCCGAGACGGACCAGATCCAGGGTTTATTTCTAGTTTGCAAAAAATTCAGGTTTTTAAGATAGTATTTTAATATTCTTTTTATATGTATGATAGAGGACTTCTATTGTAATCATCTGAACGAATAATACGATCATTGATTTGCCAGTTAAGAGATTATACTACTGTCTATCTATTTAATTGAATTTATCTTGCAAAAATTACAATTTGTTCTTATTTCATACAAAAAATCAGAATACATAGAAAAGCAATTCAGAGCTTTTATCTTTCTACAATCCCTATTGGTTGGGGATATTACAGTGGTATCAGAGCCAAATTCCTGCCATCCTATTGGGTAGATCAGAGCCAAATTCCTGCCATCTTGTTGGGTATACCAGAGCTAAATTTTGCTATCCTGTTGGGTAGATTGGACATTGAATCAGTTAGTAAATCATGGGTACTTCAAGTACTCAGAACCAGTGGGACAAGGATATGGAGAAGCTGAAACAAAGTTTGAATATGTTGGTTGAAAACCAGAATAGGATGAATAAATTACTTTCAGACCCTACATTCAAAGCCAAATTAGTACGGCGTATGACATATTTTTTTAAAGGGACCACATCACAAAACAAGAAGGAAGAGGAGGTTGACCAGTTTTCTCATGAGCTGGAGGATACCCAGAATTCCTTGGTCTATACTCAGTTGGCTCTCCAGGATTCTGAGAGGCACGTGGATGACCTATGTCATGAGGATTTGGACTCTCAGTTAGTTGCAAAAGACGAGGGAGCTGGAGATTGTGATGATGAGATAGTTTCAGTAGCAGCTTCTTCAAAGTTAGATGAGGATGAGTCTGATGCTGGCATTCAGAGTGTGGAGGTATACTAAGAGGTTAGTACATTGAGTGTTGTTGGTGAGTACGTTCCTACAGTTGTTGCTGAGGAACATGTTGTTGGGGCTGACACACATGTTCAGGATTTGGGAGTACTTGGTCTTGATGTGTTTAGGGTACCAGTGGAGTCGAGTCTCTAGATTGATTCTTCTCACACAGATGATAGTGTGGTACAGTTGGTTGTGCCACCTTTACAGAGGGCTCAGTTGTGGTGTGCGGGGGAGTATGTTGATGCTTTCGCGTATAATTTTTACTGCACTGCATCATTCATGGAGTATTTGTTGGATAGTGTAGGTGTTCGTTTGGACTCACATAAAGTAACAGAAGGTGTTCTCATCTAAGGTATTAGTGCTATTAGCAGATTGGGTGGGGAGATTATAGTGATCCTTTTTACTATGCTACCTCACAGGGATTTTAAGGTGGGGTTTGTTGAGTAGATTGCATAGGGTCCTGTCCAGCCTACAACCACTTGGAGTCAGAGATTGGAGCCATCTGTTGATTCCCAGTTCAATGATGGTGAGCCAGTAGCAGAGTTTGGGGGTTCCTACCGGCATTATACAGTGGGGTATACTCATTATTTTTCTTTTGACCCAGAGATAGAAGATTTGATTTCACACAGGTGTAGATCGGCTCCAGTTTCTTACCATCCATTATGGGATGGATTGGCACCATCTTTTGTAGATGGCATATGTAGTTGCAAGTTACACAGCCTGCAGTATCGACACATCCAGGGCAGTTGTGATTTTGGAGATTGGTTGAGTTGCATTTGCCAGTTTGTTTATGGATTCCTCTTGGTTATATTTTAGAGGATATTGCAGGAGCTTGCATTGATTGTCATCAATATAGATCATGACTATATTTGGGATCCAGGAGGATTGAGTGGTTTGTTGTTCAGAGATTGCTTGAGGGCAAGCAATTTCAGGAGGGGCGGATTGTCATGTCCCCTTTTTTAGTGGACATCATCAGAGTTGATGGTTAGCCTATTATGCGACCCTCATAGGTTGATAGGATGGATAGAGGGTCTGGATGGAGCTTGGCTTGGCTTCGATTAGCAGAATTTCTATAGTTGGCTTTCATTCGAGGTCTTTTGGACATGTTTGCCTAAGCTCTTATTATTTAGAGACTTTTGACATGCAGCGGAGCACCCTTATTTTGGCATGATCATGTGCGGAATCACTCCCTAGTTCACCAGCTTCAGACGGTTCGAGGATCCGACATGTATTGAGGGAGATATTAATATTTGATTGATTTAATCAAATATTAATTATTTGGTCTAATTTTAATTTAGAAACCCTAATTCTAATTTAAGAAAACCCTAATTAGGGCAAGCATACCTTTTTGAGGGTATAAGGGTTTCTCATGGGAGAGAGTTGGATGATTATGATATTATGAATGATTATTGATTTTTGCTAAGAATTCTTCTGAGAAGATTGAGCCAAGGGTTCCAGGATTCCATTTGCATTGGAGAATGTCCACTCTTCAGTGTGTGCGATTAAGAGGTTGTGAGATATCAGCCGATCTATTGCCAATTTGAGAGATAACTTCATATAGAAGCTATCACAGAGGTTTACAGGTATTTATTTCATTAGGTTTTGATTTAGTAATTGTCCAGATAAAGCTTTTCTGTATTAGTGGAAGATTTCTTTAGATCTGGAGTACAACATACAGGCCGCACTATTTTCCATTAGCTTTTGTATGGGATCCATACAGATCTATACAAATCCATACCATTCTGCATCAGGCTGAAAAGCGTCGTGGGAAGCACAGAGACCGACATCGGCAGTCTAGTGATCGACATCGGTCGACTCAAAAATCGACATCGATAGGATATCGACCGACATCCACTGAACCAGGTCATCAGAGACCGACGTTGCCAGTTTTCAGAGTGTTATACCACCGACAGCGGCATAATAACCGATGACGGTGACTGTGTTTTTAACACAACAACTCGAGACGGACTAGATCCAGGGTTTATTTCTAGTTTGCAGAAAATTCAAGTTTTTAAGATAGTATTTTAATATTCTTTTTATATGTATGACAGAGGACTTCTATTGTAATCATCTGGATGAATAATACGATCATTGATTTGCTAGTTACGAGATTATACTACTGTCTATCTATTTAATTGAATTTATCTTGCAAAAATCACAATTTGTTCTTATTTCATACAAAAAATCAGAATACACAGAAAAGCAATTCAGAGCTTTTGTCTTTCTACAATCCCTATTGGTTGGGGATATTACATAGGCACTCAAGGGACAAGGTGGGATGGTGACCCCATCCACTGAGTATGTGACCCCATGCACTCACAAATACATGATGGCATCATGATGACATCATGATGATGTCTTTATAATGTCATACATCACCTATAAAGACCTAATATCCACCTAAGCAAGGTGAATAATAAAATTGAAGGAAAAACCCATGCAAAGGTGAAAATCTACACTAACGCCCCTTTAAGCGTATCTTAGGTTGGTAGTAGAATTGGTTCCTAACAACTAAGCATGATCAGGTACCCAAGTATATAATAAATTGAGGACTAAGAATCCCCCCATAAGATGATGTTGAAGTTGTCAATAATCTAAGTAGAAGATAACCAGTGTTGATGATGAGATCCTTTTCTTGTAGATTGAAGAAGGTTTCAAGGATTGTTGAGCCATGCTCTTCTCTTCACATGAACATTCATTCAATGAATGTTCCATGCCATTCTTCTGATTGGTCTACTTCCATGGCATTACCTCTAGCTTCTATGCACTATCTTGCTAGACCCAGAACTTGTAAGATGACCAGTGTCGATGATGAGATCCTTTTCTTGTAGACTGAAGAAGCTCCATCCGCATCAAATAATTTTTATTCCCTTTACCAAAGGAAGAACATGATGTGTGCACTAAAATTTTGCCCATTCCACAATGGAAGATGAAGGCAATAATATGAAGATCTCTAAATATTGTCCCAATTTAATGTGTGGCTTTACCACTGTGTGGATTGCTACCATTGATCCCAAAAAAGCTTATTTTTTATGGTGTCTCCTTTATCAACGCTTACCTGTGGGTGACCAACTCAAGCATTTAGGAGTCTCAAACCCCATCTCCCTGGCTTGTCGATAACCAAAGACTCTTAAACACCTCTTTGGGTTTTGCTCTCATGCACAATTTGCATGGTGCTAGATTCATTCTCTTTTTCAGTCCCTCTGACTTGAATTTTTCATGTGGAAAATGGCTCTATTGGGGGACTTGACTCTGTTGCCTGTAAAATACAACATATTTTGGTAGATGTTTTGATCTGATATTTTATTTGAAATTTGGAAAGCTAAAAATCATGCTTGCTTTAATCATAAAGAGCTAGAACAAAGTTTTTTTGTTACTAACAAAATTATTGTTATATGTAATGTTACTCTTCAGATTCAAAGCCAAATTGACAAAGTTTAACTAGAACTTAACCATCTCCAACATTTGCTTGATCACTGGAGAAATGTCTCGTGTGCGGTTAGCCATGAACCCCCTGAGCCTCCATGACATCTTACGCCTCCCCAAGGACGAGCGTGTGGACCATGCCAACAATGTTCCAAAACTAGACACAAGAGTTATTCTCCTTGTTAGTTACCACCTCACTAATCTTCTCCATGACGTGGTGGTCCGAGTGGCTCTTGCAGATCTAGAGGTGATGGCAGGGGTTGGGGATCCCCTCCTCCATCTCATGATGGTGACATAAGGGGTTGGGGTCCTCCCCTTCAAGGCAAATTTTTGCAATTGGTTCTGGCAATTTCCCTTGAAATAAATCAAGATGAGGCATTAAAAGCTCAACAAAACAATGGTTGGGAGCCTTTACATGTGGACGAGGATCCTCTTACCCTAAGAGGATGGGGTGGTAAGCCTCAGGACTTGCCGTCTCTACCGCCTCCCCTAATGTCCATGTTTACAGTCGCTGCTTAATTATTCTCACTATTATTATATATTCTTTGGTCTTTCTACTTAATTGTCAAACTATTGAAATGATCTTTCTTTTTATTTGTCTATCATTTTTTAACCAACTTTTAAACTTTCTCTAGAATATTTTCGCCCCCCATATAATTATACTCATAGGAAATAACTTAAGAAGGAAAAAAAAAAAAAAAAAAAAAAACCTAAACCTTTTTTTGGGGATATGATTAACATCATACCATATTTTATTCGATTCATATAATAAAAACACCCTTCATCAAAACTCAGTTACAAAAACAAAACCTAATACTCCATGATTTTCACCCTCCAGCCCATAACTTCGTCATGCGATTTCATTCGCTTTTATATTTGCTAAAAATGAAATGTCAACGGTCGACGCAATCCCAAAACGAAAATGCTCGCTTCGACATCATGTGTCCATCTTATTCCCTGCAAATATAATCCCCGTAATATAGTTCAGACCCACAAATTCAGCCAATTTCCAATTGGCAAATTCAGGCTGAGGAGCACACGCCCGCTTATTCCTCAGATTGTAATGGCGGAAGTCAATTCAGCAAAAGGGAAAAATCTCTCTCCTGGTAAGCATTATGCTCCCTTATCACAGATTTTCTTAGATATATTATATTGAAACATATCCTCAACCTTTGAACCAAACCCCCGCTTTCTGAATGTTTGTTTGAAGAGTAATATGATTGTTGTTCTGCATATTTCAACATTTTGGCAAAGTTCTCGAAACCCCTTCGATGAAGTAGATAATTAGTAATTTTTTTTGTTTGAATGGAAACTTTGGAGGTTAATTATTATTATAACAATTTCTCAGAGTTTTCCTCGTGTTTTTCTCATAAACCACAAAATTGGCTTGAAAAGCGAGGAATCTGAACTCGAGGCTTTCGTTCCAAAGCCATATTTCACAAAAGGGAGGAGCATAACATACTAATAAATTTCATTCCTGCCCAGGTGAATTAGCCAGAATTAGTTGCATTTATTATATAAGCATAGTATTATCAAATGTCCCAAAGATTCATTAACCCATGTATAATTTATGGGTTGCATCATTTCGCTAGGTTGGTAAGAATGATCCATTTAGTTTATTTCAGCTTTCTGAAGGAGTAATGATACGCTGTCTTCAGACCTGTAATAGTGGTCCCATACTTAACCCCCAATCCGGCAAGTGTATCCCCAGGCTGCATATTAGATGACAAGTAAATAGCAGGCAATCTATTATCAGTAAACATCCTTGTCCTTCTTGAAATTGAACAGACTCTTAAAGTAATCCTTGAATGCAAAGTTGAGTGACTGAGTGGGAAAATAAAGTATGACATTAGCAGTGTTTCCTCTCCACAAAGCAAGCATGCCTTCTTCCTTGATTGTTCGGCCAAAACAATCACCAATACCTTTCTACCGCTCAGAAAGCCGACCAGACTTCAACATTTCATCCTGATTTTGAATCAACAGCTTGACACGCTCAATTGGAGCAGCTTGCAGTAGAAACCACTCACTCAAGAATCATAAACCTTATAAAATAGGCGTAATGCAAAAACAACCTGCTATAACTATTGTCGTCCAAGGCTTGACTAGCCTTTCAAATGGACGGGTTACCTATGGCGAGCTCCTCCTGCGAGCCCCTTCAACGCTGAAGTGAAGAATCTAGATATGGCGAGCTTCTCCCTTCAGGACCTACCAATATATACTCACCTATATCCGCTGCTCCGTCCGTGTTCCAATGGCGAGCTGCCATTATATAGTCATCGCTTGTTATATCTTCAATGGCTCTCGTGCCATACAAAATAAAAGACTATGTAATTATACAAACTCAGCCCTGTAGCAACTGGTGCCACATCCAACGAATTCTATAAAATGGGAATGGAATTCCTTTACACTCGTAGCCTCTATCAAAATGGGTAATCTGGCTAAACATCCACTGCCTTCACCGAGGCTGTAAGAGTTTTACAATTCGGCGGTCTTTCTAGGCTTAAACAGTCTTCAAAATAGACGAATACCCCCTCCATCCAAAATTCACGTAGTTAACTTCAACTGCCTTACTCCAATGGCGAACCAGATATAATATAATCACGTCTTCCCATGGCACAAAAGACCATGCCAAATCGGAAGCAGAATGTCCACACTACTCAGAACTGTATATGCATACACCGTTCGCCATAGCCCAAAGGCTTCACGGCATAGCTGTCTCCATTCAAGTTTATGTGATTATCATGCCTTCACATTCACCTCCATTTTCGTCCCACACTTTCTTTGGCATCTGCTTACTTTTCCAATGCTTCCGCTGTACTGCTGCATACTCTCCTCAGCCCTTCAATCCTCCTTAGTAAGCTTTGAAGCCTTCAAACTCTTACTCTCCTCATCTCTCTGTGCTTCATCAGCCGACTTTGAAGCATTCGAATTGGCATTTACCTCAGCCTCCTTTTTTTCTCACAGAGCATCCAGAAAACTGGAAAAGGCTGTCATTGTCCCTCAAATGAAGGATTCTTCTTATCCCCTTGAGATTTTCTATTCAAGTCCAGCGGAACCCAAAATCTAGGAAACTTATTCTTCTCTACGTTCCTCTTATCCCATCCATGCATATCTTACTCTTTTTGAAAGAGTCTCTCCTCTCCTACGCCCAACTTGGCTCAAGATAAAAACAAAAATAGTTTTTAATTTCCAACAATATACTAATTTGGAGAAGACTAATATATTACGGTTGAAAGATTTCAACCACTCCCCTCATTTGCTCTTTAAGCCAAGATTGGCTTCCAACATGGGGATTCTCTCTTACCTAATTTTACCTTTTCACTTTTGACAATTACATTTACTCTCAAGGTAAAGGTTTGAAATCTAAACACAATTTGGAGGGAAAACAAGAATTTGAAGTTGAATTCAACTTCACGCTAGAACATCATTTGAATTTGCATGTTTGATGACCTCAACTAGTCCTCCATGAAGCTATTGTAGATGCTCCTGCATCAAGTAAAATAAAGAAAACATGCTTCTTTTTCCAATCCAAGCGCTGGAGAAGGGCTTGCCACCCAACCTTAGACGCAGGGCTGCTCTTTCAAGTTTTATTGGAGTTGAACACAGTTGCAATAAGCAATCGAACAAGCATTGAAAGTTACCAAACAGGTCCTTCCTATACTGTAGAGATCAATCCCAAAAATGATTATAGGATTAGGATGAATGCACACTTATTCAATCTCTAAAGGAATGTCTGAGCATCAATCAATTGTTCTAAGATTATTTTTTATGGTGTCCCTGCTTCTCCAGGAGCATGCTTTATCTTAGCTTAAACCTCCTATAAAGTCTGTTCTGCAGTGGTCAATGCCATGCAATCACATGCCGCATTACATTTTTCCCAATTGAAAATGACAAAATCTCACACGATTGCATCCCTTTGGCATATACCAGAGCAAGAATTGTATACATTGTTGAGCCCTTGTTATTGGTATGGCCTCATTTGTAGCCACTTGAGTTCACGATGAAGCCATCAACCAATTCACTGACTAATGGTTGATGAGAAGGCCTCTTTTAAGCTTGGAATAGAGAACTGAGTATTTCCTCCGAATGATTGCAATTATTATGCACATATGATCATTACAAGATCTGCATGTTCACCAACATACAAATCACATGAGCTTGTTCATGCGTCTTTTTCAAAGTAGATAGACTTTAATACAAAGTTACAAACAAGCATTGCTTTTGAGGTCATGTTTATATCGCCTCAAACTTGTTGCTATAGATCCATAGTTTACTTGGTGTGTATTCATAGTTACAAACAGACAACAATGTTAAATCATCTGTATGCTACAAAAATAAAAATTATAAAAACGGAGGTTAAAGGGGAGTCAATGCGTTTGGAGTACACGTACATGCTCAAATAACCTCGAACTGCTTAATTGGTGAATTACATAACCATGACTCTTGAAAGTAGAGTTACCATGTTCGAAAAGTTTGGATTGTTCAAAAGGGGAAAAAAGTTCGGAAGTTCGGGATTTTGAAAAAAGTTTGGTTCGGTAAGTTCAGTAGTTCGGTTAGGAAATTTTGTAAATTATAAAAAATAAATATATCGTACATATTTGTAAAACATAAACATAAATAAATTGATAACACATGATAACAAAACCCAATAGAGTGTTAAACTTCAATGTTCATTGTTCAACATCATACATATAAAAGAACACAAAAATACTAATGATAAATATAGTCTTATTTTTTTTAAAAAATTAACAAAAAAAAAATTTAAAGTAAATTATTAAATACAAATAAGAATTTCAAGTTGAAAAAAAACATAAATATAAATACTATAGCAATAATTATATAGTATTTTCTAAATTATTATTACTATTACTAAATTAAAATTATTAAACATTCAAAATTTTAAACAATAAAATAAAACTAAAAGTAAATTCGAAGTATTAAAAGACAAAAAAAGAAAGATACAAGGTAAACCGTAAAACTTACCTCACTCGATGTTAAAATATCCTGTCGTTGTTGAGTTGCTAAAGCCTAAATGTTAAAACGCTCTGCCATCTACGACCTGCAGTTTCGATCTTGAAGCTTGCTTGTTTCGGGTTGCCACTTCCCTATTCGTCATTCGATGCGATTACCACTTACTAGATTGCAACCCTGTTCGTCATGTGCCGCAATTTCTAAACCATGTTCACCGCAGTTTCAACTTTCAACTGTGAGCTCCTGTATACGCTAAAGCAAAATGGACCATGGTAAATACTAAACCATATTAGATTTAGGGTTTTTTTAAAAAAAAAATAATCGCGCCGACTATCCCCCCTTGCAAAAATGAATTTAATGAATAAAAAAATAAAAATGAAAACAAATATTCCTTCAAAAAACGAATTTAACTGAACAAATTTGTTTTGCTCAAAAAGTTCGGTTCGAACAAATTTGTTTTGCTCAAAAAGTTCGGTTCGAACAATATATGGATTTTGTTCATAAGAATATGGTAACTATGCTTGAAAGTGAGGTTAGAAGTATTAAATAGAATACATACTCTATATTGCATACGATAACATCACCAGGATATGCAATTAGGAGCCTTCAAATATTTTATAACTGTCAAGACCAAATTAACCTTCATAATTTAGCATGATGCTAGAAGAGAATACAAAAAAAATCCATGTACAAGAAATGGCACAAGCTATCCCATTGTCCTCTCAAATGCATTGTAGTGAAACAAACAATTAAACACATCTTGGGTTTTTTTATTTCACACCAAATTGCTTCTATAAGCCAAACAATCCCTTATCCATACATGAGAAATCAAGACAGGGTGCAAAACAACCCTTTTGCTTTTGCTGGAAAAATGAGGTCCAAAAGGCTACAATCACACACATATTGCTACTCACGTTTTCCTTTTTTGTCAAAATATATAAGTTTAACATGCAGCAAAAGCAGATGTATAACCAAAAAACCAAATAATAAAAAATTAGACACAAATACAACTTTGAAATAGTTAGTTGAAGTTTGAAATGTTGAATATCAAATGTGATACGTTTTTTCACATGCTAGAGTTGTCATACTTACATAGGTTGGCTATGAACACATAGTTAAGCTTGGGGCACCCAAAATCAGTTTATTTTAATTCTATTTTCAATCCCAATGAAGTTACTTGTTCAAAGATTGACCTGTGACACTCGAGCACACATCTTAATCACAGACTATCCGCTGGAAGCTTTAGCTCATACGCCACCTCTCCAACACGCCTAACAATCCTGAAAGGACCATAGTACTGTGGCTTGAGCTTCTCTGATCCACTCTTCCTAAGAGTAGATTGTCGGTAGGGCTGCAACATGAGATATACCATGTCTCCCACCTCAAAAGATCTCTCGGTCCTCTTCTGATTTGCATACTGCTTTTGCTGATTTTGTGCCTTAGCAATATTCTCCTTAAGAGCCCCCATAATGTCTTGGCTCTCCTGCAATAAGTCTCCCGCACTAGGCACTCTACTGTCACTCAGTAGCAAATCGAGAAAACTAGGCGCCTCATACCCATACAATGCCATGAATGGGGACATCTGAATGGTCATGTGGTAAGTGGTATTGTAACAATACTCACATAAGTATATCCACTTAACCCACCCCTTTTGTTGCCCTGCTATGTAATTCCTGAGGTAGCCTTCCACCCATTTGTTCACTATCTCCGTCTGACCATCGGTCTGTGGGTGGTAACTGGTGCTCGGTGTAAGCTCGGTCCCACAAAGTCTGAACACCTCCTGCTAGAAGTGACTCAGGAACCAACTATCCTTGTCGCGAACTATGCTCCGAGGCAACCCATGTAATCTGAAAACCTCACGGAAAAATACTTCTACTACCTATGTAGCTGTGTAAGTAGTGGTGATCGGAAAGAAGTGGGCATACTTCGTCAGCCGATCCACAACTACATATATGCAATCACGTCCTTGGGCTTTAGGCAAGCCCGAAATAAAATCCATCGACAGGCATTCCCACTTCCTATCAGGTATTGGAAGTGGCTGCAACAACCCTGCCGGATATGTTTTCTGCTTGTTCTGCTGACAAACAAGGCACTCTCGCACATACTGAACATCTGCCTTAAGCCCCTTCCATGTAAATCTCTCCCGAACTTGTTTGTATGTCTTAAAGTACCCGGGATGCCCTGCTATAGGTACATCATGGAAAGCTCGCAGAATGGTGTTCTTCATCTCTGACCCTGGGATCAAGAAAATCCTGTTCTTGTAAATGATCAACTCATTTACTAGTGTGTACCTGGTGTCCACAGTAGATCCCTCAACAATGCCAGATGCCCATGTATCCTTGGATACTCTGCCACAATCAGGTGCCTCCAATCCTCTGCAATCTGTACCATAGAACTCAGATGAGGCCGGCGTGAAAGAGCGTCAGCAACAACATTCTGTGTACCTTTGACATAGGTGATGTCAAAGTCATATCCTTGTAACTTACCCACTTTTGCTGACGGTCATTTAAATCTCGCTGTCCTAGGAAATGCCTCAAGCTATTATGATCAGTTTTAATACAAAACTTACTGCCCACTAAATATTGCCTGAATTTGGCCAAGACATGCATTATGGCCAGCATTTCCTTATCATATATACTGTAAACCCTCTCTGGTCCTCTGAGCTTCCTACTCTCATAAGCAATTGGGTGCTTGTCCTGCATAAGCACCGCTCCAATGCCCTCACCAAAAGCATCACATTGAAGCTCAAAAGGCTTCGTAAAATCTGGCAGTGCCAATACTGGACATGTAGTCATAAGCTCCTTGAACCTCACAAAACACTCCTGTGCCTCAGGAGTCCAAATGATTGCACATTTTTTCAACAAATCTGTCATAGGTGCTGCATGGCTTGAATATCTACTGACAAATCTGCGATAGAAATCACATAACCCAAGAAATCCTCGCAGCTGTGTAAGGTTCTCAGGTGTAGGCCAATCTATGATAGCACGGATCTTCTCAGGATCCATCTGCACTCCCTCTGCACCGATAATATGGCCTAAGTATAACAACTCAGTCATCCCCAAATCACACTTGGATTCCTTGGCATACAAGGACTCCCTATCCAAAATGTTGAGTACTGTATCCAAATGAGCCAAGTGCTCTTGCCATGCCCCGCTGTAGACCAATGTAGACCAATATATCATCGAAGAAGACAAGTACATATCTCCTCAATTGTGAGTGGAAGACCCTGTTTATGGTGGACTGGAATGTCGCTGGAGCATTGGTTAGCCCAAATGGCATAACCACAAACTCAAAGTGTCCACAATGACAGCGAAATGCGGTCTTCTCAATATCTTGCTCATAAACTCTGATCTGATGATATCCCGATCTCAAGTCTATCTTCGAGAAGTAACAGGCACCATGGAGCTCATCAATAAGATCATCTATATGGGGTATGGGATATTTGTTCTTAATAGTCCTCTTATTCAGGACCTTGTAATCTATGCACATACGAAGAGTACCATCTTTCTTCTTCACTAGAACAACTGAAGAAGCAAATGGTGACTTACTCGGTCAAATGTGACCCATAGCAAGCAACACCTTGATAGTCTTCTCTATCTCATCCTTAAGCCGCTTTGGGTGTCGGTAAGGAGTAATCATGACAGGCTTGGCGCCCTCCTCAAGCTCTATGATGGGCTTAATACCCCTGTCTGGAGGTCTCCCTGGTGGAAGGTCACTGAAAACCTTCCCATGCTTAACTCTCCACTGCTGAATGTCAGGATGATACTCGGTCTTATGTTGCCCCTCCTGTGTAGGCATCAAAGTACACTCGGTGGCCCACTCAACCATGTCATGACGCATAAGTCTCTCCATTCATCGGAAGGAAATAGTCTTGATGTTACTGTCTCGGATGGCCTTCAGTATATGAGTCTTCCCATCCACCTCGAACCGGATCTCCATGTCTTTAAGGCGAAGTATAACTTCCTCAAGAGAATGAAGCCACTTCATGCCCAAGACTATATCAATATCGCCCATATTTACCACATAATAATCAGCCTTGAATTCATAATTATTCAGGCACAAAGGAAGATCCTTAATCATACGGTGACACTTGAGACTGTAACCATCAACGACCTTAACCCGAATGCCCTCAAACTCTTCGGTTATAAGCCCACACCTCTCCACAAATCTGGCATCAATAAAATTATGGGTGGCACCTGTGTCTAAAAGGGTGATAACCTTTTGACCAGCGAAAACTCCACGAAGTCTGAAAGATCCCTCCTGCTGTATGCTAGACAACCGTGCCTCCTAGAGCTGGATCTCTGACTCTGCCTCCACCTTAGGCTCTGAAGCCTCTGACTCTGACTCCTCAGAACTCTCCTACTGTCCGGAATTTTCAGATTCCGAATCCTCATAATAAGCCCACATAACTCTATTGGCCTTACCCTTAGGCCACAAAGGACAATCATGATTAGCATCATAGGGACCCTTGCAGTAGAAGCAAAGCTTCTTCTTGTGCAAATCATTAAGAGTCTCACGATCCAAGGGTGCTGCTGATTTTCCCTTTGAATCACTCTTAAAATCAGATTTCTCTCTATTTTTATTGAATCCCTTGTTGTCCTTAAATAAAGTACTCCTGGAATTGGACTTGCTAGATGGAGCTGCAAGTTCCATGCTGCGTGCCTTCTTCATCGCTTCCTGTAGGGAAAGAGGATCAAAGGCTTTTACCCAACCCTTCAGTGGTTCGGATAATCCCTCGGTGAACAAAACAACCAATCTCCTATCTGAGATCTCTGGCACCATAACGGATAACCTCTGAAAGTCACTATTGAAATACTCCAATCCGCCTGCCTGTCTCAACTGTGCCAACTCCCTGAAGTAGACTTCTAGATCTTTCTTATCAAATCTCTCTACCAACTTGTCCACAAAGTCCTGGTATGAAGTCACCTAGTTAAGCTGTAGGGTAACCATCCCATGG
This sequence comes from Torreya grandis, assembly GCA_037957365.1. Taxonomy (NCBI): domain Eukaryota; kingdom Viridiplantae; phylum Streptophyta; class Pinopsida; order Cupressales; family Taxaceae; genus Torreya; species Torreya grandis. The sequence goes on along the minus strand of JARHVA010002552.1, from coordinate 462,515 downwards.
TACCACCAATCATTTCCAGCTCCCTCTAAATGTAGTGTGGCATATTTTATTGCCTCCACTTCTGTCATAGGTCTCAGTGCCAGGAAAGTGTCAAGCTTGTGAATCCAAGTCTGCGCTGTCATCTTGCTACTACCATCAAAAGTAGTCAAAGAAAACTTGCCTGTAGCCCTCTTCAGCGCACTATTTTGACCTCTAGGCCTCCCATCCTGTTTGAGTGACCTGTAATGCTCTCTCCTCTGATTTACAAAGCGTTCAAAGGTCATCCTCTCCCGAACTTGAGGAACTAATAATTTTCATTCATCATTTGTAGCCATGAGTGCATCTGCAAATATGGGTCTCCTGCCGCCTCCTCTGCTGGAGCTTCTTCTGGCTCCTCCGGAACAAATGTAGGGCGTGTAGGCCTATCAGCTGTTCTGGAATGGGTCCGCTGTGGTCTCTGATTACCTGTAGCACTCCTGTTATCTCCATGTTCTCCATTCTGTCTAACAGGTGGGTTCAACCTTTCTACCATAGTAGTGAGTGCCTGTAATGCCTACGCCATCTGTTACTGCCCTGTAACCATAGCACGGAAGAAATCTTTGGTATCCTGATCATCATTATTCCTGTTGCCTCTGGGTGGGCTACCCTCACCCCTGTCACCCATGATGACCGGCTGTGGTTCTAAACCCTGTTCGCCTTCAAGGCTCTCCTGCGTGTATAATACCTGTGTGAACCAACCTCCTCTGGCGGCATGTAATAACTAAACCCTTAGGATGGCAGGATTTAGCTCTGATACCAATGTAGACTGGCCGTCACACCAAAAGTCCCGGGATGATTTGGGTCCTCTTCCAGACCCATATGGCCAGTCACTTCGGACCATTGAGGCAACACCCTCGGGCAAGTGGTGCCGTTGACTCTTATCGACCGACCAGGAGATCACTCTCGACCGCTGGGTTGTCGTCCAGTGGGGCCCGACATCGGATCGTCACAAAATATGGACTAGCCGTCACACCAAAAGTCTTGGGATGATTTGGGTCCTCTTCTAGACCCATATGGCTAGTCACTTCGGATCGTCGAGGCAACACCCTCGGGCAAGTGGTGCCGTTGACTCTTACCGACCGACCAGGAGATCACTCCCGACCGCTGGGTTGTCGTCCAGCGGGGCCTGACATTGGATCATCACAGACCACCACGCCTAGAAGGTCTCGACCGCGAGACCTCGGCTCTGATACCAATATGGACTGGCCGTCACACCAAAAGTCTAGGGATGATTTGGGTCCTCTTCTGGACCCCTATGGCCAGTCACCGAAGGACCGTCGGGGCAACACCCTTGGGCACGTGGTGCCGTTGACTCTTACCGATCGACCAAGAGATCACCCCCGATCGTTGGGTTGTCGTCCAGCGGGGCCCGACATCGGATCATCATAGGGAACGATCAAAATGTCAGGTTGTTTTGTATACTTTTTCCATTAGAAGATCTTATAAATAACCAACACTCTGTAATCTGTAGTTCTCTCATTTTTAATAGCGAAGAGTAACAATAAAAATACGAATAACTTATATCAATTGAAAGGTAGATGATAGGAGTACTTTAGACTGTATAACCATGAGCAAATTTGATGTGATCAATAATCATTGTAGCCACCCATAAATCACGCACACCACATAAGAGAGTATCCATCTCATTTTTTGTGAACACTTGCAAAAGTGAAATAGGAAGCATCTAATTAAATCCTGGTCGCAGGGACTCAATTTGCCGCATGATTCCTGTCATAATACTTGCATCCACAGCGAATGAAACATATTCATCGAGGTTATCCATGCTAACCAAGATGTTGCTCTCTCCTAGTTTGAGGGGATAGTCAGAGAAACCAGGGAGAGTGAAATCAATGCAAAGGTCTTCAATTCGTGCTCCACAGTAATGTAAACATGAGATTTCCTCTCTTATCACTTGGAATAGATTCCAAGAATTTACTTCGACGGACAAGAGCTTCCATTTCTTGGAATGTTGTTCCAAGTTCAGGATCAAAGGATTTAATATCATATAAATCAAGCTCCTTTCCAAGAACAAGTTTATAAAAAGCCGTTGAAATAGGGAAGTCCAGAAATCGGTCATCTTGAAGAGCTTTAGCCATTAGATGTCCAAGAAGACAAAAATTTTGTATCACCTTCAAATATGTGCTTCCATTAGAAGAATCTATATGAGGTGGGTAAGGACAAGGAAATAATCCATGAGATGTTTGAATAAACTCTCCATTTTGAACAGTTTCCACAATTCTAGTGGACAACAAATTTGTTCTCCACATGCCGAATGTAGTCCTTTGCCATTCATGACTAATAAGTGTGTAGAACTCAAGAGTTGGACCTAGACCAGTGCCAACCTCATTATAGTATTCAATTTCAAGAACAGTCTTACAACACAACTCCATCACTTTTGCAGCTGACTCCAATATACGTTTCCGTGAAACATGAACATTTTGTCGTTGTAGTCAACCAACATGACGTCCTCGATTGTTTGCCGTATTTGGGTTTTGAGCAATCTATTGTTGTTGCAAACAATGTAATGCACGATGTATTCCTAATGTAGCAGAATTAAAATATTGCCTCCTTATCTTGGAAGGAAACAAAAATGGAGACTTTAATCAGCTGGTGACACCAAGGTGGCAGACCAATACTACATAAAGTTGTTGCATCTTATAGTTGACGTGCTAACTTTAGTTTTAATTTTGCCACTCAAAAATTCTTCTTGAGGAACAAGAGGTCCGTCAACTTTCAATTCATCTAGGCTTTTCAAGTTTCCTTCTGCAATTGCATCAGATAAGCTCTGAGATCTCAAACAAGGAGATAAATTGTTAAGCCCTTCTACAACTCGTAGTAGCCACAAACTATCATGTGTTATCTGACTTTTCAAAATCACAAGAATATTTCTCTGCAAAATATTGTCAATAAAAGACACATTCTTAATAAGCACAGCTGTAGAACACATTTTATGAAATTCTGTCAAATTTATTTTGGTCGGTGCATCTGCCCTTCGATATGTAATTGTGTGAACTTTATCCCAAAATCTCTCCCTGCAAGGACATTCTGACCCTGCATACCTTGGCTCATCTCCCTCTTGTACCACATTATATTGACCTTGCATATTCTAACCTTGCATAACTGTGACATGCCTAGCAAAATCAGTTCTTGGGTGTTCACAAAGACGCACAAATTTATGATATGCCCTGTCAGACATCAACATAATTTGTTGTTGTTCAATTTCTTCCCTTAACTGCTTCTGAACATATAATAGACGGAGCTTGTGTTCTTCAATTTGGAGTGTTTGAACAAGTTCGAATCTAATCTGCTTTCCACCTAATGCCATTCCCAAAAGTGAATTTGATACTTGCTTCTTCTCACCATATTTCACTGAGAATTTTTCTGCATATTTTTTGTGAAGCATGATTTAGCTTCTACTTGAATACATGCATAGTTGTGCATTTCCATCTTTGTTAACAATTATAGGCCTTGTCTCTTCATTCAAAAATAGAGTGTTGGGGTCTCGTTTGGCTGTCTCCAAAGTTTGGCCTCTAATTTCATTTTTTAAACCATTTGTTAGTTTGATATGTAGAGTAAATTTATTAGTTGATACTATTGCTGAAACAACTTGATCTTGATGTTGGGTAGATGGTGGTGGCCCAATGCATCGGAATATATCTAGCGGTATGGTTCATCTATGTTTAAATGGTTTGGAAGCCAATATTCGAACTCTAAAAACAATGAGCTCCGCTAGTTCATCTTTTGCTGTGGATAGCGGAGAATCATGGCTATAATTAAGCTTTTTATTAACCTCCTCCATAAACCACTCTGCTCCAGTATTTTGTGACTTTGACTCTTGATTTTTCCATATTCGATCAATTATTTTGATTGACTCTCCATCTTGTTTATTTTTAAGATTGTAGCCCATGATATCTTGTTGATAGTGTGCATTAATTAGACAATCAAGTGGTTTATTAAACTTAGACCCTGTGTTCGGGGAACAATCCTCAAGACCTCTCTCTTGCACACACTGAAGTTTGTCTTCATTTTGATGCCAACAACACATATCAACATCATCATTAGTGTTTTGGATAGGTAACTCGTGTTCATCTCTAATATCCAAAGTTTTTATGTCATTCTTTCCAATAGACGAGTCTCCTTAAATATCAACTTCTTCTTGCATAAGTATGTTTGGGCATTCCCTTAGTTCAACGTTGGATGCCTCATTCGTTTGCCCCTGGATAGGGAAGTCAGTCTTGGAATTTATCATCTTCCTTTCTTCTGGGACCTCTTGAAAAATTGAATTTCTCTTCATATTTAGCACTGCCATAACTATGATTCACAAACTCGTCTTCCTCATAGTCCCTGTTTCCATTCCACGTCTCTTTTAAATCCATATAGTCTAAAAAAGTGATTTTTTTTCGAATCTCTACTGAAAGGATGTTGTACGACTTGTAACTATCCATAATTTTCTTATGTAGTGACCCCATGGTTCACAGGTTGGCAAGAAAAATGGCTCTGATACCATTGTAATATTCAAAATCGGAATATTTTACATTAATTTGGATTTTACGGAATTTCTTTAAATAATATTTTTTATAAATATAAATATCGTATTCAAAATAATAAATTAAATATAATAGAAGTCCACAAGGGATTTCGTCCTTGGGCTATTATAATCACAAGGGTTTTCGTCCTTGAGAGTGGTTGTATAGCATGATGCTTATACGAAGTTAGATGATTGAATACATAATTGAATGCCTTCTTCCATTCTCATAATGGATTATTTATATCTTCAACCTTACATCGAATGTGACTTTCTCAAGGGTGGCGTCCTTCCATTGAATGAATTTTATCAACACATTAATTAAATAGTTAATAAATAACTAATGTTATTTAAAGACTGCTGTTTAGTGTGGTGATATCCTTTAATTGTTGCTATTTAGTGTGGTGATCTCCTTAAGTAATTACTGCTGTTCCTTAGTAATGGCAACGCTACTCCTAATGGCAGTGATTCCCTTGCTGCTGTTCCTTAGTAAATGGCAACGCTCCTAATGGCAGCGATCTCCTTCTTGGTGTTTGCTTGCATGGTAGTCAACGATTTACATATGGTGGGCAGTGTTTTAATTAAAGATATCTCCAATGAGTTAATTGGGGATATTACATCACCAAAGGAAGTGCCTACACACTGTGTGGTGAAGCACACTATTGATTTGATTGCTGGACTACATTTACTGAATGCATCTTTATATTGTAGATCATTTCTCGAGAATGAGGAGATCAAGCGGCATATCCGTGAACTTGTGGATAAAGGACATATCAGTCCCAACTCATTGCCTTGCAACAACCCAATTGTGCTTGTGCCAAAGAAGGATGGCACACAGAGGCTATGTATCGATTGCAGAGCTTTCAACAAGATCACGGTGAAGAACCTCTATCCTCTTCTAAGGATCGAGGACTTGCTGGACCAACTTCGCGGTGCAAAGCACTTCGCCAAAATCTATCTTATGTCTAGGTATCATCAGATTCCTGTTGAACCTACAGATATCTGGAAGAAAACCTCCAAAGCTAAATAAGGTTTGTTTGAATGGTTGGTCATGTCTTTTGGCTTAACCAACGCTCCAACTACATTCATACGAATGATGGATGACATTCTTAGGATGTTCACTATTTCATTTATTGTAGTGTATCTTGACAACATTCTAATTTTCACCAAACTTGGGATGAACATCTGCGCCATATAGAGTAAGTGCTTGACACTCAGCGGAAGCATAAGTTGTATGCAAACATGGAAAATGTTCATTTGCCATGCGTAGATATAATATCTAGGATACATTGTAGACGCACAAGTAGTGTATGTGGACCCAACAAAGATTCAAGTCATCTAAGAATGGCCACAACCAAAGAATTTTATAGAGCTTTGCAACTTCTTGGGATTAGCAAATTTCTACAGGGGATTTATACTTGGTTTTTCTCATGTGACTTGGCTTCTGAATCAAGTTACCAAAGATGGCACTAAAGCAAAGTTCATTTGGTCAACCGCACAATAGAAAGCATTTGAGGAACCGAAATGTAGACTTTGTTTTTGCGCTAGTACTTGCATTACCGAATCTTTAGCTTGAGATTGAGATCGATGCATTAGATTATGCCACTTGGAGCAATCCTCACTCAATATGGTCATCCAATTGCTTACCACAATGAGACTTTCATTGCATCAGCACGAAACTACCCAACATATTATCGTGATCTTTATGCTACTGTTCAAGCATGTAAACATTGGAAGCATTATATCTTGGGCAAGGAGACTATGATCCATATAGATCACAAGTTTCTTATGTTCATGCAAACTTAGAACAAGTTATAGCAAGAGCGACATCGGAAAGGGTCTTCTTATCTTTAGCAATTCCATTTGAACATCAAGCATAAAAAAGGGAACTGCCAATCCGGTTATAGATTGTTTGAGCCATTTGCCAGTTCAAGCTCTCCTTTTTGTACTTGACACATGTGGACACGAAGTCAACACATGGGCGGAATTGTATCCATCCGACATGGAATTTTTAAATATTTATCAAAATTTTCTTTGTGGTAATTCAGTTCCAAATTTTTACTTGCAGGATGGACTCCTATATCACCTTGGGTGCTTACATGAGGAAAAAAGATATGGGAAGCTCATTTCAGTAAAGTTGTAGGACATTTTGGAGTTGAAATGACTCTTTTGGTGTTACATAAGTACTTCTTTTGGCCTCACCTCAAGGTAGATGTTGCAAAATACATCAAATCATGTACTGCATGCACAATTGCCAAACCGGTCAACAAGAAGTAAGGTTCATACACACCTCTATCGGTTCCAATGTGACCATGGGAATCTATTTCCATGGAATTCCTCTTAGGCAACCCTTCTACCAAGCACAATAATGATTGTGTTTATGTAGTAGTTGATAGATTCTCAAAGATGACAATTTTAATACCTTGTACGAAAGCAATCTCTGCTCTAGAAACAACTCAACCGCACTTTCAACATGTTTGGATCCACTTTAGAATCCCATAAACTATCATTTCTAATAGAGATACAAGGTTTTTGAGCAATTTCTGGAAAGCGCTTTGGTCTATGCTCGACACAAAGTTAAACGAGTCTACCACATTCCATTCATAGACTGATGGACAAACAAAAGTAGTAAATAGGATGATAGTGCACCTTCTCAGAGTGTACAATTAAAATTAGTAGCACATTTGGGATGAAATCTTGTCTTTCATTCGACACTACAATAGAGCTTTGCTGAGCTCTACGACACTCAACATTTTTTAGTTTTTTTAGGTTTCCAACCCCTAGTATCTATTATGTAGCTTATCCTGTCTTGCCATCAACAACAACTCTTTGAGCTCAAAAGGAACTTGACAAAAAATGTTCAATTGATTGAGCAAATTGAGCACATTAGGCAACAAGTGCAGACCATTTTGCATCAGGCTAATGCTAAGTACAAGCAGCGCCATGGTAGGCATCAAACACTACACATCTTTCAAGTTGGTGATCGAGTCTATCTACACCTGCAAAAGGAAACACTGATAGGACCTTACCGCAAGTTTCATCCACTTCGGTACAAGCCCTACACCATCACCAAGCAATTAGGGGATAATGCTTTTGAGCTGAATCTTCCTTCTCACCTTGGTTGCACCCAGTTTTCAACTCAAATTTCTTGCACCATTACTTTCCATCTCTATTGGATATGTTAGCGGTGCCATGATAGGCGTTAGACACCGCATATCTTTCAGATAGGTGATTGAGTCTAGCTACACCTGCAAATTGAAACACTGATAAGACCTTACTGCAAGTTTCATCCACTTTGGTACAAGCCCTTCACCATCACCAAACAAGTAGGGGATAATGATTTTGAGCTGAATCTTCCTTCTTACGTTGGTTGCACCTAGTCTTCAACTCAAAACTCTTGCACCATTACTTTCCATCTCTATTGGATTTGTTAGACGTGACAAAGACTCTCCAGTAGATTGAGATCAGTCTAGATTGTAGTCTCCCACTAGAATTGGATTAAGTCATTGATCCCTGAGTCAAATGAACACACTGACAAGAGATCCCTCTCTTTTGGATCGTCAAAGTAGGTAAAGTGCCTTCCTAGGGAAAATGGTTTATATAAGTGCAAGTTGCTAATTTGTTTCCACATCTTTTACCATAACTGCATGCAATGGGGGCCATTGCTCTTCAACTACATTGCCTGGAAGCAAAAATGGAAATGGGTATGAAATGCAGAAACCTAGAATTTAAAAAACCCTTGGTTTGGAAACGTCTTGGAAATGTCCATACAATATACTATAAAAAAATATAAATATATAATATATTTATATTTATATATCTATAAACAATGCATAATACTCATTTTTAGTCCATAAGGCATGAAAGTCTAGTGATAAAACACTAAAAAAAAAAAATTCATTCAAACTTCAAAGAAAAAATGTACATTAAAATCTAGAATATATCATCTAGATTGTCCTCAAAATCATGAATGCCACTCCTACTAGCTCCACTCTCCAACCCTTCTGCAAAACTCCCTCGATTGTTATCATTGACACCACATAGTGAAAGTTGGGGGAGAGTAATTGCGGAAGCATCCAAGTCTATAGTCTATGGATGAATATCCCAAAGTTTGTTAGGCCATTGGATATAGTCCTCAGACTTGTGTGATAGGAGGCGCAAATTAGAATGCACAAATACCAAATCCTTAGCGTTCTTGGATGCGAACTTGTTTCATTTAGCTGAGTGGATAAAGGCATATGTACTCCAATTCCGCTTTGCAAAAGAATTATTGGTCACTTGTTACCAAAAAAAGTTAGAAATTTCAAATTAGTAACAGTGTACAAAAATATGTCAATAACTTAATAAATTTTTCGATTTTGTACATGTGAGATAATTTTGATGGCAATAGGTCATAGGTACTTGGATCATGTCCATGTACATGCCACCACTTGATTGGAGTCATGCTATACTTGTCAAAAAGCGCCTCGATTTCTCCCATGCTACTTTTTGAAGCTACAAGCCTTCCTATTTCATTGTGGACCACACTAGCTACAGATGGATCAGGAAAAAGTCTTTTAAATGCTGCCCTAGTTCCATTTGCAACTTCTACGTCATCATATGGTGGTTGCCTATTTGGTAGCTGAAGCATTTCATCGCTGTAATATTTGGGATTTATCGTATATGCAAGTAGATGCAATTGTGTGAAATCATTTTATTCCAGCTCTTCATGACCACACTCTTAACTTTATTGTAGAAATTTTCTTCAGGTTTTTGCTCTTTTTTTGATAAGATCTCTCACATACTTTTAAGCATGGAGTCAATTTCATCCAAATTTTCTCCTATGTAAGTTGCATCTGTGTTTGCATATATGATCATAGATAAAATAGGCTTTGCAAAATTGAGCAAGTACTCATCCTTGGCCCACCAATTATCATCAATGATTTTATTTTATGGGCTCAATCATTGTTTGCTTGCCTGCATAGAGTCCAAACATTATTAATCACCATATTGCTTAAGGTCTCTTTTACCTTCACAAGTCGTCTCAAGACGAGCATGTGACAGGGAAATGTCATTTCAATAACCTATAAAAATAAATTAAGGCTTTTACAAAAAATTAATAAAGTACAAATTTAAAATAAATTCAAATTATAGAAAGTTAGAACTTAGAAACTACGTATTTCAATTTGTTCTCTTAAGTTACCTTCAACAACTCTAATCTTGAGAATTTGTTAAAGATGGTTTGGGACATGTGATGATGCGTGACAAAATTTTGAATGTCATTTGCCTCTGCATAAATTTGCTCTATCCATGAGATTTTGCTTTATATTTTGCAGCATCAAATTGAGGAAGTGGATTGCACAATGCATCCAAATAGTGCTCGTATCTCCCCTCTACAATCAATTTTGTTGCTCTACATTTTGTTGCGTTGTTCGTGATGACTTGGACATTATTTTGGGGGCCCACTGATTCAATACCCTCTATCAAAATATCAGCAATAAGATAAGCATCTTTCACTTGACTTTCACAATCAACATCGTTTAGGAACATTGTCCCTTTAGGGCATACTAAAACAACATTTATTAAAGGTCTATTTTGGGCAGCCTATCCATCTGAAATAATAGGCACCCTTGAATTCTTCCACGAATCCTTAATTGTCCGTTTAAGAAGTTTGTATATGCTCAACTTCTTTTGCCAAGAGTATGGTTTGGACCTTATAATTAGGGCCTTTGTATCCTTGCAGAGCTTCATTGATGGCTTTCAATATTTGTTGCCAATAAGGTGGCCTCAATACGTCGAATGGCAGCCCACATGTATAAATGCATCAAACAACCAACTTAACGACAATGTCTCTCATCTTAGCGTTGAATGCTTTTTCCAATGGCCATTTTGGTTTTTTTGTGAGGTGGTTTTCGTCTCTTCATCCAGACATATTTCAAGTGGTTGACCTTGAGTTTGAACTAAAGGATAATTTGAAGTTGAAGGCATGGGTCGTCCTGAAGGTCTTCTTTGCATAAGATTTGTTTTGTACCGACCTATTGCAACAACTTGTAAATCAACTTGCTCTTGCTCTTACATGTACTCCATTTTTACCTTTGAAATTTTGTCACACTTTTTGTACCCCGGTCCTCTATACCCGGTTAAATGCGTTTTGACTCGAGTCTATGAGGACTTCTATGTCACATGGCAATCATTGCATACCAAATACAAGAGCCACCACCAACAATGTTCTTTAGCACTGTCATGTCTCCGAAGAGGAGAAACAAGATCATATTTCACAGTAACCAAAATGTTTCAACGTGGGCCTTCTTCCCCAGATATTGAACTTGACGTCAATGGATTTTCTAATCCGCTTTTGTAAATGGTGCAAGGTGTGAGTATACACAAAGTTATGATGTTTAAAAACGAACAAAAAAAAGCTTGAAAAATTAAAATTTTAAAGGTGTATGCATAAATTTTAAATTTCTAACCCTATTTCTATTTTTTCAAATCGTATTACACACAAGAGGATCATATGCAAAAGCTAAAATGGGACTTACATATCACGTTACACGAAAAAATCATATGCAAAAGTTAGAATGAGACTTACCTAAAGAAAGATAAATCATATTATCCTAATCTGTTTTTTATCACCAAGATCACCTAAATGGTGTGATAAGAGAGCATACAAAAAGTTATGATGTTTAAAAAAGAACAATTTTTTTTGTAAGAATATAAATTTTTAAAACTTTACGTAATTTTTTTCATTTTCTAACGGCTGAGCCTGTTTTTGTTTCTCTAGATTGCGTTACATGCAAGAGAAGAGCATACACAAAAGTTAGACTCAGGGTGGGACTTACATGAGCTTAAATGAAAACTAAACCCTAGGATGTTTAGAAAATATTATAATATTAGTTATTTAATAAAAAACAAAAAAATTGAAAAAAAAAGCAAAAGTAGAATGGAATATTAAATTTTTAAAACATTTAAATATTTTTTGAGTTTATACATAGAGATATGTTAATTAAATTTCCATGAAATTTAAAAATGGAATGAAACACAACATGAAAGAAGAAAAACATGTTAAAAATAACAATTACTGCCTCCAAACTCCTTGCAATGGCTGCCTCCAAACTCCTTGCATTAGCTGCTTCCTAAATTTCTCCTTTCTCTTGTAAAAACCAACAAAAGATGAGAGTGTGAGTTTTGCCTTTGCCTTGAGTGTCTTTAAAGATATAGGCTTTAGGTTGAAGATTAGGTGTTTTTTTTTAATATTTTAATTTTGACTTGGGCTTTTGTTTTCTCGGGTGGAAACCCTTGGGCATGTGGCGGAAACGTCTTGGATGTTTCCAGTATGCTTTTAGAGGGCTTCTGTACCGAAAACATTTCTGAGCAGGGTACTAGGGGGCGAGATTTCTGTGCAAAGTAGCTCTTTGAGGGGCGACTGATCCAGACAGATCTGGGTCGCTAAATCTTACTGTAGTTCACCGTAGGTTGTTCATTCACCTTCACGCTCACGTCAACAACTTCTACATTAAGGGCAACACCTACTTGCCAATCGGCAAGATTTAACTCTTCTTTAGTGTTACCGTACAACTTGTTGTGTCAATATTGTAGTGCACAGTCTATTAGTGATGGTAGTTAGTGACGTCACCACACTCAATGGTTATGAAGCGGTTGCTACAAAATCTTGTAGCGGTTCAATTGACGCTTCATCTCCCAACATCGTATATTAATGTACACTTCAATTCTTTGTAGTTAATTATGCGAAGTAAGCAGAGAAAAATGAATTTAGGGAGTACATAGACACCATACATATGATCTTTAAGATATTATACAAAACTTAGCATAATACAACTTTACTATTACAGTTCTACATCAGTTGTCAATTGTCTTCTCTGCTTTCCTTGTTCATTTGCACATTGCACTTTCATATCCTTTAGCGTTCACAATTCACTTCCGTATATAACCCTCTTAAATCTGTTTAAGTAGGTTGTCCACTGGGTCTCTTCTTAGGCCTTGTATCTCTATGTAGGTAGATATACTCACAATTATTTTAAGTTTGAACTAGTGAAGTCCAGCAGGGTTAATGACTAATGAGAAAGGGGGTTCCACTACGCAATTTTTAGTCCAATGTGCATTGTAAATTCCTTACTCAAATGATCTCTGTGGCACTCTCTGGAAACTAAGTAAGATGCTATTGCTAGTTTATAATTTTTGGCATAATGGCTGTGCTTATGAAGAAGGCATGCTTATCTAAGCACAGCACAGAAATGTTTATTTGGTAGAAACACGACTTTTGGTCTGGATTTATAGTGAAACAAGATCAAAGCAACTCATAAAGACAAATCGGTTCCTAGCTACAAATAAAATGAAAAATGGAGATAATCACAATGCACATAGGCAAGCTTAGAAAATATCTTTACCTTAATTGCTTAAAGATTCCTGCCAATGAGAACTTTAGAGTCGATATTCCTAACTTTACTGTTGATCACATTTTAATGTTCATGATTAGATAAGAGATTGAACCGAAGCAATATATTTTGTTGGATGAGAATTACAAAGAAAGTACACCATAACATGTTCTTATCTGATAAGGGTTGGGTCTGAAGTGATTGTGCAGGAGAGAATCACAATTCTAAACAAGCATGGAGAAAAATTAGTGGGACTGCTAGATGATACTGGCTCAAGTGAACTCGTTGTTATTTGCCATGGATTTCGATCATCTAAGGTACTAATTGGAGATTTTCGAATAAGCATAATGTTGATGACTTTTTAGGTCATGTAAGCTGTCTCATATTAATATCAACTCTTTTGCTTTGCTTGTAGAGAGAAATAATATTTTTACTGCCATTTGGGAAGATCAAAATGATTTCTACGTTCAAACAATTAAGTTAATGGCTACTATTTTGAGCCCTAATCCTGAACACTCAATTGTGTATCTATTTCAATGTAGGAGATGTACTGATACTTAATCAAGTGGCATCAGATAAGAATGACATAAGGATCGTTTCAATAATTGCATTAATTTCGACCATAATTGTTAAGGATGTTTAGGGATAATTTGCATTATTTTTGTAATTTTGTTGGACCTGGATTTGAAAGGCTTCATTAAGTAAAGAATCTTATTGATGCGATGGAATTATTCTTCAAACCCAAGTTTTTATATTCTACTTAGTTCAACTTTCTTTCTTGTTTTTTCTATTTAACTACAAAGGACTATGTTTATGCCAAAACCAATTCAGGTACATGCAGGTCAAATTCAGGTATCAAAATGAGTCTTAACATTTCTACATCACCATGAGAATGCTTGTAGAAAAACGGGGTATTGGTCTACCTGATTAATATGCTACTGGAAACCTGACTGCCCCATTCCATTTATTGTCGCAATCACATTTCATATGTTGCTTCTCTTTCCTGTTTAGTAAATATTACAAAAGGGCTAGCCTGTTTTCACAGTCTAACTCCTGTTCCTTGTGTTTGTTGATTTTCTGTTTCTTGTTTCTTTCTCCATTGTCTGTTTTTTGGTAAAATAGATCTAAAAGATATGCTAGAAGATTACAAGGCTTTTTGAAGGCATGTGAAAAAATGAAGCAGTGAAAGCTGTAAGTCATCATATTAGTTCTAAAGCTGAATAAATCATACCAAAACAAAATTCCTCATAAACTAAAAGTATCAACATGTAAACTAAAAATCATCTTCATTCAATCTCTTCATGCTTAACACCTTATCCATTTCCGACCCTTTATTTGAGGACCTACTACTTGGACTAGTTTTCTATCTTATAAGCCTATAGAAACTAACAGAACTGTACGAGCATTTCCATTATGATCTTTGAGACGATTATATTTAAAAAGAGGATTACCTGCCTCTGTCGTAAGACTCAAGTTTCTTTGCTGGTTACCTTTTTCTTCCTTTAGTAACTATAACCTGATAACTCAGAGAGAGTTTCAGATACACAGTAGTGGCAGTCACAGAAGACCAGACAAGTGCAGAGATGGGTTCTGAAAAACCAATCTGCTCCATGACAAGAAACAAGAAGAGCCTTCAGGAATAAAAAGGTATCAAAACTCAAGAAGAAGAGCCCACATATAACAGACAGATTGAAAAGGAAGCTAAACAACAGAAAGCAACAGCCAGAAGATTGAACCATGTAAAGCATTCAAACCAACAGCATTTTCATTTTTTACTGAACATTTACCAAAGGCCTCCCAGACTAAGAAGTCTATGCTTCCTTTTCCTTTCCTTACTGGCTTTTAAAGGAGGCTTGAGGCTCGTCTTCTAAAAATTAAGAATTCTGACCAGGAAAGGAGACAATAGTATTTTGATTTTTGTTTTTATCTGTACATTCAGTGTTTCCTCTTCAGCGATTCGATCAAAATTTTCAGGAGCCTTAATTGGATTCATAGTATCAGGGGAAAATGTTGTCTGACCTTGAATGTGTCATGTACCTAAATGCTACTGTAGCTTAGCAACACAGGGTCAGTCAATGTTGAATGAATTTCTAAAGAAAACTTAAAATAAATCAATTTTTGGAGTTGAGATCCATTTCTTATCTCATGGCCTGTTGAGGTGTGGAGCTAAAAACTTCACCAGATGAGCGGATGCTGAAGTTGCTGGATTTACACAGTCGCCGACGACGGCAAGGAGTCGACCAGTAGCTGCCGACGTCAGTTATATATTGGCCGACGTTGGTCATGTGCAGGCAAGCAAGAACTGACGTCAGATTACCTGTGTGTCCAAAAAGTCTATTTTCGTGGATGGAACAAATTGTTTGCATGATTAGATTAGTTGTTAGTTATAAGTCCTCATTTCTATTTTTGGTAGGATTGTTTCAAGCCTTTGATTAGGAGGTGTATCTAATGGTTGTGAATGCATTGCTCATGATCCCTAATCTTATATAATAGGGATAGATCTTCATAGCTTGAACATGTGTATGAGAACAGTACAAGACATATTGTATATGTGTGTATCAATCCAGGTTGTTGGAATTGATTATAAACTCTTAAGGGAAAGAGATCTGTACATTTGAGAGGTGTGAGAAGAAAGTGTGATTTTCTTCATTGTATTTCCTTCTGGAAGAGTTTAATACAAGTTTTCAGGGTGGTTTCTTGTATCTCTTATTCTTTGCTATTTCTGATTTTAGTTGCTTTCAATTCTGGGTTAATTTCGTATTTAATTGCTTACATAAAAGTAATCGAGTTTGTTGGTTGATCCCCAACAAGTGGTATCAGAGCTCAGGTTGACTAACAGGTGTTTCAGATCTGGTTAGTGTTTGTTGATTACATGTCACTCACAGGGGTTTCTGTTTGAGTGGGAGAAGCAATGGCAGAAGAAAGTAAACTGAGAATGGAGAAGTTTAATGGCAAGAATTACCAATTATGGAGAATGCAGATAGAAGATTATTTGTATCAGAAAGATCTATACTTACCGTTGGGTGAGGTTGATAGAAAGCCCATAGATATGGAAGATGAAGAATGGGAAGTTCTTGATAGAAAGGCTCTTGGATCTATAAGATTGAGTCTGGGATCTACTGTGATTTCCAACTTGTCATAGGCAAAGACAACGGTAGAGTTGATGGACACTTTAACAAATTTATATGAAAAGCCCTCAGCTTCAAATAAGGTATATCTTATGAAGCAGTTATTTAATTTGCAAATGCAGGAAGGTGGATCTGTATCTAATCATCTTAATGATTTTCATAGAATTATAAATCAATTAAATTCAGTCAAAATAGTTTTTGATGATGAAATTAAAGCTCTTTTAATTTTATGCTCTTTGCCTGAAAGTTGGCATAGTTTGGTAATGGCAGTTAGTAATACTGCATCTGCTACAAATATCTTGAAAGTAGATGTTGTTAGTGTAATCTTGAATGAAGAAACTCGCAGGAAAAACACAGGAGAAACATCAGGTAATGCTTTAAGTTTTGAAAGCAGGGGGAGGCAAAAAGAGAAGGGCAAGCAAGGGAGATCAAGGTCTAAGTCAAAGATGAGCAATAGATCCAAATCTAGAAATGGAACCCTGTTGGAACTATGAAAAGAGAGGACATGCAAAGAAAGATTGCTGGTTGAAGGTTAATGAAGAGAATCATCATGAAGGTAATGAAGAAGCAAAAGTTGCAGGTATTGTTGCACAAGATGTTCTTTCACTTTCTTTGCATAATAAAATAGAATCTTGGGTTTTAGATTCTGGGGCCTCTTTCCATGCTACCCCAAATAGAGAATTTTTCAATGATTATGTCTAGGGAGATTTTGAAAAAGTTTATTTAGGGGATGATGAGCCTTGTAAAATTGTTGGCAAAGGAAAAGTGCAGCTGAAATTGCAGAATGGTAACACATGGGTGTTGAAAGATGTCATGCATGTCCCAGCCCTGAAGCAGAATCTGATTTCTGTAAAAAAGTTGGGTGATGAGGGTTGTACAGTAACTCTCACCGCTGAATCTTGAAAGGTTATCAAGGGAGCACTTGTATTAGTCAGAGGTAAGAGAGTAGGTACTCTCTATTTATGTAATTGTATTACTGATTATTCTGCTTTTGTATTATCTACTTCAGATGTGGATGCAAAGTTGTGGCACCAAAGGCTTGGCCACATGAGTGAGAAGGGAATGACTATTCTTAAGTCAAAAGGTAAGTGTTCAGATTTGAAAAGCATAGATCTAGATTTCTGTGAGCATTGTGTTTTTGGAAAACAGAAGAGAGTAAGGTTTGTTAAAACTGGGTCAACAAAGAGGAAGCACAAGTTGGAGCTTGTTCACACAGACGTGTGAGGACCAACGCATGTAGCTTTTATTGGAGGATCACAGTATTATGTTACTTTTATTGATGATGCTACAAGAAAGGTATGGGTCTATTGTATAAGGAAAAAATTTGATGTTTTTGACACTTTTAAGATTTGAAAATCTTTAGTTGAGAATGAAACAGGTATGAGATTGAAGTGCCTTAGATCTGACAATGGTGGTGAGTACTGCAGCAATAAGTTCAGAAGTTATTGTTATATGAATGGAATACGCAGGCAAAGGACGGTTCTAAGGACACTTCAACAAAATAGAGTTGTTGAAAGGATGAACAGAACAATATTGGAGCGTGCACGGAGTATGAGATTGCATGCTGGTTTGTCTTTACAGTTTTGGGCAGAAGCTGTAGATACTGCAGTTTACTTGATTAACAGAGGACCCTCCACAGCTCTGGATGGTGGAATTTCAAAAGAAGCATGGACAGGTAAAAAGATAGATCTTTCATTTCTAAGAGTTTTTGGCTCTGAAGCTTTTGTGCACATTGATAAGGAAAATAGAAAGAAGCTGGATTTTAATTCTATGAGGTGCACATCTATTGGTTGTGGCTCTGGAGATTTCGGATTTCAATTTTAGAATCTAGGAACTAACAAAATAATTAGGAGCCGTGATGTTGTTTTCAATGAATAAGTGATGTATAGTGATTAGCGCAAGAAGCTGAAGAATTCTGAGCAGGGCCATGAAGAATTGGACGAGGTGACGGTCCAAAATGAGCTCGTCGAAAAGAATAATCACAGACGGAAAAACACAGAGACCGACGTCGGCAATGCAGGAACCGATGTCGGTCAGGAAGGAATCGGCGTCGGTCATGTGGAACCGACGTCGATCAGTTACAGGCTTGGAGGTGACCGAGGTCGGTCACTGTCAGAGAATTTGGGCGGACAACAAGTAAAAAATGAGTCTCAGACGCCCATCAGGAGGTCAGCAAGGGTAAGTAAACCTCCAATTCGATATTCCCCTTCATTGTTCTATTTATTGCTCACTGATGGTGGAGAACTAGAGAGTTTTGATGAAGCAATACAGGGGGAATCCAAGAATCAGTGAGAGCTAGGCATGAATGAGAAAATTGATTCTTTGAAAGATAACCAAACATGGAATTTGGTTGAGTTGCCAGCGAGAAATAAGACACTGAAAAACAGATGGATCTACAGATTGAAGAAATGTGAGAATGGACAGATGAGATATAAGGCCAAGTTGGTAGTGAAAGGATTTGCACAGAAATCAGGTATTGATTTTGGTGAGATTTTTTTTCCTGTAGTTAAAATGACTTCTATACGGACTGTATTGTCTTTAGTTGCTATTGAGGATTTGCATCTTGAGCAGCTTGATGTTAAGACAACGTTTTTTCATGGAGATTTGGATGAAGAAATGTATATGGATCAGTCGGAAGGATTTGAGGTCAAAGGTAAGGAAAAACTTGTGTGCAGGTTGAAGAAAAGCTTGTATGGTCTCAAGCAAGCTCCTAGACAATGGTATTTGAAATTTGACAGGTTTATGACTGAGCATGGCTACAGTAGATGTCAATCTGACCATTGTGTTTATTTTAAGAGATTGCATAATGGTAGATATATTATCCTGTTGTTGTATGTAGATGATATGCTGGTTGCAGGTTCACACATGCAGGATATTTCTGAGCTTAAGGTGAAATTAGCTCACACATTTGCCATGAAAGATTTGGGAGTAGCAAAGAAAATCCTTAGCATGAGTATTAAGAGAGACAGGGAAAATCACAGGTTGATTTTGTCTCAAGATGATTATGTGAACAAGGTGTTGGAGAGGTTCAATATGCAGGATGCAAAACCGGTAAGTACACCTATGGCTGGACACTTTAAGTTGAGTAAAGAACAGTGTCCTAATTCACATGATGAGGTAGAGTACATGAGTAGAGTTCCATATGCTTCCGCAGTTGGGAGCTTAATGTATGCAATGGTATGTACTAGACCAAATATTGCCCAAGCAGTGGGAGTTGTCAGTAAGTATATGGCCAATCCAGGGAAGGAGCACTGGAAAGCAGTTCAGTGGATTCTCAGATATCTGAGAGGGACCAGCAGTAGACATTTGTGCTATGGAAGGTCAAACACTTCTCTACATGGATATATAGATGCGGATATGGCAGGTGACTTAGATGGCAGGGGAAGCACCACAGGATATGTTTTCACTGTTGGTGGAACGACGATTAGCTGGATTTCAAAGTTGCAGAAGGTTGTTGCCTTGTTTACTACATAGGCATAATATATTGCAGTCACAGAGGCTAGCAAAGAGATGATATGGATGACACGGTTCATGGAAGAGGTAGGAAAGGAGCAAGAGAGTTGCAGACTATACAGTGATAGTCAAAGTGCAATTCATTTGGCTAAGAATTCAGCTTTTCATTCAAGAACCAAACATATACAGCTTAGGTACCACTTCATTAGACAAGGATTGGAGGATGGTGAGTTGACGCTGGAAAAGATTCATACAGATAAGAATCCTTCTGATATGTTAACAAAGCCGGTAACAAAAGAGAAGTTGAATCTTCATTCAACTTTTGTTGGTCTTCAAGATTGAGTTTGAAGATGGAGAAGCTAGAAGATGTTCCTGTACAGGTACTGGTGCAGCTGTTTATCTCCAAGTGGGAGATTGTTGAGGTGTGAAGCTAAAAACTTCACCAGATGAGTAGATGCTGAAGTTGCTAGATTTACACAATTGCCGACGACGGCAAGGAGTTGACCAGTAGCTGCCGACGTCGGTTATAGTCAGCCGACGTCGATCATGTGCAGGCAAACATGGACCAACGTCGGTCACCTGTGCATCTAGAAAGTCTATTTTCGTGGATGGAACAAATTGTTTGCATGATAAGTTTAGCTGTTAGTTGTAAGTCCGCGTTTCTATTTTTGGCAGGACTGTTTTAAGCCTTTGATTAGGAGGTGTATCTAATGGTTGTGAATGCATTGCTCATGATCCCTAATCTTATATAATAGGGATAGATCTTCATAGCTTGTGTGTGTATGTGTATGAGAACAGTACAAGACATTGTATATGTGTGTATCAATTCAGGTTGTTGGAATTGATTGTAAACTCTTGAGGGAAAGAGATCTGTACATCTGAAAGGTGTGAGAAGAAAGTGTGATCTTCTTCATTGTATTTCCTTTTGGAAGAGTTTAATACAAGTTTTCAGGGTGGTTTCTTGTATCTCTTATTCTTTGCTATTTCTGATTCTAGTTGCTTTCAATTCTGGTTTAATTCCGTGTTTAATTGCTTACATAAAAGTAATCAAGTTTGTTGGTTGATCTCCAACATGGCCACCCATTTTACTCAAAACTTATGTGGGACTGATTGCATGGGGACACTTCAGTACTTGGTCACCCTGGCAGGATATGATATGACAAGTAGTGGCAGAAAAGTTTGTTCTACCAGTGCTGCAAACTGCAAGCAACAACTACTGAGAAAATCCCCTCTATCCCCATAAAGGTTTACCAATCATCCCAGACTTCCACTAGATCCCAGAGTATCCCAATCCTCTCCAATTTAGCCTTACAGTTGATTCTGTGAGATTCAATTGTGTGTAAAACCGCTTGCCAGCACTAAGAGTACATGCATGCAAAAGAAGCGGGCACTCCCCTTGGCAGAACGTAGATAGCGAAAAATGTATGCTAAACAAAAATAACATCCTCAATCTATCAACGTAATGGTACTTGAATGGAAAAACTCCTATCCTTAAGGAAACCAAGGAGTATTTCTCGCGAATTATAAAATCAATAATACAAAAAAGCAAAGCTTTCTTCAAAAAATGATTTGTGTGCACTTCAAACTGAAAAGACAACTTAAGAAAACTCCGGCAATGCTAAGCACAAAGATAAAGCTTTTGCAAGGCTAAGGCTAAGGCCCATGCAAGCTGACTGAATGTCAACTCACAATACTGCCACATAATATCCTCCATGTCCATGTTCCTATGTAATAGTTCATACATTGTTAGTTTATCCGAATACTTTCAATGAAGCATTTAAAACAGATAGATTGAAACATTAATTAAGGTCACTTTCCATGTTTATATAGTCGAGACTTGGACTTGGACTTCCACCCCATAAATTGGAAATCTTAATGCAAGTGTTCCATGTATGATACATTCTGCAGGTCAGCTCACTTGCTGAGGAATTTAGGTTTTTTTCTGAAATTGTGTAAAGTTTAATGAACTTTATTTTTGAATTTGATTCTCTTCCTGTCATTTGCATTGAGACTGTGTCATGATTTTTAGAACATGATGAACTGCTTTAGGATGCAAAGTAGGCCTTCTCAGGGACATAATAGACGTTCTCAATGGAATTAATCTACTTGTCAGCTCAATGTCACCAATGCAGTCACTGAGGGGGCTTGAAAGTTGTGATTATGCTCCTTGAGGAAGGGTCTAAATCTGAGAATCTCCTGGCTGCTTAAAAATACAAAAATCCATAGATGCCTAAATCAGGTGTCTGACTTTTTTGTTTATCAGGGTGTACTCGGACTGGACAAAGTGCATATAGCACTCTCCCAAATTTTTCTCCCTTTGGCAAAGATGAGTGCATTATGGTAGCTAGTTAAGGCTGATAATAGCTAATTAGTGTTGTTTGGTTGAGACATGTATGAGGCCACCTTCTTTCCATTTATTAAGTTGCATATCTTTTGCCGTGGTTGCATACATTGCACAGTTGAATATCGAACATAAAATACCCAGTCATCAAACAAGCCTTCCATCAGCAGATCTGAGGCAGAGAATTATCTGTGTTCTTTATGACATTGTCCGTGATGAGTTTTGAAGAACATGAATGTAATCTGCTCGTGAATTTTATAAGTTTTAATAATAATGATGTCAGCCCATCCCTCTCTCACTATATGTCTCCCCCAGCGCTTTTTCCCACCCCAAACCCATGCTCGCATAGGTCAAGATTCACTGCATCATTATGGCCAATTCTCTTTTTCTTAGTGGATAAAAATTTGACTTTGCTTTGGGTGAACATTTTGATGACTATTCTGTTATAGGCCTAACTAGCTTTGTTTTAGAAGGGATGGGTCCCTACCTACCTACCCTTTGACTTATGTATTTATATTGATTCACATCTTCACCTTACGTAAACTTTTCAATCATATATATATATATATTTATGTACGTATATTTTTTTTATATTTTCAGAATATATGATCTTTATATATTGCACGTGCATTTCTGTTTGGTATGTAAAAAATCAAATCAATTAAAAAAAAAGTTCAAACTTCAAACCCAACAAAATTGATCTGATACCTATGCTTTTGTTGGGTAACGAAAATTTGAAGAAATAGTGGAAATTATTTTGAGAACAAGATGCTGAGATGTTGACATTGAATGATTGGAACATGTGGGGATTCATTTAGCTTCTTTAGGACACATGTTTGGTGTCCCTGTTGTCAACTTGGAGCTGCGCCCTGATTCGAGGACGTGCGCGAAACGGCCAGTCCTCTATCCGGCTGAAACAATGGGATCTTCTCATGAGAGTGGGTGCCTCAATAGTGAGAAGAACCTCCAGAGAAGGCTGGTTCCTGTATGATGTATCAATTTGGACTTCTACTCTACGCTGCGGACTACCGTGGAAAAGGGAGAAAGGAAACTTAAAGGGGAAATCCTACCTAAAGGGGGTGATACACCAGAATTTTGATCCTACTCAACTTGGAACCTTGAACACTGAATGAACAAGAGAGAAGGAAGACCTTAGATTTCGGTTAATCACTTATGCGTAAGTATTTCATGCAGAGGTTCGATCCAATAACTAAAACCTGAGGGAAAATGATGGAGAGAGGTTTGATAAAAGACACTTTGCTGCCACCTAACATCCACTTACAATTTCAGTAAAAGACAATAAAGAACACTGAACATGACCTGCACAAGGATAATATAGCAACTAGGTATGAAACAAAACTTGGGAAGGGAGAGAACTCTACCACTTATGCTAATTGCTGAAAAAATATACACTATACCAATGCTTGAAATTTGAAAGTACAGTCCTTATTGATCGAAGAGATTACACAACTCACCAATGGCAGAGTCTGGTCTAACCAAAAGAGATTGGATGATTTTTAATCAAGGCTGAAAGCCATTATATAGAGAGAATTACAAAAAGCCAAAGATTGGCGTAGAAACTTGAAGAGAAGATTCACTTTAGTTAACTCAAGGCTTTACTTAGCCTTTCAATAAAATATATTTTCCCTTTTGTCCTTGCATGAAGCTTCTTTGCTTGATGAAGCGAACTTATCTTTGTTATGAACTGCCCACCTCCTTTTGCATGGAAACCTACGCAAAAGTTAAATTTAGAATTACACGTGAGCTGCTTGATTGCCAAGTTGTAGCGTTTGAAAACTGAGTTAACCGTTATTTACGCTGAGTTGGACGAAGAGATCATTCTCTTTCGCATAGAAAGCTTCTAGTGGATGTGGCGTTTGATCAATTAGTCAACTCTAAATCTGGAACAGTCAACTTGTCGTTCGAATTTGGAACACCTGCTGAAGCTGAGTTAGACTTTGGGATGCATGAGCTGGTTGGAGATGAACATGACTTCAATAATCAGTCAACTAAAGCTTTGACTGATTGTTCGAAAATAGCTCTGATGTTCAAAAATAGCTTCGATGTTTGCATGTATTTTGTTCTATTTTGGTCTGCTATTTGTATCTATTTCTGGCGGGATTCTATATTTGGATGTATTTGTCTAATTATATCCGATTTATATTTTCTTCATTGGGCTTGCTTTTGGAACTCTGGCTTTATCTCTGTTCCAACGGTTACTTCTTGCGGTCAATATTTGACGGCTTGCGGGACGTCACCCTTAGTTTTCTTATTTCCTATGTTGTTTGGGTACGGGTATGGGTACGGATACGGGGACGTCTCGGGTACGCGGGTACGTCATTTTTCAAAAACCTTGATTTGGATACGTCGTGGGTACGTCTGTATATATATATATATATTACTCATTTTTTTAGTAAAACACTTGAAACTACATAGTGTGAAAATATTTGTCTATAAATGATAAAACACTTAAAAATATATAATATTCATTCATTCATTACTTAAAAGACAAGATGTACATTCAAATCTAGAATAAATCATCTCGATTGTCCACAAAATCATGAATGCCACTCCCATTATTTTTCAACTTTATCATTTATTGACACTTTCTCTCACAGGGCTCATCGGTGCATTGAATCTCACGAGTGCATGCCTTAAGGGGTGCACAGGGAATGGGGTGGGATCGGCTTGTGGCACTTTGCCAGAGATATTCTCAAACTATTCTATCACGCATACATCCCTTCATGCAGCGTTCATACCTCCTATGATGTCTCCTTGAAATCTTGAAACCCTGAAATATGGCTAAGTTTGAAACCCTGAAACCCTGGAATCTGACTAACTCTGAAATATGACAGGATCCTCCAAAACCTAGAATTTGCATTATAGCTCCTAGTAGTCCGAAACCCCTCTCAAACACCCTGAAAGTATATAAATAAAATATAACTTAAAGTATAAGTAAATGTAAACTTATACTTAAATGTTTATTTTATTTCTATACGTTGGGGTCGGACTGGATTTACATTTAGGGTTGCTTAGTTTTTAGGGTTTTTTTTTAAAGGATTTCCTGGATTTTTTTAAAAAACAATTCGCCATTTTTCTGCTGGAATCCCTCGGGTACGCGCCGGAAACGTCCTGGGTACTCCCGGAGGCGCTCGTCGGCTTGCCGGACGTTTCCGGCACGCCGGCGGACGCCTCCGGGAGTACCCGGGACGTCCCTGTGCCGGAGGCGTCTCCGAACAGGAGGCGTGGGGCTGGGGGGCGTATCCCTGCAACACAGCTTATTTCCCTTGGATTTCTCTGCTTGGCAATTTCCTTCGGGTTTATTTCCGCATAATTCATTCGGCTTTATTTCCCGTGTCTCTTTTCAGACTTTTGTCTCCTCTGAATTTCTTCGGACTTTTTGTTCGAAGGAATAATTTGGGAGGCTTGCAAAAAGACAAAGTCCTAAGAAAACAAAGCAAAACAAGAAAATGAATTCTTTCAGACTTTTTGTCCGAAGGAATTCCTTCGGACAAAAAGTCCGAAAGAATTCATTTTCTTGTTTTGCTTTGGCCTTTTCTTGTTTTTTTCTTTGTTTTCTTAGGACTTTGTCTTTTTGCAAGCCTCCCGAATTTCTTCGGACAAAAAGTCCGAAAGAATTCATATTGTTTTGTCTTTGCTCTTTGATATGTCCTTGGTCTTCTCCGTATATATATTTCCGAATTCCTTCAAATAAAAAGTCTGAAGGATTCCTTACCTTGCCTTTTCTTCCGAAATGTGCCCTTCGGGATTTCAAACATGCCCTTCCGCCGACCAAGCGCCCTCCGCCAACCGACCAAGTGTCCTCCGCCAGTGCCCTTTGGAAAAATAGGAGGGCACCCGGGCTTTTTGCAAAGGTCTGTGAATTTAGTCTTCCTCCAGCTCGAAGGGTAGGTGCCTTTCGGGAATATTGAAAGTGACCCTTCCGAAGGGTACCCTGCCCTTCGGAATTCTTGAAACTGCCTCTTCTGAATTAATCTTTGGCTTGCCTTTTGTGGACTTTCTTTGTTTGTGGTCTTTGAATTTCTTCGGACTTTTGTCCAAAGGAATTCCTTCAGACAAAAAGTCTGAAGGATATCTTCGCCTTTGTCTTTCTTCCCCCTACGTGCTTTCCTGCCCTCCGCAAGGGCTGCTTGGCTTCTGAAATTTCCTTTCTGAAAGTTGCAAAGGCCCTTTTGTCGCCTAAGTGTCGGGAACTTGTAAATTTCCTTTAGATAGTCTGTAGAAATGGCTTGCAGAGTCCATAGAAATGACCTGCAGAGTCTGTAGAAATGGCCTATTTTGGTCAAGGAAAACCATGTATTCTTTCTTCCTTGTCTAGAGACGAGAACTTTCCAAGTGGCAAGAGAAAATCTGATTTGTGGAAGATTTGTCAACAGTCCCCAGTAGTCCAAGTCTGGATGAGATGAGAGTGCTCAAGGAGTGTTTGTTTTGTGAACTTGTCTCGGAATGAGAGCTTTCACTCATTCCTCATTCTTCTAGAGACGATTGGTCTGCTCACATTCAGAGTACTATCATTAAGGCAGAAGACCTCTCATACTCAACAGTTGAAAATATCATTTAAAATTTTCAAGAATAGGATGCAACGTGTCAATATGTAGCGTGAGATTAGGCATTCTCAGCATTCAGTTGGAATCAATTTGATGCCAAATGAATGAATATAATGCCATGCTTGTGTGACTCCTGCTTACTGATGGCATTTTACAGTTCATGGACCTTGCCCTCACTAAAGTTGGATTAGCTGTTGTGCTCAGTGAATGGATTTGTTTGTTGGTTATCTGTAATATTCACCTTTCATAGTAGTCTATCAGTCTATAATTTTTCCTTTTAGCTGGGCCTCTGTTACAGAATAGAGCTCGGATGTTTTGGTTTCTGTTTTGCTTCTGGTTGCTGATAAGAATTTTAATGTCCTCCAGCAGTCTATGATTTTCTACAGTGTACCTTTGTTGCCGTTGTATTTTTCTGGGCTCTGCATGTTGTAATATATTATGGATTTCTTTTTCTAAGTTTAAAAGTTGAGGTATATACAACCAATGTAAAGCATTCCACATCTTTGTGAAAACTAAGAAAAGCACACATTACACACATAGCAGTTAGGAGTGTAAAACAGGCATCTTCTTCAAGAGAGTGATGAAATCCTTGATGAACTTAGTCAAGAAATAAATGAATAAGGTAGAACTGATATGACAGTTCTGTAGAGGTGGAATAATGGTAGAAGTGGTATTCCAGCGTCTCCCAATGAGATATAAGGGAGAATGGAGTGTAAGAGTCCTTGACAGTAAAAAGGAACTGTCAAAATCCATTGACCTGTTCACAGGAAAATGTGTGTAAGAACATTGTAAAGATGAGATAGGATACAATAACGAGCTTATTCTCTGAGAATAGTATCATTTAAACCATCCAAAGCATGCATAATGGCCTAAGGCTAGCAACATCGCTAGTTGACTGTTATAAAACATCTTACAAGTTTATGTTTTATTACTTGGGTCTCTGTTTGCTCGATGTGCAGATGCCTATGAACTCTAATAAATTGTCTCTGCAGTACCAATTAGTGATAAGACATCTCTGTTCTCTTTGGTGCTTGAATCTATCTCCTTATTGTATTTTTAAATTTTAATGCTTAAATTTCATCTGAGATTGCAATGGACACGATAAATTGTACTTGCTCTTTGGATTTGCAAGTTTAGATGTAATGTAAAGTTTCTAACAGGCCGTTAAAATTAATCATTTCAGGATTCCAGCACTTTGGCTAATCTGGCAACTGCATTAACTAGCGACGGAATTAGTGCCTTCCGCTTCGATTTTTCTGGAAATGGGTAAGCTTGAAAATCAGTTAGTCATACATGTTTCTTGTTCCAAGCGGGATGCCTTTTTTTGACTGGTATTTTGTTCCAATATGAATGGCACACCATTTTTGCTTATGGAAATGATAAAGAGAAATCTCTTTAGTAGCTATCATTGGAACTTGGTCCACATACTAGCACGGAAAAACGTTTGCAAATTCTAAATGTTTGTTAACTCTTAAAATGTTTTGGGTTCTCAAGATAGTGTTTTAGTAAGACAGATCTAATTTAAGATTGTTTTCTTCTACTTTATTGCATTTCAGTATTAGTATTTGTGTAGACAGTTTAATATTTTTCACAATAATCGGAGTTATATATGAAGCTTAAGAAATGTAATGCACTATTATAAACTCATAAAAGAAACATAATGCATGACATGTCAGATGAAACAAGTTTTCTTCTCCTGGACTTGGGTCCTTTATAACAGCAATATTATATGCTATGGTCTTACACCGAAATGGTGGTCATCTAAAATCCAAGAACAACTTAGTCAAATTCTAGCTCTAGACCAGACTTAATGTTTACTCATGCTTGCTGTTGTTATGATTAGACTTGTTTCTAATGCCCAGGCTTGGAGTAATAGTTTCCATGCTTGGCATAGCAGAATTTTTACATTTATGATTTCTTGATAACAGATATCTTTTTTCGTTTAAAAAAAAAAAAAAGAAGGTTTTCTTCTACTGGACTGATACAACAACTGGCAAGCATGCAAAAGCCTTTATCACCTAAGTGAAATGTAAGTTTCAAATCTATTATTATCAGTGACATCGCATTTTTACCAAACCTAACTTTTTCTTTGCTTCAGGTAAATGGTTGTGCTTTTTTGGATCCACTTGTGACAGAATTTCTCAAGTCTGCTTGGTTGTGCTTAGGATCTGCCTTGGTCTGACTGGCATCAATCCTTGCCTTTCTATATTTCGTCCTTGCTAGGGATCTACTTTAAGTATGTTTAGGGCAGTCTTGCCCGAATCAGTCCGGTCCTACCAGGAATATTTTTCTGGGTCCACCTTGAGGTGTTCATAGCTTGAATCTCCCTGGTCTGTTGTCTAAGAATCTTGCTAGGTATTTTTTGAAGTAGTCTAGTAATCCACTCTTTCTGTTTGGGAGCATGCCCTCTGGGTTTGAACCTGGTTATTGTGGGCAGTAGATGCTCAACCTTACCACTATACAACAATTGATGGACCCCAAACCCCAAGTCACTTGCTTATAGATGCTTGGCATGTTTATAAATTCTTTAGCATTATGTTTGCCTTTTATTTGATTGAGGAAAGATGTTTCATTAACAATATTTGTAATATTGTTACTTCAGCGCAAATTGTGCTACACTTTTTTAATGGAAGACAGCAGATCTATGTGCGTCAGTATTCATTGATTGCTTTTTTGCCTTGGCCATATAAACTAATTTGTATCTATAACTACCAGGAATATCGGTGTGTTTCTATGCATTCAACAGGATTGTCCTCCTATTTGATCATTGTTGGTTGCTTATTAGTGTGATTTCAGTGTAACTTCTAAGCGGCTTTTGTATTTTATATTGCAAGATTATGGAGGTTAAGCTTAACACCAACTAATACTCATTTGTTGACCTTTTTTAAATAAGTGACTCGGTGTGTTCCACCACCATGGATATGCTATGATATCACGTCTGATAATCTAGACATTGTCCCCATCATATGGCTGAAAACATTTGAAAATATCCTTAATCTAGATATTGAGCTATATATTTCCTCTGATGATACCCTATTCCTATGCATGCTACATTTCTTCTATTATCTTAGTGAATGAAATTGGTGAATTATGATTTGCCAAAGCTTTGCTCCTATTTACAATCTATTACTGAAACTTAAACCTGTATGTATATTTTTTAAAAAACCTTAATGGTTTGCTTAAAGTAGGTAGGCACATGCAGGAATACCCCGAATTCAACATCTGTTATTCTTGTGTTTACTGTGATATTTGGATTTCTCTTGATAATCTGAATGTTGAAGTGCTATCATCCATTTGTGGTTTTACTTTTCTCAATTTTCTTTTCCTTGTGTGTAACTTCTTCGTTTTTTTCTCACTATATAGAGAAATGGATGATTAAGCAAGAGTGCATTACAGGGAAAGTGAAGGTGAGTTTCTATATGGAAATTATTGGAAGGAAGTTGAAGATCTCCAAGCTGTGGTTTTGTATTTCTCAGGAAAAGAGCGTAAAGTGAACACAATCATTGGGCACAGTAAAGGTAATTCATTCTAGCTGTGATATTATCATTATTTATATATTTCAGTGATAGTAGTGCTGGTTCTGGGAAACCTTTAGTTATAATCATTTAATTGTAGTCAGTAAATGGAACGCATCTGATCCTCAAAGTCAAAGCTTGTCGTGTTGCAAATTTTATGAAAATAGTAACTTATTGAAAACATAACAAAAAATTAGGAGCACATATTGAAGAGGGCTATTAACGATTATAGGAGGAGAAACCATGTTAAAAATCCATGGCTAAAAGCTATCCCTGGTTGGTAGAAATATTAGTTCCAGCAGAAGCGTATAAACATAGTCTATTGCAGTCAAGAAAACTAAAAATTTACTATAGATATTTATTTAATGCATCATGAGTTCAGCTATGAGTGCCCAACTGTAGGAATTAGTAGATAATAGACAGCCAGTCAGTCAATGTAACTGTTGAAAATAGTGGTGCCCAGTATATGCCAGTTTTCCAGTGGAGAAAAAGGTATTAGAATTTGTTAGTCATTGGCATCAATGTGTGGTTGACGTTCAGGGTTTGTGCCCAAACAGTCTGTTCCAGTAAAAAGAATTGGACTGACTGTTATTCTTGCTGTCTTCTTTGTGGAGTCCTTATATGAAAGGATTAGGCACTACCTTTTATGTTATCTGGCCCTGGCTGGAGTGCTCAACATACATGTGAATAATACCTGTCAGGTGGTCAAACCATGTAGATTTATTTTTCAGGAGTTTGCTTTTGCATGATTGCAAGAAAAAATTGCCTTAGAGACCTTGATTAAGTGGAAAAAATGTAATGTCCCCAAATGGGACGATTTAACCAAAAAGGTGTTTCCCCTAAAATCCACAATTTTCTGAATTCTGAAATTAGAAAAATCAGCGAAACCTAGCTGCTGTAATTGCACCTCCAAATTGAAAATTAACTCCAATTTATCTTGAAATAAATAACAAATAAATACTTTGTGAATTTGACCAACAAAGGCTCTTACCGCAAATGAAGAAAGGCCCTGAAATGAATGTTCCCATCTTCCAAACCCTAGCGTCACACTAGCTGAATTGATGTCCTTTTCCACTCAAATCCCTCCTCAAGCTTTCACAAATTGAAGACAAAATCATACAAAATTCACAGCAGTCATATCATCTATGAATCATCAACGGTTAGTGTTCCAAGGTGATCAAACCCTAGTCCAATCCAATCGCCAATATTTAGGAAATTATTGCAATAATTAAATCATAATTTGTGCCTTGAATTCACTCAAAAAACCCTTGCAAATCTGCCTTCAACAAATATCATTTTTTATGAACAATTGAAACTTAACTCCCTTAATATTTGGAATTATGACGCAAATAAGAGCTCAAACTGATCAAAAAATTAATGACTATCAAATAAAAATAATTTTAAAATTTTCTTTCCATGGGAAGGTCATCGAAACTTGCTCTAAAATTCTGAAAACTCTAGCTTTCAGAATTTTACCTCTTCAAATATCAAATTCTCAATCCCAATTAAGTCATCACATTTACAAAATTAATGCAAATAATAATCAGAATGATTATGCTCAAGCTGGACATAAAATTGTCCACCAAACCCTCTCAATAAGCACACAAATCAAATTGCCCCACTCTAGGGCAAGTAACAAATCCACCTTAGCAATAGGTGGCGTCAAAAGACACCTTTTGTAAAATAATCAGCTCCAAATCTGCAAACACTTATTGGGCATACATCCCAATATTTTATTCAAGCATGAAGAATCAATATCACTTTTTAGCATGTCTTTCAATTGAGATCTTCATCATGTATTTGTACCTTCCAAAGGGGGCCAAATCATCTTGGGGGGTAAAACACCTCATAACCCCTCGTCCATTTTTAAAGATATATTTCCTTTCTTTGTTCATTTCCTAAGCCGACATTCCTTTTAATTTCACTTTAGGCCTTTTTGAATTAATTAAATAACTTTCTTTAATAAATTAGTAATTAAAATTACTTTTTGACAAATTAAATAATTATTTTATATTAGGTGCTTGCTTCAATAATTAATTAAATTGCTCTAATAATTGAAGTGATAAAAATCACTTTTCAAGTAATTTATTAATTATAAAACCTTTTAGAATAATTATTAAAATTACTTTAATTTTTCAAATGGTTAAAACCATTTTTTGGTAATTCAAATAATTATCCAAGATAGTTCTATTTTAATAATTAATTAAATTGCCTTATATTTTCGAATGATTAAAATCACTATTCGGACAATTTTATTAATTATTAAAATTATATGAAAATGGGACATTATAGCCTCCCTTCTTAAATTTGGTTGCCCTTAAGCAAATGCAAGCTCAGATGCCCAATTACCATGTCCAAGTGGTAAAACTTGCCGTAGTATTAAAAAATCCTTGCTCTTGTACTCGTTGAGTGGAATAACTTTTGCCAAAAGACATAGCATATCATACCCCAAATGAATAAAGAATGCCATACCATCTTGCTAATATGTCCCACAATGCAAACCCCTCTTGTATATGTTTCCCAAGGGGAAAAAATATCCAAATCAATTTTGAACTTATAATATTTGTGTTTTGGGGAATGCTCCAATGTGTTCCAAATCATAGGAAAACCATCCAATGGCTCATTGCACCTGTATGCCCTTATCTCACTCAAAACCGAGTGGGGTACGAAGAGGTATCCAATCCTCTGTCCTCCAAAAAGTGTCCAGCTTCATAGTCTAATCCTCAAAGTAATTTTCCAAAGATGCAATGTAGAAAAAAGAACCATACCTTGGAAGCAACTTACCCTTTCATGAAGCCTACTAGAGTAGGTTTCCCATGCAAAAATCATGATCAACCCAACACAGCCCCTCCTTGTGAATGTTGGGTGGGAAAGTGACCTTAAAAACAATCCAAACATTACAAAAATACCATGTAGAAAGTTGTATCTGTACCTTAAAATCAGATATGTTGTACTTGAAAAGAGGCTGTAAAAGTAAACACGAACCTGATTTTATCTCATGCCATAGGGACTGCTTGAATGGTGCAATAAAATCATTCAACAAACGCTCTCAAAGGGCTGTATACAAGACTTTTCCCCACCTTTTTCATCCTTTCTAAGTGGCTGGAAATTCTCTTTTGCTCAGAAGTGTTGGAGGCAATATTTTCAAGTATTCCAACCAAGTTTTCAATATTTGATGACAGATGTAAGCAATAGGAAAATCAGACTTTCCATACCTATGAAGGGGCTGGAGGATGCTCTCTTTTTTCTCCTCTTTGTCCTCAATCGATGGTTGGCAATGTTCCCCATACTTAGAAATTTTCGAGGCAACAAAGTCGGACCTTATCTACAAAATTTAAGAACTTTTATTTTGCTGTTCCATGCCACAAGAGTTGCCTTCTATGTAGGATTTGAGCTATGATTGTAGCAAAACATCCTCAAAATTTTTTGACAAGCAAAACCAAAATTTGCTCGAAAACATACCTTCCATCTAGCTGTGCACCACTGTAATGTACCTAGTATGCTGCTCAAAAGAACTCAATGTGTCATACAACTTAAAATGGTAGCTATTATAGCTCTTATCACGCTTCGAACTTATCCACAAGGTCCCTTTATGAGTTGAAGCCTCCCCTCGTAGATTGTGTATGCAAATATGTTGGCTGTCATAGTAAAACACTGCCATGCCTCTACTCATAAATTTGGATTTGCTCATTACCAAGATGATCCTTAATGGGCTCTCTAACTCCATGCTTCCCCAACAAACCATCATGGACTTATGCCCTGTATGAAGAAGATTAGGACTGAAAAACTGAACCAATTTAATATGTTTAGCAAGGCTGCCCATAGTTAAATTTATCTCATGGAGAAGCATTAAAGGAGGTGTGCTCCCATAGTTTGCATTCCAAGGTGTACTAGGACCTTCTTTATACCAAATCAATTCTTCTTCATTTTGAAAATGTAGTCCTTCCATTTGTAGAGAGAAAATAAGTTTAACCAAATTGGAAAGCATACCTTGCAAGTGCATATCATAATCATCTAAATCTATTGGTAAGGATCCCCTTATGTAAGATGTATATCTTTCCCTTGGCTGTCATTTGCTAACTTCTTCACACATGTATGCATCACCAAACAAGCCCCACCAATATTGGACTTTATCCTTTTTTATATACTGTTGTACCTGCCATGTTAATTTAGAATTTTGGGAGCAAATGATTTCAAATTGTCTATGCATGAACTCAACTCTTTGCGGACCGATACATATTCCGAGAGGGCAATATTACGTTTGTATGTAAGGGTTGGATTTGATTAGTTGTCTCAGAATTTTCTAAGCCATAAAATTCAGACTTAAATCTATCTCTTCCAACATATGCTTGATAAAAATCAGAACCAAGTAAACTTACCAATTGTGTTGTACCGCCCCCTCTTTTGCAAGCAAACGGCTGTCCATGATGTCTCATAACAGCCATATCATTGTTCCTTTCATCTTTCTTCCTCATACTCATAAAATACCCTCCTATCATGTTGATTGATGAAGATGAAGGAGCCTTCGTGTCACTCAAACCATGCAAAATATCCTCATTATCTTCCACCTTAAACTCTAGTTCAAATGTTAACTTGTGCATGCCTATATTCCTTCATGCCTCAAATGATTATAATTCTTTCTCTTGGTGCCAATAATTGCGAACTTGAATCAAAGAATCCTCATGCCTCATTTTGCAAATCACATCTTTCATTTTATCACCTTTGGTGACTTCATTTTCATGTATACAATCATTAGAAGATAAATAGACATCTCCTATCAATAAAAGATCCTTACCTTGCACTTATTTTGTTCATGCTCTTTGATTTCCTCCTCTTTTATCATCCATTTGCACCCCTATGGACTGCCCATTAAATTCTGATTTTTTTGTTTCATTAGCTCCCTCACAGGAGTCCTCATAAAGGGCTGTCCCTTCATTTTTTCCTCCAACTCTCCATGTGGTTCGGTCCTCTTTTCCTCTACATGCTCCACTATCAAATAAGGCCTCAATTTTCCCTCACAATCAACTGCGACATTTTCAAACAACATATGTGCAATTGGAAAAAATTTCTTTTCTAGTCTCAAACTTGTCAACAAGATAGATAATAATGGCTTGGAAAGATCAAGATCAAGATTCTCTGCATAGAAGCTACAACATTTATGGTAGGATTTTTACAAGCAATTTCAAGGAAATGTTGAAACATCTTAACAATAAGTTCATCACACTCCATATCTAACATCAAAATACATGACTTGGTTGAAGCCATAGTTTCTAGGATGTTGACCCTTCTAGCCAAGGAGTGTCCTTTGTCTTCTTTGAGACCTTGAAAGCTCTCCAAAATCAACGAAAATATTTCTTCATGATTTTATCACTGTAGGGAATTTTCGGAACCGTTAGTCTTAAAACCTCATTAATACAACTAGTAACCAAGAGCCTTACCTCCTCATTTGTATCTCTCAATAATTCATGTTGAACCAAGTAAGTCCTTGAGGGTTGTACCACCCACTTCATGGACTCATAATGTGATTGTTTTACCTTGGATAACCTATATTCTACTTCTTCCAAGGTGCTGATTATATCTTCCACTGGTTGGCATAGGTTCCCTAGCCTTCTACCTGCATTGTAGAGCTTTTCTTTCCCCATTTTTTCCTGGACTTTTTCTTCTTCCTTGATAACACAAAATCTTTTTACCTGCTTATATCCAAATTAATACTAAACTTCACAGGTGGACAAGATCGGTGCTTTGATACCATTGTAATGTCCCCAAATGGGGAGATTTAACCAAAAAGGGGGTTTCCTTAAAATCCACAATTTTATGAATTTTGAAATTAGAAAAATTAGCAAACTCTAGCTACTGTTATTGCACCTCCAAACTAAAAAGTAATTTCAATTTATCTTGAAATATATAACAAATAAATACTTTGTGAATTTGGCCACCAATAGTTGTTACCACAAGTGAAGAAAGGGCTTAAAATAAATGTTCCAATCCTCCAAACCCTAGCACCACACTAGTTGAATTGATGTCCTTTCCAACTCAAACCCTCATCAAGCTTTCACGAATTGAAGACAAAATCATACGAAAATCACAACAGTTATATCATCCATGAATCATCAACGGTTAGGGTTCTAAGGTGATCAAACTCTAGTCCAATCCAATTACCAATATTCAAAAAATTACTGCAATAATTAAATCATAATTTGTGCCTTGAATTCATCCAAAAAACCCTTGCAATTTTGCCTTCAACAAATATTATTTCTTATGAACAACTGAAACTTTAAAAATAAATAACTCTAAATATTTGGAATAATGACGCAAATAAGAGCTCAAACTGATCACAAAATTAATGACTATCAAATAAAAATAATTTTAGAATTTTCTTTCCATGGAAAGGTCATTAAAAGAAGAGGTAAAATTCTGAAAACTCTAGTTTTCAGAATTTTACCTCTTCAAACATAAAATCCGAGTTTCAGAATTTTACCTCTTCAAACATTAAATCCTCAATCCCAATCAAGTCGCCACACTTACAAAATTAATAAAAATAATAATCAAAATGATTATGCTCAAGTTGGACGTCAAATTGTCCACCAAACCCTTTCAATAAGCACGCACACAAAGCAAATCATCTCACTTTAGGGCAAGTAACAAATTCACCTTAGCAATAGGTGGCATCAAAATACACCTTTTGTAGAATAATTAGCTCCAAATCTGCAAACACTTATTGGGCATACATCCCAATATATTCTTCAAGCATGAAGAATCAATATCAATTTTTAGTATGTCCTTCGATTGAAATCTTCATCATGTATTTGTAGCCTCCAAAGGGGGGGCGTAAAACCCCTCATAACCCCCCTTGTCCACTTTTTAAGATATCTTTCCTTTCTTTGTTGATTTCTCAAGCTGACATTCCTTTTAATTTCACTTTAGGCCTTTTTGAATTAATTAAATAACTTGTTTTAATAAATTAGTGATTAAGATTACTTTTTGGCAAATTAAATAATTATTTTAAATTAGGTGCTTGCTTCAATAATTAATAAATTGCTCTAATAATTGAAGTAATAAAAATCACTTTTCAAACAATTTATTAATTATAAAACTTCTTAGAATAATTATTAAAATTTCCAAAATTTTCCAAATGGTTAAAACAACTTTTTCGGTAATTCAAATAATTATCTAAGAAAGTTATATTTTAATAATTAACTTACCTTATATTTTTGAATGATTAAAATCACTATTCGAGAAATTTTATTAATTACTAAAATTATATGAAAAGGGAACATTACAAAAAAATAGATTTTGTTTTGGTGTTCCTTAATAACGCAGAAAAGATGGAATAGGCTAGATCACATTTCACTAATATTTATATTCTATTCCATGTAATTGGTTTTGTTTTTAGTCCCTGAGCATAGGATACCATGATTTTATGTTATGAATCCCGTACCTCCTATTTTTCAAGTGATTGCTTTCGAAAAATAATAAGCCTAAGCTCTTTGTTAGAGTAAGTGAAAATTATTGTAATGTTTATTTGTGATAATCGATATTGCAGGCTATGTGGGATTGCTCTAAATTCTATTTATGATCACCCTTTAAAGATCAATATACAAGGAGTGGTTTTTGTATGTGTGATATAAAGTGAAATTATTTTAGGTGCATTCACACCCTGCACATATTTATGTCACTTTTGCATCTTTTATGTGTGTGATGCTTTATTTCTAGCGTTGTGTTTTCCCATATTCTAACATGGTGCAGAGAAAAAACTTTGATTTCCCCCACCCTATTTCAAAGACCTTTCCTAGTGTCTGCATTTTGTTGCTCTTCCTTGCTCATAATATGGTGCTTAGGGCTGTCTTTATTCTTCAGTATCGAATACCAACTGGGGAAGCTTGTGTACTTGTTATTGATGTTGAAATGCAAGGCTTGATTTCTGTGTTTGGAGTTTGTAGACTTATTTGGGCTGAGAAGTTGAAACACACTCAGGTTGTTGGTTTACTAGTTTCTGCAAAAGATCATGCATTGTTGCTTCCATATTAGGCTGTGCCAGTGCTGTAATATTTACTTGTAAAGCAACTTTACTGGCCGACATATGTTCTCAAAGAGTGTTGCTAGTATCTTCTATTTTTAGGCTTAAACCTAAGTGACTGATTCAGCTCCCCACTCCACTTGGTACTGGTCCGGTTTGTACGTAGTTTGGGTCTTGGTTGGTTTGCCCTTGTGTTCACCCTGGGTACGGCCCGGACTCCCCAGGTTCTTCTGTTGAAGAATCGGGATGTACCTGGACCGTCCCAACGGTACCCTTGGATTTTGACTTTTTTTTATAATTTTTTTTTCACAATTACACTTGAAGTAATGAAAACAAACAAACTTGCAAACCCTAAAAGTTGCTAAAAGCTCAAAAAGATAACATAAAACAAGACTTGCCTGAAATTTGGCAAGGATATTTATACTTCCCATTTTTTATATACTTTTTGTATGGCCATACCCAAGCCATACTTGGGGTAAAAAATCGCTGTACAAGTGAACCTAATTCCCGTACCTGAACTTGTACCCAAAACGAACCGGCTGATTAGGCTTTAACCCTATGTCACACAGCGTTATCCGATTAGGATGTATCACATTTTGATGTGTATATATGTGTGGTCAGCCACTACTATTGTGCTTATCTTGTGACATTGCACTTCATTGCTTATCTTATTCTTTCATTGAGCTTATTTATTTTGGGTACATGTGGTATCTTCACTAACTCTTCAACGTGTCTCTTTCCTTTCTTTGCCCTTGTAATTGATGATTAGACGACAATTGGTTGGTCATATTTCTCACTTATTTCTCACTCTGATGTATTCCCCAATTTCATTTTCTGATCTGATGGATCAAATTACATCAATTTTTCTGTCTCCTTTCTGAGTTTGAGTGCTTTCTCCTATCTATGTTTGTTTTTCTCTCACGAGGCTACCACAACTGTTCTTTTGGTGTAGGTGGGCCCGTATAACTTGTGTAAAATAAAAAAATGTAAAAGATAAGAATCTTTCATCGAAATATGGAATGGTGATCTTTCATGACAGAGAGGGTAAGTGATGGGTAGTGGTGGGGGGCTAGAAATTTTCATTGCCAATTGAGATATTTAAGGAAATTTTGTGCCAAATGGCAGCTACATGGAGTCTAATTTTTTTAATAATTTTCTCTCAAAATATTAACTGGTTGTGTTTTATCTGAATTCAAAAATTGTTGTAGCAGAGTAAAAGCTGCAATCTTCCCTGGGATCATTTTACAGGGAAAAGGCGTCCGAGTTTTCTCAGCAACAAGTGTTGAGCAAATCATAGTTACCAAATCTAGCCAGATCTGCACAAAATCTGGTCGGATCCCCTTTTTTTGGCCAGCCTGATAAGTTTGTCTACGTCTGCCCTGTGCTTTTTTCAATTTTTCAATTTTTTAGGTTTTCTGTGGAAAAAAATACCCATAAACCACATATATAATATAATATTAACATTTTGTATAACTTTATCAATGTTTTTCATTGTATTCGTCAATTTTGCATATTTATAAAACTATGCTTACACACACACATATATATATATATATATATATATATATATATGTAAATATTCCGGATCAGATATTTTCGAAATTTTTCAAGAATCCCAGAGTTTTGGATTTTTTCCCCCTTCCGAATGGATCTAGATTTCTGAACTTGGTACCTATGGAGCAAATGCCATAATGCCCCCTCTATGGAACCACCAGGGAAGAAACATTTGGTGGAAGTAGGGCATGGTACTTCAAGTTGCTTGTAGGAACCCTCATCTACCTTAAAACTTCGAATGGTCATATCTTCGGCTATTAGCCCTGTTTTTTGTATACAAATTTTGTGGGACCTGTAGAAGATTTATGGAGAGATCAGCAAAATTGTTTTCCCAGGAATCCTACCTCTTCGCTTCCGAAGGGGTGTGATTTCTCTCTGTCCCCCTTGATAGTTAAGTGGAGGCAAGTATTTATGAATATTTTATAAAATTCTTTTCATTGTTTTTTCTACTTCGGCCTTATATTTTCAATGTGCTTAATACATTTTGGTGGGGACACCCTTGTAGTATCCTTTGCTAATTTTGACTTTCAAATGTAGATAATAGACTCAAGGGATTGTCAAACACTTTGCATACAACCCTCTTATTAGTTTTGAGTTTCAGTTTATGTGATTGTTATGGTATCAAAAGAAGTTCTAATACTTGTAAATAAACACTACAATGACTAGGCAAAGAAACTATGATGACAATGCAATTCTCTTTTATCTTTTTCATGCATATAAATGATCTAGACTTGAGAAATGATCACCTACAGCCAAGTGACATTTTTGTCAAACAATTGACATGCAAACTAAACGTTGATTATGAATGCTATAGAGATGAACATTACATCGAACACAGGGCATGCAACTTATAACTCCTTATTGAATGTAATTTCAAGTACAATGATAATCTGAATAGCCAAGACTCTTGGCTTACAATGAATATCCAATACAATGCCAAATCTGATTGAGAATGATTACCTACAACAACAAGACTAAATGACTGAAATGATAATGCAAACTACTTCAAAATTACAAGAGGAACCTGATTATGAAGTCTTCTAAATCGATTAGAGAAGACAGCCTTTGGAGGATGTAATGATGGTTTTTTGATGCGAAACCAAGCCTCTATATGAGCCGCCCATGTTTTCAGACCTGCCCTCTGAGATGAAATAATATGCAGCCTTGAAGACCCCACTCAAGCACTGAAAATGATTGTAGTACCCTCAAGAATGGAACGTCCAACTTAGGGAATAAAATTGCTGTCCTTTGTGGCCTCCATGAATAAAATCGTGGCTCCCAGGTATGCTGACAAAAGGTCTAAAATTACATCAGACTGCTATTAGTAAAAAATAGACTTTAATCTCTTTCTCAAATGCCAAAATCGATGCCAATGCCAAGCTGGAAAAATAATACCATTTGTTCTTCCTAATTGCTCTAAACAAACTCTAAAATTTGCCAATGAAGAACAAGTAGAAAGTCTGAAGCAACTTCCTCAAATTTGCAACCCTTCGGAGAATCTTTCACCACCTCAGTTATGCCAATCAAAGAGACTTTTCGTTCTCAATGATCGAATGTAAAAACTGTAGAAACCCTTGGCTCCACAATGGACATATAAAAAACAAATATCAATTCTTGGATGATTAGAAGCTTAACTTGACCTTCTTTTATACTTTTTCTCCACCCCTTCAAGAAGCTTTTAGAGATAATATTATTTCACTTAAGTGACTTTTACGGTTTAATATTTTATTTAAGTCACTTTAATTAAATTAAATAAAATTTAAAGTCACCCTTTTAATTTTTGATTTATTTGATAACTTTATAAGAAATTAATTTAATTAATTTCCCCTTATTTTTTAACGTAGCCTTCAGAGACTAAAGGCTAAGAACCTTCTGAGATGGCTAGAAAAATGGGGACATTACACACCCTGATCAACTCCTCATGATTAACTGAACGCTGGCCTGGTTTGGACTGGCTGCGACCTTCCCATATTTTTATAACACTAATTGCAGACATGTTTTATAACACCTATTCTCATGACCTTCCTACTGGTTTGCAAACATGGAAGACTTATTGCAGGTTTATAACTTAATATGAAAATACATGTTAACTTACTCTTCTTATCAGGGATGACATTCTAGTACACTTCAAAAAATAAACTTTAAAGTTAAAATAAACTTTAAAGTTAAAATAAACTTTAAAGTTTATTAATTGTATTCATTTTCTTTAATGTCTTGTGAATTCATTTAATGTATAATTAACTTTAGCTTTATTCAAAATTTGAAACTAGATCTCACATTTTCCTAGGCCTGCTTATCATCTCACCACTGAAAAATAGATTTTTGAATGCTTTTGGAGTTTGCTTCTCTAGAATTATCGAGGTAAAGATTTTCAATATGTTGCTTTGCAGGAGGCAATGCTGTTTTACTTTATGCTTCCAAGTATCAGGATATTGTTAAGACAGTTATCAATATTAGTGGCCGATATGACTTGGAAAAAGGCATAGGGGATCGCTTGGGTAAAGATTTTGAACGTAGGCTCAATGAAGATGGATTTATTGATATTATGGATAAGCATGGTAAGCAATTGCTAAATATTTTTCTAATATAGTGAAAGCAGAATTGCCTCAGCTGGTGACTAGATGCCTAATTACTGATTATTTGAAAAGACCTTGAAAGTGAATAGAAAATTGAAATTTAGCAGTTCCCATGGAATATTGATCAAACTTATGGCACCATTATGATGGTTGCATGCATAGTTGCTTTCATTTCTACCTATGGATGATAGGACTCTTAAGATGACATCTAAGCAGAAGGCCAATTTGGAATTATACCAATGTCCATCTGAGACTGATTCAATGTATTGACGATTACGATGATTATATATAGATTCTCGATTCTTTCTTACCTATTGATAGCTACAATAAAAATACAAACAAGGAAAGGAATACTTCTCTGGTTGTGTCTTTGTTGGCCTTCTTGATAACAGAAAGGCCTCCTGTGCACATGTTTTATCTTCACTTTCGTACTTGGAGCTTCCATTCTAGTCCATTCTAGTCTCTGGTTTGAGTATTGAAGACTATCTGAAAATTTATAACAGTGTAACAGGTTTCATAATCTCAACTTTCTTTTGCAAGCACTTTGAGTTAAGATGCCATCAATCATGAAACCTATGTATCTGAAACCCAATTGTCTTTTTTCCCCAGCCTTCTTTTGTTTCTTCCATTTGTCAATTCTGTCTTCCATATGCTAGAGAGCTTGGTGATTAATTAACTGAAAAAAAAAGTTACATCAGTCTAAGATCAGGGTTAGAAGGAAAATCTATTCCTAAAAAAGCTATAGCATCTGAGCTTGTGCCAAGTCCTGCTTGAAAACCCATACCTCCCCTACACTGAGAGAGGTAGGGACCTCATCAAATGTAGCTTTGCACCTTGAATTCCACAAAAAATCAATTACTGTCAAAAGAATTGAGTGACATAAAGGCTTGCAATTGTCTTTAATTATCTGTGTCACCAAGAAGACCTTTCCAAAAAAAGGGAATGATCTATTTACATGAATATTTTTAAGTTGGCAAATCTTCCAAAGTTTCAGCTTTGTACATCAAGAAACATTCATAATTAAAAAAAGTTTTAGAAGGAAAATTGAAATTTAGTAATAATAATTATAAGTTGTGGAGGACATGATTAATCTAGACATTTTATATAGGAAATTGGCAAATGATTTTGTAAAATTTTGTAATATGGTGAAATAGGCTGCCATGATGTGGTTAAAGAATGGCCCTTCTTGTAAAATCTATATGTATGGTCCTAGGATCTGTGAGCTGGAATACTAGGACCAACCTCAAGACTATCACTTACGTTGCATGCATACCTATAGACATTCAAGACACTGAAAGACACATATGTTTAGGGTAGAATGACAACCAGAGTTCATTAAAGCTCATATTTGCAAAAGGGCCAATGGCTCTCCTCACAATATGATTACAATACAAATACAAAAGAAACATGTAATGTCCCCTTCTAGATACATGGTTAGTCCATCATTGGGTTCCCGTGGACTAACAATTTGGTTAGGGAACTGTGGTTAGTTTGGCAGTGGTGTGGTTCGAGTTCAGTGGATCTAGTTGGCACCTTCAGAGTTGGCTCTGTTTGCTCTTGGTCGTTACTATTTTTAGTAAGTTCGAGAACAGTGTCGGTTTGGAATTTTCAGAGTGGGGTTGGATCGTCTCATCGAAGGCTTTTTGACGAGCTGTAGATCATTGGTTTTCGACATCATCTTGGCCTCTATTTTAAAGTCGGTAAATTAAACATTATTATTTAATATTGGACCTTGGTGCCTAGGCACAACAACTTAATGTTGTTTTAAAAGAGGGGATTTTAAGGGTGATGTTGAGAAAAGAATTAAAGAGAATTATAATTTATTTTCCCTCTCATGTTTTATCCCATATGCAAGAGGATTTTAGAAACTCCCAGTTGAAAAAGTGTAAAAGAGGGAAAAGTGCTCTCATTTGGATATGCTTGGTTTATTATTTTTCTTCTCTCTTTTGAGATTTCCCTGGGAGAGTTTTGGAGCTTTGGCTCTAGGGTTTGAAGGGATTTGAACCTGAGGCTCTTGGAGACAAAAACCTCCTTGAGTAGCATCATTCTACAGGTGTGCAATGCCACCCAAAGGTGCTTTGTGGTGAATACACCCAGTGTTCACATTTGTGCTTCAATGGAGTTTGTCGGATGAGATTTTGGGGCATATTGATCTTATCATTTGCAGGGTTGTTTATGAGCAGCTGATTGCAAAAGAGTTGAGGCAGATTTTGATGTGTCAGAAGAGAGTTATTGCTGTTGTGATAGTCTACCTTGGCTGGCCGTACTTTTCTGCCCGGTGGTACCACATTGGAGGGTTTCTTTGTGAGTTTGAGTGCAAATTTCTACCTCATACATGGTCAACTTATTTTTGAAGTCATTTACAACCATTTATTGAGGAATTTAGAGGGTTTTGGAAGTGCATTTCATTGCTGCTACAGCTACAGCCATAGCTGTACCATTTCAGCCAGGATTCGTAATCTACTTTGGGGCATATACACTACGGATTCGTAGTCTACTTTGCTTGTTATTACTTGGAAAGGACAGAGAATCAGTCCTACATCAGTTGTATGCATTTTTGTATAGTGGAGGATTGAATGATCATTTCCAGCTTGCTGTACTGTCATCTCAGCATGCATT
This sequence comes from Torreya grandis, assembly GCA_037957365.1. NCBI lineage: Eukaryota > Viridiplantae > Streptophyta > Pinopsida > Cupressales > Taxaceae > Torreya > Torreya grandis. The sequence continues at coordinate 417,829 of JARHVA010002552.1, read as the reverse complement.
TTGTATAAATAGCGAAGTGGGTATGTAAGATACTTCCCTAATTTGGCTATCTATTTTTCTGGGTATTGATGTTTTAGATAATAAGGGATATTTTATGAACTGGGTTGTCAATATTTTGTGAAAATACTGAGTATCTAAGCTGATATAAACATCTGAAATTTTCCGCTGTGTATTCCCTATGTAATGTTCAGTTTGAGTTGAAAATTATTATTGCAATATCTTCTATTTTGCTGCATTATATTATTGTATCAAACATTGTCAAAAAATTAGAAAACCAAAAACAAATTAAAATAGACAGGCAAAATCCAAAAAATTAAATATCCTATCAAGGGGGGATATTACAAAGCAACTAAGAATCAACCTTCACTCATACACTCCAGCTTCTTATATAGATAAAGGAGGTTTAGGGTTTGCTAGGCATCTATAAATTTTAGGGAATCTTCTCAAATTAGACAAACCATAATTTGAGGATAACCATTAGAGATATTCTTATTCACAATTAACTTATAAATAGGTTATAAATAAATTATGGATAATGATGTTCAAGTGCAAACCATCCTCAATATGGCTTCTGACAAACATTGTGACATAATGGGTACCCATTTACAGGTGAGGTATCATGAATGATTGGCAAACCCTGATGAAGTGCAGAAAGCAAGTATAACAGTCAAATTTCGACTAGAATACCCTTGAGAGGCCCAAAGTACAAGACAATCAAATTTGTTGTAGCTGACATCAAATCAGGAATGCGACAACACCATTGCATTCTTTTCATGAAAATATGCAGTTTCAAAAGACATTTCATTAAGAAATTTTTTCGTATGTGCAAGTTATTGCAGGGTGAAGCATGAATGGTCTAGGTGACGTCTAAAAAATGTAAATAACAAGAACATCAAGCCAAATATCCAAATACCATATATGCCACTAGAAAGCTATTAAGAAACTAGGGCACACTGAAAAAAATCACTTGAAAAGACCATCGTATGACCAAGATATGGCTTGTTGAAGTCAAGGTGCCAAAATTTGCACGCATTGGAGAGGGGTCATGCTCAATGGCCAAAACTTGTCATGTGCTGTCCAAAAATCAGAAAAATGCATTTCCCAGAAAAAATTATTAACAAAAATGACTTTACCAGCTCAGTGTGGTTGTTTGGATGTTTGATCTGTATAGTAGCCAATATGGACCCTAGGTGTACTTGGGAAGACATGGTGTGACCAGGGTCCAGATAGCACAAGCTTGGAGTGCGATCACCTCATAGAGGCGAGCTCAGAAATGTTTCACAAAACATCTTTAGCAACATGGGTTGCTTGTATGGTGGCTTGTCTATCGAAGTGTTCAAGAACAACGAGCTCAGAGCGGTTAGGGGACCGGAGCGAACACAAGGGACCTGAAGCACGTAGGTGGGTACTAGAGAGTGTAAGGTGCGCTTGGAGAGTGCATGGGGTACCGAAGGTTACATGGGGTCATCAAAGATGTAATGCCCCTTTTTATAGTTTTCAACAAATCTGAATTTTTATTGTGATTCCCTTTTTATACCAGAACATTAATATTATTACAAGACAACATGCAATAATGATATTGAAAGCCCACTTGAAGCTTCATTGAAACCCTTATTGTATTGAGATGAAAGCATACAAAATACTAATAATGTGGGAAACAAGATAATAAATTGCACATGCAATATTGAAAAACTGTATCCAATTGAAATTTTTATTTAAATGGATTGGATCCAATACTAGGGTTTATATAACTGAATCACGAAAGGGGTAATTCAGAAAACCTTACACAATGTATGTAGCATGAAATCTAGGTATTTACTGTAATTATTCAATAGCAAAGGCACTTACAAAATATGTTGAACAATTGTACAACAGTCTAAAGATGAGACAACAACAACAATTATGGCATACGTTAGATCGTACAACTATGGAGGGGTATTGCATTGTTAGATGGAGGTGGCGTGATGATGCCAAGAGGCACAATGAAGTCTAAGAAATTGTCTATATCATCATACAACAGTCTTAGATGGATTGGAACCCAATGCAGTAGTCAACCATGCAACACAACTGAAGGTGAAAGAAATCCCAACACAACACAACCAATAAGAGAGAAACCCCAACACAACAGTGTAGGGGTTGTTTTTTGATTGGTATGGCAGCCATAGTTTCCAAAGCAATGAATAGCAGTTCTAGATGAGGTACGACAACGTCCCAAGAATGCACAACAATGATTAAAATACTTCAAATCCTCACAAAAAATTGAAAATTGATAATAATCTTCAATCATACTGAAACTGGAATTTGATCTTGATTTGCAAGTGTCATGTCTCCTTTTTCAAATAAAATAAATAATAATGAAGTTAATATTTTAAATTGTCTAAGTGACTGACTTTTTATTTTATTAAAAAAAGTGACAACTTAATATTACTTTATTATTATTAGAAATAAATGAGAAAGGTGAGAAAAGGGAAAAGTGAAAATAAAAGAAAAGGGTAAAAGTGAAAAGTAAAATCCTAAACCTAAAAGTATGACCCGAACCTAAAAAATGACAATTGAGTCTATATATTGAGAGTCTCCTTCATTGTAAATCATTCAATTTTTATTATCAATATTTCTCAATTGATTGAGCCATCCAGTTCATTGATTTTTTAGCATAAGGATGAAAACCCTTGTAGTTGGAATGAATTGTGAGGACGAAAACTCACCATTCAGATTTATGTTTGAGGACGAAAATCCTCTAAATCTTTGAGGTAATTTATCCTAGAAATTATAAGTGTGCTACATTCTTCAAATATCAATTCAGCAAAGCACTAGGGTTTTAGATTTGTGCAAAAATAAGATCACAATTTAAAGTAGGGTTTTAGTGGCCTAGTATAGAGAATGCAACTAACAACAGGGTTTCTAGGGCTCACCAGGGGATCATAAGGGTTTTATAAAATATTTTTCTGCCTTTTTAATGATTAGGGTTTGCATAAATAAGAAAAACGAATAAATTCCAACATTTTAGCAGCAACACACTGCCCTTCCAGCAACAAGTATAAGGTTGAAATTTCATAAATATTGTTAGCATTCCTTTGTAATCTGATTTTGGCAATAAATGCATTTTGTAAAAGGATTAAAGAATTGAAATAACATAGGTACGCTCTTTTGAAATTACAATTCTGTTATATCTTTGAAAGCAATTGTAGAATCATTTATTTAATTGCCAATTTAGAAAACAAGGGTTTATGTAAAATCCAAATTTTTTCAAATGTTTGAAAAGAGACACTACAGTGGTATTAGAACTGGTAATATTGTCAGTTTGTTGGGAAGAATTAATATTTTGTAGCTACTATCTGATGCATAGCCTGTAAATCATGGAGTTAATGAGTAAAGGTGATAGGAGAATAAAGCTTTACAGTGTAAGGAAGAAACTTGAGCAGTCGCCTCATTCAAAAAATGTTCTACTTAGTATTTTGGAGGAAGTCGCACATTGTTTATCTATGATAAGACAGTCATATTCTAAGTCTATGTTATGGGTAGTGAATCCATCGATGACTCATTTGGTTAAGCCTAAGCTTTTGAGTCACCCAAACCCAGATTTGAGACTTGTAGTTATCACTTGTATTAGTGAAATTACAAGAATAAGAGCTCTTGAAAAGCCATACAACAACAACACTATGAGAGAAATATTCCAGTTGATTGTGGAAAGCTTCCGAGGTATGGATAAAATCAAAAGTCCTTATTTTGCTAAGAGGGTTATAATTTTAAAAACTATTGCAAAAGTTAGATCTTGAGTTCTAATGTTAGATGTTGAATGTTATGATCTCATTTTCCAAATGTTTGAACATTTCTTTGCTACTGTTCATAAAAATGATGTAGAAAATATTGGTGCTTTAATGCAAACAATTATGACATTGATTTTGAATGAGAGTGATGATATTTTTCAGCAACTCCTATCAATTTTATTGACTAATGTGAGAAAGGATGTGTGAGAAGTTTCACTAGTAGCGTGTGCACTGGCTAAAAGTGTGGTTGAACAATGTGAAGAAAAGTTGAAACCATACTTAAAAACATAAATGATAGCTGAATTGAACAAGAACTTTTAGAAAGATAGTAACGGAAATGATCTTAGAAGACAAAAACTTTGCTTCTCATACAAAGAACCTTGGGAGCCAAGCCACAATTGTCTAGGCAAAGGACATGTAGAAGTGTTACTAGATGAAGAACTGGAAAAAGTGTTAGATGCAACAAAATCTCAAAGGGTTGAGGAAGCAGAAATTGATGAGAAATCGGAAACATTAAAGCTAGCTAAATTACAACAGTCTAGCCATGAGTAAACAAAGGAAGTAGATTAGAAGATTGAATAGATACAACTATTGATAACAAAAGAGAAAGAGATGTAAGTCCTAACAGAGTTGGATGGTACGAAAATGCTCGTTGAATATCTAACTCTAAGTTTTAGAGTGCTCAAACTGTGGTGAACAACACTATGGATGAGGTAAATGTTGCTAGCACTAAGCATACAATCACTCTTGTAGATTTGAAAGTAGTAAAGAGCACATTGGAAACAATGAAATCATAATATCTGTGTGTGATTAAAGACAAGGATATGGTCATCGGAATTGCAGAAGAGGCCTTAAATGCATATGAAGATTGATGCCCTCAGCATGAAGTTTGACTTAGTCTCTACTTCACTTCATAAGACAAAAGAACTGCAAATTACTGCAACAGTTTTCAGTGAGATGAATGGAGAGGACATTTTTCATGTAGAACAATTTCTAAGGAAGCCAAAAGATGCAAAATCATAGTTGAGCATAATTGAGATAGTTGAAGAAGCATCACAAGGAGGAATGGAAGAAACAGAAAGATTGGTCTGGGATCCTGGGGTTTGCAAGATGGTTCAGGGATTACTCAAGGACAAACATTCTTTAGGAAGGGCTAACTATTATGTCCCCTTTTTCAAATAAAGTAAAAAATATTAAAGTTGTCTAAGTGACCTATTTTTTGTTTTATTAAAAAAAAGTGACAACTTAATATTACTTTATTATTATTAGAAATAAAAGAAAAGGGTTTTGAAAAGTGAAAATAAAAGAAAATGGTAAAAATGAAAAGTGAAACCCTAAACCTAAAAGTATGATCCTAACCCTAAAAATGATAGTTGAGTCTATATATTGAGATTTCCCTTCATTGTAAATCATTCAATTTTTATTATCAATAACTCTTAAATTGATTGAGCCTTCTTGTTCATCGATTTTTCAGCACAAGAACGAAAACCTTTATAGTTGGAATGAATTTTGAGGACAAAAAATCTCACCATTCAGATTTAGGTATGAGGACGAAAACAATCTAAACCTTTGAGGTAATTTATTCTAGAAATTACAAGTGTGCTACATCAAAATCTTCAAATATCAATTTAGTAGAGCACTAGGGTTTTAGATTTGTGCAAAAATAAGATCACAACTTACAGAAGGATTTTAGCTGTCTAGTATAGAGAACAAAACTAATAGTAGGTTTTCTAGAGCTGACCAGAGGATCACAAGGGTTTCATAAAATATTATTTTGCCCTTTTAAAGATCAGGGTTTGCAGAAATAAGAATAACAAATAAACTCCAACATTTTAGCAGCAACACACCACCCTTCCAACAACAAGTATAAGATTGGAATTTTGTAAGTATTGTTAGCATTTTTTTGTAATATGATTTTTGCAATAAACCCATTTTGTAAAATTATTAAAGAATTGAAATAAAATGGATACTTTCTCGTGAAATTACAATTTTGTTATATCTTTGAAAGCAGTTGTAGAATCATTTATTTCACTGCCAATTTAGAAAACAAGGGTTTATGTAAAATCCAAAATTTTCAAATTTGTTCGGAAAGGGACATTACAACAAGCACAATTATGATTCCTGGATGGAATGACCTTAATGGGTTACAGGGTTTTCATCCTTAGATGAAGAGATTGATCACAATGGCTCAAGCTTTGAATTAAGGTTTGATTGTTAAAGATGAACAATGAATGACTCTTTTAGTCCAGCTCCTTTTATAAATTTTCTTTTTCCAATTTACCTTAAAATTATTTAAAAACTACTTTTAAATAGATATTAATTTTTGGTCCACTTAATGAATATTGCTTTTGGCCCACATGATAATAAAAATAAATGTCTCTTTCCATGTTATGAAATAAAGTAACTTAGGACGATTTAAGATATTATTAATTATTTTCATGATTAAATATTTCAAAAATGGGACATGACAATCAGCCCTTCCCAAAACTGCTTGTCCTCAAGCAATTGCAAGTTCAATTGCTTTGACTCTCCCCAACTGACCATCTCTGTAATACATGGATCCGAATTCATCCTCGGCAACCTGCAAGTCCAAATGGCCTCTTATGAGATTGCACCCTCAATACCTACATCAGGTGCTTTTTGTTTGCAACTCTTGGTTGCCTTAACGAATCTGAAACTATATTGTAAATCAGAATTTAGGAATTCAAATTGATTGCCAAATTCATGTTGTAAATCAGAATTTCATTTTCCTTGAGAGAGTCACATGACCTTTGTTTATCATGTTCTTTTGTAGTGAAAGTTCTTAATGAAGCTTCAAACTCACTTGCGAATTGTTTGCTGCCCATACCTAATCCCTGGAACAATGATTCGTTTACTTGCTGAAATCTGACGTTTGTGATTTCTCTTTTGTGCATCTTGGGGTGGCTAACATGTTTGGTCCTTGAATCCAAACTTATGAGGTGTTGGGTTCCTTCACCTAGTTGCGATCCTAGGGGCAAATAACTAAACTCCGTGCTATAATTATTCAGAAAATTGTGTATATCGAAATGGTGTTTATCCAACTTACCATACCATGAGAAGGTACAAATGCCTTCTAAAGCCAGGCATCTAGCTGTCCTTGCTTTTTGTTCTTTACGAAATGAACTCTCCATCCTCTTGGCTGTGACAACTGTATGAGGCTCCATTTGAAATACCTTGGAGCACTACCTCTTTTCCTTCTAAGTTTAATTTCAGCTCCATAGTCTGATAATTCTATGTGAACTGCCCAAGGGAATGCTACTACTGTACCTAATACCATATCTATTTCTCCTATGCCCACAACATAGAAGTCATCACGCACCCCGTGTCTATCAAGTGTAATCTCCAACTGTTGAATTCTCATGGTGCAAGGAATAGTAAAACCATTAGCTACAATAACATTGAACCCATCAAAGTCCTCTGTTTTCAAACCTCTTCTGGCTACCAGTCCCTTATCTATGAAGTTGTGGGTTTCCCCACTATCAATCAACACTGTGAATCTATGACCATGCAAAACTCCACCAACTTTGAAAGAGTTATATCTGGGTGCACTAGAAAGCGTGGCAAGGGTGCCTCCTGAAATAAGTGTGGCAAGGGTGCCTCCTGAACTATCTCCTTCCATTCTTTCAGGGTTTGGTTCTCTCACTTTAATTTCTGGTTCAGGTTCCTTTGCTTCTGACTCATCATTTGATATCACCTCTTTGTAATGTACCTGATTTCGCCAAGACATCTATGACCAGGGTCCCATGGATCCTTGCAAGAGAAACACAATTTCTTTTTCTGAGCTAGTTTATAGTCTCTACGTCTATTTTTGATCTCAGTGGTAACTCTCTATGCTGAGAAACTCCTTGCTGAAATGGTTTCTTTTGCTGCCCAAACGCTGATGTCTCTTGCTACCCAACATGTGATGTCCCTTGTTGCCCAACATGCGGTGTCTTTGAAAGTAGTTGTTCTTGGGTGTTGAAGATTCCATGTTTAAAGCCCTCTTAATAGCTTCTTGCAAAGGTAGGGTCAAAGGATTTTACCAAACCCTTGAGTGGTTTAGTTACTCCTACAAATAGAATAATAAGTCTCATTTCTGTCACATCAGGGATCATAACTGATAATCTTTGGAATTCTGCAATATCGCTGTCCACAGTTCCATACTGTTTAAGCTGAGCTAATTCCCTAAAGTGGATCTTAGTTAGGCAGCGTTTATCTCAACGTATCATTACTACTTAGAGTACTCAAATCTCCAAGCTTGCCATCGCTAGGCATCATGGCTCTGCTGCAATCTGTCGGCATGGCTCTGCTCCTCTCCAACGACATGGATCTACTACTTACCAACTGCCCCCCAGACCACAGGGGCAAACTGATATTACTAGCTTCTTTTCTACTACAGGAGCTACACCAGCCTTGGATGGTAGGGGAGCGGCCTTGGATGGTAGGGGAGATTCTAGAGTGTCTTGCTTCCTCCTAGGATCCCTCAACGTGGCTCCTCCGATCCTGTATACTCGTCAGACAACATTATTAGATCTCTCACAGTGATCGATAATGGCCCAGATGATTCCTCCACTTCAGGCACAAACATAGATATACAATGAGACTTGCCCTTAGTCTTCATTGGCACATGGTCTTGGGGCTTTTGTTCATCCCTCATTGCTTTTTGTATTGGTTTCTTTGCCACTTGTGTTAGTGACACGCTATTCTATTTTGTCTTTGTACTTTATTTCTTTGGTTCACCTCGAGGATTCTCTCTTCCTAGAACTTTCTATTGCTATTGGTTGTATCTTTCAGTCCCATTGACCTATGTTGAAAAATAACAGCGTGCAGAGAGAAATAATCACAGTGAAAGAAAATGGATTCAAGACATACACAGATATTACGTGGAAAAACTTGGCAAATCACCAACTAAAAAACCATGGGAAAAGGTCCTCAGTGTTTTATTATCTAGGAATTAATCCACAATTACAATAATGGTAGTCACCACACACAAGCTCAGAAATGAGTACAACGAGTACAACTCAATAATGTACTTTACAATTCATGGGTTCCTTGTATAGGAAAAAATACATAGTACAAAACCGTGTTATTACGAACTTGCGTGTACTACAAAACACGTGTAGTACAAAACGTGTGTACTAACGCCCCAAAAAACATGTACAGAATTGTACGGAATTTGTCACTACCTAGAAATCCACGCTCGGGTTAATCGTCCAACCTGCCAGCTTGGTCGCCACCTGCATATTCAAATGTTGACTTCACATATCAACAACCTACTTTTAGTCATTTGTGGACACTAATATAATTTCTATCAAATCTCTGGCTGAATTATTTCAATGTGGAAATGGATCTATGCCCTTAGGTGATCATACCATGATACCACCACTCATGTGCCACTCCTTCCAAGTGGAAGGTAACAAATTTGATTACCTCTTCTTCATACATCAGATTCAGTGAGAGATAGGTGTCCAACTTTTGTAACCAAGACCTGGTAGAACATTTATTGGATCCATCATAAGTTGGAATGGTAATCTTACCCAACCGTTGCTAGATATCTCTATGGGGCTGATCTTGTTGATTTCTTCTTCCTCTCCTAGAATTGTACTTCATTATTGAATCACAGACTGTACTGCATGGCTAAGTTCTACATATTCCTCATGATATGTTGCAAAGTCATTACCTATGCGAGGTTGTTGAATCTCTACTTCTGGTTGTTCTTCTCTTTGCATAAATTTTGCTTTGAAAGTTTTGGAAGGAGGGTGGATTGAGACCTGTTCATTCGCTGAAGAGCTTCCTTCTCCTCGATTTGCTTTATTCGGGTTAATACCCTATATAGCTTGGACTAGCTCTGACATGGATTCTTTTCAAATCTTTTGGATTGTCTTATCCAAATCCTTTTGACCTCGGCTGATTGTTTCATGCAAATAACTGATTTCATCTGAAGAAATCCTCTTTTCTTTGTTACCCATGTCTTCTTCTATCTTAGGTGGCTAAACTTTTATTCTTTTTCTTTGATAACATCTTAATTCTGTTCCACTATTACCATTGGCATGCATGTGATATTAGCATATGATTGCATACAAATGTTAATTTTCCCAACATGCTGGCAAGAGGAAGGCTTTGATACCACTTCAATGCCCCTTTTTATGGTTTTCTACAAATCTGAATTTTTATTGTGATTCCCTTTTAATACTGGGACATTAATATTATTATCAGACGACAACATGCAATATTGATATTGAAAGCCCACTTGAAACTTCATTGAAACCCTTATTGTATTGAGATGAAAGCATACAAAATACTGATAATGAAGAAAACAAGATAACAAATTACACATGCAATACCGAAATACCATATCCAACTGAAATTTTTATATAAATGGGTTGGATCCACATAATACTAGGGTTTATACAACTGAATCATCAAAGGGGTACTATAGAAAACCTTACATAATGTATGCATCATGAAATCTAGGTATTTATTGTATTTATTCAATATCAAAGGCACTTACAAATTGTGTTGAACAACTATATAATAGTCTAAAGATGAGACGACAACAACAATTATGGCGTACAATAATCGTACAACTACGGAGGGGTATTACGTTGCTGGTGGGATAAGTCTGATAAGTTGATTGGAACCCAATGCAACAGTCCTAGATGGATTGGAACCCGATGCAACAATTAACCACACAACACCGCTGAAGGTGAATGAAACCCCAACGCAACACAACCAATAAGAGAGAAACCCCAATGCAACAATCTAGGGTTGTTTTCTAACTAGTATGGCAGCAACAAGCTCCCAAGTAATGAATGACAGTTTCAAATGAGGTTAGCTTCCCAAGGATGCACAACAGTGATTAAAATGCTCCAAACCCTCACAAAAAATTAAAAATTGATAATAATCTCCAATCATATTGAATTGGAATTTGATCTTGATTTGCAAGCACAATTATCATTCCTGGATGGAATCACCTCAATAGGTTAGACAATTTTCATCTTCCACCAATGTATATTAGAAAGTTTTCATCCTTAGATGAAAATATTGAACACAATGGCTCATCCTCTAGATTAGGGTTTGATTGTCAAAGATGAATAATGAATAATGACTCTTTTGAGCTCAACTCCTTTTATAACTTTCCCTTTTCCAATTTACCCTAAAAGTATTTAAAAAAATACTTTTAAATAAATATTACTTTTTGGCCCACTTAATAAATATTATTTTTTGGCCCACTTAATACATATGACTTTTGGCCCACAAGAAAAAAAAAGTGTCCATTTTCCATTTTATGAAATAAAGTAACTTAGGACGACTTAAGATATTATTATTAATTATTTCCATAATTAAATATTTTGAAAATGGGACATGACAAGAGACTATAGGGGATTGAAGGGTGCAAGTTGGTAGCAGAGGGCACAGGGTGATCCTGAAGAGTGCACATTAGAGTTGGACGCTGCAAGGGGCCATCGAAGATGCATGCTATGCTTGGTGCTCAGGGTGTTTACACAAAAGGGGCAAGCTGCACAATGTTTCAGAGGTCGACAAAATTGACCCGAGGAGCCTAGAGTAGACTGCAAGGTAATGGCCCAGGGGATGAGTTTTGTTTTCATGCCAAATAGCTCAGTTTGACGTGCAAAAAAGTGTTTGGATTACTTGGGGTGGAGCTAGGCGGTACTCAGATGTTTGCAAAAAAGCTCGTGTGGTCTTACTCCAAAAAAAAGGCCCACATATCAAGTTTTCAATAACGTTTTGAGATAGGGTGGTCAAGCAACCACATGACCAACTCCACGAACATTGTTTATTGTGTTTGCAAGGCCCGTAATTTGTAGGAGATGCTTGAAATTGGTGGGAAAGCTCATGCGACACACTATGAGCAAAGTACAAAGCATGAATGACATGCATGCTCTACTAATGGCGAACATGTTAGAAGGCATTAGGAGTGAGTTGTGAGCATGAAGTGGGTCACTGGGGGTGCATAGAAGGCAAATCTCTAGGGAGCAGAGGATGTGGTGGTGGTGCTCAGGGGCATCTGAGCTCGGTAGTAGGTTTGAGATCTTGGAAGGGGCATAAGTGTTGTGGAAGGTACGTTGTAACAAAAAGGAGTCGGGACAAGGCAACAAACTAGGCTTGACAACATAAAGGTAGATATGGACTCAATAGAGGAGTCGAAGGCAATGTGAGTCGTGTAGATAACTGGGGATTGGTGGATGACATGTATTCCATCTGTTGCATCACGTTTAGGAGACTTAAAGGCCTGGGTGTTGGGGTTGTTTGTGGTGGTTGATGACAATAGACAAACGTGGTGACGTCTAGATCTATGCCAAAGGAGCCAGCAATGGAGGACAACTTAAGTAGCGGAGGGGAGCTTGTGAGCCAGCGATGCAAAAGATGCTATGACAAAACAATAACTGCAATAGTGACGATGGGCGATCTACAAATCTACAAAGAACAAAGGAGATTTGGTTTTTGAGGCTTTATGTGTGGTGGTGTGCGAGAGTCGTTGATGCAGAGGCTACTTGTGGAGGAAGAGGACCAGTTCGAGAGGAACCTGGGGATGACAAGGTGGACCAAGTGAAGCCCGACTAAGCTGTGACATGCCCATGCCATGGAAGGCAACCCTACAGTAGAGAACTAAGAAGATTTTTTTTCCCTTTAATGTTGTAACATTAACTATAATTTTAGTATTTTTGCAAATTTTATTGATTTTATTTTGTTATTTTTTTACCACATTTTAAATATTAAAGAATGATTTTTGTTGAATCATAAATATTTCTTAAAAAAAAACAATAATGCAAAAAAAAAAATTGCATAACATTTTGGCATGCAAAAAATTTCAAACCTCCATTATCGGAGCACCAGAGATCCGTTTCTAATAAAAAAAAGTCAAGCCTCACTTTCTTAGATGCTCGGATGCAATGAAATGGTTGAAACCTCTCCAGGAACCTCTGAAAGCAGCAAAACCAGCAAGGTGCTTCCCATGGAACCTTGACAAAAAAATTCGAAACTCTGAAGACAAGATGATTCCAGATATGGATATCATCAATGTAACATTGCGAGACTTTGGAAAGCTTTGATACAATATAAAATTTAGATGTATGGTCCTAGGATATGTGAATTGGAATATTAGGAGTAACTTCAAGGCTATCACCCACATTGCACGTAATTTGGGTGATAGCCTTGAGGTTACTCTTATTTTTCTTATCATAGATGTTGGGAACCTACATCTAAATTTTACATGGTATCAGAGCAACATACTATAATACCAAGATTTGTGAACTAGAATATTAGAAGTATCCTCAAGATCATCACCCATTTTGCATGAATACATGTAAACATTCAAGACTCTGAAAGACACAAATATGTTTAAGGTAGAATGACTGCCGAATTTTTATTGGCCCTCCTTAAAATATGATTTCAATAGTGATACAAAAGAAGCAATTGAGAATCAACCTTCACCCATACCCTCCAGCTTATTAAATAGATAAGTAAGGAGGTTTAGGGTTTGGAAGGCACCTCTATCTTTTAGGGAATCTTCTTAGATTAGTCAAACCCTAATTTGAGGATAACCACTAAAGAGATATTTTTATCTGTGTAATTAACTTATTATAAATAAGTTATGGATAATGATGTCTCCAGAGATATGCTTATCCATAATAAAGACTCAAGAGTGCTAATACAAGTGCATTTTAGGCTATACAAAAGTGTATGCCCATATACATTATAACACATTTTTTTTTAGACCTACTATGATGGTACCATCTTTGTTGTGAAATTGCATACATTTTGTGGAGATTCCTTACTAGCATTCAATTGGAAAGGCAATTGTTTTTGGTAATAGTATTCCTTTACCACTTGTGTAATTCTGCACAGATATTTGCTGCCGTACTGTAAGAAATTTCTTTATTTCACTTCCTTTCACTTTATTCTTTTTTTGTTTCTCTAAAACAGGGTAACTTGGAATTTTATTGATATTTGTAAGTACAACTCAAATATTCTGTCTACTCTGGTGTTAGTATGCCTCTTACTACATTAATGTTTTTCTCTAGAACTCGCATGATCTGTTTTAGCTTCTTTATATGGCTTCATAGATGTCAAATACTCTGTTTTCTTTTCTCCGTCATCTAATAGCTGCAAACTTCGTTTCTACTATAGGCTGAACCTTTGCCCAATTTTCTGATTGCTTTCTTGTCCGTAATTTTGTTTCATTCACTGATGTCTAGATCCTAAAGCTCCTTGGTCGGATAATTAAGTGTTTAGATACGTTAATATAAGAAATATAATTTATGTGAAGCTTACTGGGCTTGACAGTTGGGGGCAACAGCTCACGTAAGACCCAACCACATAATTCCATGATTTATTACATTAGAAGACTCATTACATAATGAATCATACATGGCCACATAATTAAAAGTCGGAGAGTTCTCATGAAAAAGATCAAATGTAAAAGTGAGAAGAAAATTTATGAAAAATTATTTTATAGATATTTGAGTCCTTCCTGGAAGTTTTTGGTTAGAAAACACTCTTTAAAAAATTGCAATTAAAAATGTTTAAATGTCAATTATTAGTCATTTAAATTGATTTGTCACATATGGTAGGTATTGATGCAAAAATTACCTCATTACCTAATACAGTGTCACAGCCTTGACCAGACCCACTAAGAGATAATCATGATCGTGTACGACAGTTTGTGTACAGATCGGGGTAACTGTGACACATGAAAAAATACTAAGTTGCCAATAACGGATACGGGTACAAGAAACAGATATGTGGATACATGGATTTTTTTTTGGAGGCTTGGATGCGTTTTTGGATACTCTTATACAAATATATATATATATAAAATAAAAAATTTGGCCATATAAGCAAAATTAACTACATAATATGTATAGAGGGAAACAAATAAGTTAAATAACCACAAAACATACTAATAATTCAATGCCAAATATCATAATATTTTGTGGTTGAACTTAGATTAATTTTATAACAAGTACATGGTGTAAATGCTACAATGTATGGAAAAAAATAAAGACATATCAACATATTCATGATTCACTATATTCATTTTTGCCTTCGGCTGCGATGTTTTCATCACCCTGTAGTTCATTAGAACCACAAGCAGCTACAATACCACTCCCACTAACTCCACTATGCAGGGCATGTGAAGCACAGTCTAGCTCCATGTCAAGCAAAGAAAGGTAGGCAACGGAGTCATCCAAGTCAGCAGTCTTTAGGTCCACATTCCAATATTTTGATGCCCCTTGTAATCAGGGTATTTGTGTGAGAGAAGATGCAAGTTGGATTGTACATAGACCAAATCCTTCGACTTTTTCGCTGTCAACTTGTTGCACTTAATTGAGTAGATAAAATTTTAGGTACCCTAGTTCTGCTCAGTTGAGGAGGAACTTGCAATTTATTGAGGCAAGCCACAAAGTCAATTAAAATTTATAAAAAGTAAAAAGTTAAAACAAAACGTCGAAAAGAAGGGTAGAAGTTAAAAAAAAAAAAAATTTTACTTGGATAGAATTTTTATTGCAAGTGGCTAGAGATGGGTGGATGCTTGCCCATGGAGGTACCACCAGAATTGTGCTTTATTCTTGTAGTTGTCATGAATAACACCAAGGGAGTGACCCACGGAGGATATGAAATGCATAAACTCTTCCATAACTTGGTCTTCTACTTTTGGATCGGGAAAGAATTTAAAGAATGTCGCCTTATATCCCTTACTAACTTCAACATCCCTATATGGTGCAACCCTCCTAGGCAAGAAAGGATCTCTGTGAGTATTTGGGCGTGAAGGCAAAAGCAAGAAGATGCAATGGGTTGGTCATTTTTGTTGGAATATTGTCATTGATGTCAAATGGAACTATTGCCGGAAGGGAACGGAATTAATTGCCAGAAATGAACGGAAATGTCGACGGAAGTGAACGGAATTGTTGCCGGAAATGAACGGAATTGTCGATGGAAGTGAACGGAATTGTCGACAGAAGTGAACGGAATTGTCAACAAAAATGTCGATGGAATTGTCAACCTCGGCCGACCTATTGGGAGGAGTTGTGACCATTCGAAAGGACCTTTTCACTTGAAGAGTCACGACCTTAATTTGTGGCTTTTTGTGGTTTATAAATAAGTGCATAACGAATGGCAAAAGAGTAGATTCGAAAGTGGAAGATATATAAAAGAAGAGTAGAATTTTTAAAGGCAAATTTTTGTGAGAATATTAAAAAGAAAAAATCAGCAAGTATAAGCAAGAGTATAGCAGCGAAAACAAGTGTAGATCGAATCTAAAGGGGAAAAAGCAAGTGTTCTATCATCCGTTGTTTTGACAACTAATTTGAGATAGAAGAGTGATTTTTTATGAGAAGGTTGGTGCCTTCGTTTTGAAGAGATTGGTGTCTCTTGCTGAGTTGGTGCTCGGTGAAAGGGGTTGGTGCTCCTATAGGTTGGTGCCTACAAAATTGTTTTTGGGGTTGGTGCTCCAGTAGGTTGGTGCCTACGAATATTTATATTAAGAGAATTTCTCCGTGGTTTTCTTTCGAAAGGGTTTCCACACAAATCTATGTCTATTTGCATTGTGTGGTTTTGCATTGTATTCTTTGATTGCTTTGAATATTTTAATTGCGAAGTAATTTGAGGTTTGGATTTAAGATTAATAGTCGAAAGCGAAAAAATATCTTATACTGATTCACCCCCCTCTTAGTATAAGCTTGTGCTTAACAATTGGTATCAGAGCCGGTTCTTTCAGTGTTAGGAATTGTCGACGGAAGTGAACGGAATTGTTGCTGGAAATGAACGGAATTGTTGACGGAAGTGAACGGAAATGTCGACGGAAGTGAACAGAATTGTTGCTGGAAGTGAATGGAAATGTTGACGGAAGTGAACGGAATTGTCGACGAAAGTGAACGAAATTGTTGACAGAATTGTCAACCTTGGCCGACCTACTGGGAGGAGTTGTGATCGTTCGAAAGGACTTTTTCACTTGAAGAGTCATGACCTTAATTTGTGGCTTTTCGTGGGTTATAAATAAGTGCATAACGAATGACAAAAGAGTAGATTCGAAAGTGGAAGATATATAAAAGAAGAGCAGAATTTTTAAAGGCAAATTTTTGTGAGAATATTAAAAAGAAAAAATCAGCAAGTATAAGGAAGAGTATAGCAGCAAAAACACTCAAGTGTAGATCGAATCTAAAGGAGATAAAGCAAGTGTTCTATCATCCGTTGTTTTGACAACTAATTTGAGATAAAAGAGTGATTTTTTCTGAGAAGGTTGGTGCCTTCGTTTTGAAGAGATTGGTGTCTCTTTCTGAGTTGGTGCTCGGTGAAAGGGGTTGGTGCTTCAGTAGGTTGGTGCCTACGAATATTTATATTAAGAGAATTTCTTCGTGGTTTTCTCCCGAAAGGGTTTCCACGCAAATCTGTGTCTATTTGCATTGTGTGGTTTTGCATTGTATTCTTTAATTGCTTTGAATATTTTAATTGCTAAGTAATTTGAGGTTTGGATTTAAGATTAATAGTCGAAAGCGAAAAAATATCTTATACTGATTCATCCCTCCCTCTCAGTATAAGCTTGTGCTTAACAATTTTGCTCCACCTTTCAATGAGATGCGATTGCACTTTCTTCAAGAACCTCTCCATAGGATCCTACTCTTTGGCATTTATGATGGATCTAATCTTCTCAATCATTGAATCGATTCTATCATAAAGCTCACCCAAACATGGATGATCCATATCCACATATCTCAACATGCTAACGATGGGCTTTGTAAAACTAAGCAAATAATCCACATGTTCCCACTACACATCATCAAGAATCCACCCTCACCTTTTTGGCTCTCTCACTGTTTGTCTGCCTCCATACACTCCAAAGGTTGTTGATAACCATGTTACTCAATGCCTCATGCACCTTGACAAATCGTTTCAAGACAAGTGTGTGTGAGGCAAATCGAGTCTCATCAAGCTAATACAAAATTAAAACAAATAAAATTAAAAAAAGAATGTTAAAAAATAAAAACATTACAAATTACAAACTTACAAAATTAAATTAAAAATATACATGATTCATGAGTGATTAAGTAAAATGTTATCAACTGCAACTTCGAGAAAGCTTTGAAGATGCCTGGGACATGTGATGGTTGCTATGAACATTTGGATCTCGCTTGCCTCCTTGTAGACTTGTTTGATCCAATCAATTTTGGTCCCCAATTTTTGCAACATAAAGTTGAGGGATTGAACGACACAAGGTGTCCAAAATATGTGCCCATACCTTGCCTTACCAACATGCCTGTAACTTTGAAATTTTTAGTGTTGTCTGTTATAACTTGGATATTGTTTTGAGGCCCACCACCTCAATGGACTTTATCAGGTTGTCGTCAACGAATCATGCATCATTCACTTTCCCCTCACAATCAACGACCCAAAGAAAAATTGCCCTTTTACGGCTCATTGCGACCACATTAATTAATGGCCTATTTGCCATATCTTTCTATCCATTGGAAATGATGGACACCCCAGTTTAGATCCATGAATACCTGATGGGCTTCAATGCATCTTCACCTTGTTTTCTTTCTTTTGTTAACAAGGTGGTGCACATTTTTTCATATCTTGCGCTGGTGAACCTTTTAGTGGCAGCATTGATAGATATCACTATATCCTACCAGTATGGTGATCTAACAACATTAAATGGAAGCTCACATGCGTAAACACAACGAGCAATGCTCTGCTCTGCTATCCCTGGATTCATTATGGAATGACCTTTCCAATGGGCCTGCATATTTTTTTCTCTTGTGACCAATAGGTGAATTCTCTTTCTCTGTGGACTCGATGAGTTTAGCAAGAAATGTGTGTGATGGGATCACCACATCAACACAAGATGGATCAATAGGTGGTGATCCTTTTGCAAATGATGCTTCGATTTTTTCCCAACAATGGCATTTGCTTCTTGCTCTTTGATGTATGCAAGAATCTTTTCTTGTGGTAAGCCCCTTCTTCGGTTTCCATTTATGCCTGGCCCACCACAAGCTTTGATTCCAGTGCCAGGAATCGCACACAGATGGGCTTTCACCTGACTATACGAGCTCTTGTATTTATAGTTACACTCTGAGCAAAGCCAAAGGAAACACCCTCCCCCTGACATTTGTTCTAATATCGTCACATATTTTTCAAGGGGCGTTCGTGGATAACCTATGGGGGCTATCCCTTGGCCCACCGAACTAGCACTTGCAGCTTGAGACATTTTGGGAAATTCCTATAGCCACTGGAAAAAAATAATAATATTACTATTATAAATTTAAAAATTAAAGCATTTGGCATTTGTTAAAAGAATGTTTAATAGAGTAACAAAAAATAAATAAAACTAGTTACAAACATTTAAAAACTAAAAAAAAAAAAGCCACAAAGCTGAAAACCTACCTTAAATCAACAATCCTCTTCATTGCAAGCTCCTTAAACTCCTTTGCACCAAATGGGTAGAGGTTGTAGTGTAGGATTAGCAAAATGAAGGAGTTTCAATCTTATGCAATTAAAAAAATTAAGACGAGAACAAATGTGCAATGAGAGGTAAAAATGCAATTAAATGTAAATAAATTGTTTTTCAAAATCCATGTTTGACTTATTATGAAGTGAAATTGAAAGAACTATAAAAAAAATCACATTTTTAATGGGGGATTCGCTGCGGATAGGGCCAGGGTACGTTCTTGCCCCTGCAAATATGCTCGAAAATGTACAGGGACATATCTGGGCATATCCATAGGGGTAGGGACATACCCTAGACGAATCCCCGACAAACCCATATACAAGAGCATTTTGTATCGTATCTGTAGGCCTTACCAATAGTATCTGGTAATGTAGAAAAAATACAAGATAACTACTCCTTAACTTCAATGGTACCTTCACATGAACCACCCAAATTAGTAAAAAAAACTCGATGGGTCTAGGTTGGAGGAAGACATCAAACTGGACATATCTGGGCATATCCGTAGGGGTAGGGACATACCCTGGACTAATCCCCAATGACCCTGTATCCAACAATGTTTTGTATCATATGTGCAGGCCTTACTAGCAATACCCGGTAACGTAGAAAAAATACATGACAACTACTCGTTAACTTCAATGGTACCTTCACATGAACCACCCAAATCAGTAATAAAACTCAATGGGTCTAGCTTGGAGGAAGACATCAAACCATGTCAGAAGACATGCATCCATTGATGTCCTTCACTAATTTGGGACTCTGACTAACTTTGTCTTCTATGTTTACCTCAATATATAACTATATAACAAGTACATAAGATTCAATTAGTTAGTAAGATTTGATACATATTTTAGTACATCAGGGATCGAAATTTGATACATGAGCCCCATCTTGGGACAAGGTATAGTATCAAAGCTAGGCCACATCCTGAGACATGCAATATAGCCAAACTGGGCACTATCTAAATTCAAGGAGTATGCTAGAACTAGGCCCTATCTTGGGACAAGGATATTACCAGATCTAGGCCCCATATAAGGAATGCATAAACAAAGCTAAGTCCCATCTTTTGACAGGGAAAAGTACCAGCACTAAACCCCATCTTAGGACAAAGATAATACTATAATCAAGGCCCATCGAGAGAAAAGGAATATACCAAGTTTGGAACCCATCTAGGGGGAAGGGATCACAAGAGTTAATTCACTGACCAATACAACATTAATGATGTAAGAACTCATTTGTAGAAATCCTATTCAACATAATTTTTCAAGTAACTGTACTCAGGTGCCCAAGGACAAACCTTGGGTGTTGGTATGGATAACCAAATCCATACCTGCACTCGGTTCAAACCCAGACCCCAATGCCTGCAAAAGACAAAGAACCGGTAACTTAGCATAATCCTTTTTAGACTCTGCAATACATTGACAACTTACTAGGGGATTATATTTCAACTTCAATGTGTTTGTAGAGGACTTGTCCATTTTTGACTATAAAAAGTATACCTAAGGGCCTTAGAATAATGCACAAACTTGTGTTTTCAAGCCAAGTTGTCATTGAGCCCAAAGAACCGTTCCTTTATGGTAACTTATGGTAAGCTTCTAGGGCACATTGTATGTCGTGTAGGATTGAAGATAGACCTTGATAAGATTGTTTATTTAGATGGAAACGCCAAGAGATGTAGGTGTTATGAAATCCTTCCTTGGCCATTTGGGGTATTATCACCTATTTATCCAAAAGTTTCTCTAAGTCTCTTATCCTGTTGACATGCTGACAAGGAAAATATTACCCTTTATGTAAACAAAAGAGCAACAAAAAACCTTCGAAGAATCAGAGTCTAGTTTGATCAATGCGTGGATTTTGGATTTTCGGGATTGGAGCATTGAATCCCATGTGAATGTAGATATTCTGAAGTATGCCATAGGATGTATTCTAGATAAAGAAGGCATTCATGAGTTGGATCATCTCATTTACTTAACCAAGAAACCCATTTTCCTTTTATGATTACCTTTAGGCTTTGCTCTGCTTGGTAAACAAACCAGTCATCCATGTGTAAGCAAGTCAGTGGTTACTTGTTTGAATAATTCACTTTAAATATTGAGGTTAGGCTAGAGAAACACCATGTCATAACAGACCAAATTTCAAGAGTCAAGTTGAGAGAACTACTTTAGGGATCTCGAATGATATCCATTACTCCTAGTTGTTCCACACTGCAGTCTTGTTGTCCAGTTAGAATAACATATGGAACTTGTCAATGAAAAGTTTTCTTAAGATATGACCAAGTAGAAATAAGGATGATGATTATGAAGGCAAGGGAATTTCATTAATTAGCAGGTTCTTGTACCAAATGGGTTTAGATAAGGTCCTTCAAAGATGTGTCATGAAGGAAGAGATCCAAGGAATCCTATGGAGGACTTTGGGACTAGATTCCACTGCCACAAAGGTTTTTCTAGGAGGTTTATGGTGGGCCATTGTGTATAGGGATGCATAGGAACGGGTGGTGTTATGTGATACATGCCAAAGCACATGGAAGCCAATGAAAAGAGACTTTATGCTATTTTTCCCTATGCAACTTCAGAATTTATTTGAACGATGGGGGTTGAACTTTTTTTGTTCCTTCAAGAACGTGAACATTTTAAGAAGGTATAGATGCAATGTTCACGTCATTTAATATCTCACCAAAGGTTTTTTTACTAAGAGCTTTAGAAAAAACTTATCCGTAAGCTTTGAAAAATTCTTGTATGAATAGATTTCATCATACCCTTGCAATAGATAAGTGCGAGAGGTAGTCATTTTGTTATCCAAACAACCAACACCTAAGAAAATAGTTCAATATTTTTCATTAACTGGGGAGTCAACGAACAAGGTTTGGTCTCTACCATCTAGACATTGTGTCGTATAATTTGGCACGTGCTTTTTTTTTTGGAAAGATACTACATAAATTCTCAATTTTTTTTTTTGCAAAAGACCCTATACAGAGGCTAGGTTAATACGAAAAAAATTACAATCTCTTCCTCAAAGCAACAAGGACAGAGATAAAATTTGAATAGTCATTAGGACCAAACAATTTGGCTTCCTTGATCAGTAGATATCCTTTTGCCAACAGCTGCATAAGAACCTCCTCTTTCCAGGCAAAGATCATAGAAAGAGCTAACCTCATTTGCAAAAACATACTTGCATGATGCATCGAAGCTTCGAAAAAATAAACATAGCTGGAATCCTCAAACAGTGCCAAATGCCCCTAAGAGGAACCCAAATTATAAATCTGGAGTCCCGAAACACCACAGCACGCCAATATAGGTTCCCTTGAAAGATGACGGACTGCTTCATTTGCGCATGATTCCAACAAGACCTAGCAAAAGTACGGTCCTAGAATAAGTGCTTCACTGTTTCCAATCTGTGGTAGCATGGACAAAGGCTCTCAGAAAGACCACTTTTAGCCACACGTTCCTTAGTGGGAAGCCCCTGATAGATCACTAACCAAGCGAACACACGGAGCTTGTAAGACACCTTCACCGACCACACACCATGCAACCTCTGTACCCATCTGCTGTCAGCATCGAAGTATACCCATCTCGCACTAAGAACTGGGCCAAGCTCCTGCCGCTGATGAAGACTGGAATATAATCTACAAGTGTCAAAGTGCGCTAAAGGGTGCCCATAGCTCCACACCCAATCATGCCAAATGGGTCCCAGCATATCAATATTCATTTTGAACAAATCTTCCAAAGGGATAATGTTCTCAATCTACATGATGGTAGGTTGATCAGCGAAGGAAAGAGCATACTCGCAAGCTAAGTAACACCAATCCTTCGAAGAACGTGCATTGTCATCCCATAAATCTCTCCAAAGAAAAATCTTTCTTTTACTCAACCTCCTGTCCTGAAAGTGAGGCAGATCTGTATTACAGTTGTCCTGCAGTTTCCAGTTCCAAACTGGTCTTCTGGCCAAATTCCACCCCGCACGGCTGCCCAGCATTTGTCACCTAACCAAGCTCGTAACCTTTCTCCAAGTCGACCATATACTTCTAAGAATAAAGGTGCCTGAAATCTGAAAATGTTGAGGGTCATAAATAATGTCACATAGCCCAAAAGAGGCCTTGACCTTGCCAATATGTTGTGTAGTGAGTAATCTATGTCTCAACAAGAACTGCCACGGAGAAGAACCCTCCAAGCACCAAACCACCCATTTAGCTGCAAGCATACTCCCTTGCATTGCCACATCAGTCAAACCAAGGCCTCCCTCCCCCTTGGGCATAGTACAGACAACCCAAGGCACCATGGGAAGACCACGAGCTCCACCATACTTGGCCCATAAATAAAACCTCAAAATCTGGTCTAACCGATGGAACTGCATTTTGCTAGGCAACCAACAAGGAACATAATCAGTATGAGAGGCCTGAAGAATTCTGCCTACCTCAGTCAATTTCCCAGCCAACAGGAGGTCCTTATTCTTCCAAAAGAGAAGTTTATGCTCTAATCGCTGAAGGCACTGATCCCACATGGCAACTGGGGACAGCCCCACTCCAAACTGAATGCCAAGATATCTCACAATAATTCCAGGATGAACAAAGGATCACTCAAAAGGAATCCAAGCAGGAGGTGTTGTCCAAACCAACCAGCCAAAAGTCAGTTTTATGATCACTAACTACAGCCCCTGAGGCCTCACAGAAAACAATTAAGCGGTCTCTAGCACCATCAACTGATTCCAAATTAGCTTGCACAAAAAGGAGCGAGTCATCTGCAAAATGGTTGTTGATGATCTCCAAACCATTAGGCAGAGAAACACCCCGTAAATGACCTTGAATGCCAGCAGCTTCCAGCAAACAACCCAAAGCATCCGCAGTTAGCACATACAGATAAAGGGCCGAGGAGCACCCGTCTTATAGACCAATGAAGGAGAATACGGGGGACACGGTATTATTTACAGAACTGAAGGCAGAAGCACAAGTTAGCATCTCAATAATAAAGGACCAGTCAATCTGATCATAAGCCTTGTCAAAATCAATCTTCAAGAAGAGAGTTTGCTGACAAGTCTCCCTGGTCCGCTCCATGGCCTCCCATGCTGAAATTAGTGTATCCAGAATAAAACTCCCCTGCACAAAACCAGTTTTTTCCCTCGGAACAAACCTTTTGGCCACATTCTTCACCCACAAAGCAACCGCCTTAGCCAGAATCTTGTATGCTACACTAGCAATGTGATAGGATGCCATCCCCTTATAGAATCTTTGGCAGCATTCTTGGGAATCAGCTTAATCAAAGCCTTATTGAGGGACTTAGTTAGACAACCTGTGGAAAAAGCTTTAGAGGCCAAGCAGCATAAATCATCTCCGTTAGTGTCCCACATTGTTTTGTACAACTCACAAGGCAAACCATCTATCCCAGGGGATTTCCCATTTTGCATTGAACAAAGAGCAGCAAACAATTCATCTTTTATAAAATCCACGCCCAGTTTATTACGATCCCCAACAAAAACTTTGTGAGGAACCACATGATAACAATAATTCCTGGCAGCCACAACCGATTCTGAGAGAAAAGAGAAAAAAGCTTTGAAAAGCTGTCAACATTTCTTGACTCTCCTCCGGATTCTCTTCCAATAAGCCATCAGGTCTATGTAAACCAAGCACTCTATTAGCTATCACCTTCCTCTTTAAGAAGTCAAAGAAGACCTTGGAGCCCTCTTCCCCCTCTTGAATCCAAAGCAAGCGGGCATGAATCCGAGCTCCTCTAGCATTGTACTCCTCTCTAAGCACTACAACCTCTAAGTGAGCTGCCTCTTCTTGCAGGGTAATAATGTGAAGATCCCCCTCCAGGAAGATGTGAACCTCCCCCAGTTTCTGCTTGGCTTCTCGAAGCTCCTGTTGATGCTTGTGAGCTATCATACGTGCCTACCCCATCATGAATTTGACAGTTCTCCGAACAGTAGCCTCCCACCACAGAAGCCAACCTCTATCCCCAAACACGATGAACAAGAGCCCGAAATTCAGGGGAATCCAGGTGAGATACATTCAGCTTGAACAAAGAAGAGGGCTTCAAATCCACCACCTGCCCAATTGAAATTGAAGTAAGGATGGGTAAATGATTTGAGCTGGTAGCCTCAATCAAAACATCAACCGGCTGCAAACACCCAGAGAAAATAATGTCATCCTGCAGACCATATACACAATCCAACATTGTCTGCACTCTATCTTTCCCCTTCCTGAAATTAGACCAGGTGTACCAACCCCCGAAATCCAACTCTTTTTTCCCCCAGTTGGGGTCAAAGAGCTCAAGAGTAGCCTTACATCTTGACCAAGAATGCTTTTTTGAACCACTGACAACCATACCAACACCACCACCCTGATCACCATCCCACTCTACCATGTTAAAATCACCAACAATCCATTCTGCATCAGGCAAGGAAGAAGCCATCCAATCTCAAAGTCGATTACATTTCAAGCCAAGATTGGGAGTGTAAACTGAACAAAGTACAAGTAGCCTGTCCTGAAGCAAGAGAGTAATCCCTTACTGTGCATGTGCTTTTTAGCATGAGCACGGTAAGAGGTTATAAAAATCTCATGTTTTAATCTACTTGGCTCGGGAATATATACAAACTAAAATTAAATTCTTAATTATTAAGCTGATTTTGTGAAAGAAAAGGGAAAGTGTGAAATCAGTTTTAAAATAAAACTTTTATTTTGGAGACAGAAGTAAACAATGAATTTTTGCACCTTATGGAGATGATCATTCTTTGTTAGCAACTGAACCATCGGATACAAATATGACAAAGTCCAAATCTGTAACAAAGCAGTGCAAGCTCAAAAGAGACGATTAAATGGTTTTGATTCCCTGAGCAAAAACAGTTCACACAGAAAAATGAACCAACTGAACTATACAAAATGATGAATTCCTAGTTCTGTTCAGCACACAAAATAGAAATTCAGACGTGATGAAAATACTCAGAATTCAATGGTGATTAACCAAAGTGATTAAATGGAATATCTTAAGATCAAATCAATGCAAAGCAAGAAAGAACATATTCACCACATCATCAAAATTTGCAGAGATATAAACTGGCTCCTTGTATTAAAATCTGAAAATATCACCGTATCTCCTTTTTACAACTTCAAGCAAAATCTGTATATCAAAAATAATACAAGTTTCTTCTTTTGTAGGATTAAAATTCATTTCTCTATAAGATGAAATGATCATCCCAATGACTCTTCATGTACTCCAACAAAATCAATTAAATATTTATTTTGTTGTTTCAAGTCCTTCAACATGCAACCGCACTTTTCTGAGTAACATACATGTGGCATGCCTGATAAACGAAATCCACATAAGAAAAGCTCACCACCTCTTGATATTCTACACTGGGTGAGATCAGTCCTAATTTGGTATTTCCTGGGCTTAGCTCTTTCTACATCTTCGAGGAGGACCTTGATCCTCTCCATTCTTGTAGCTGGGCTCAAAGCATAATCCTCGATGGATGTTTCTGTCAGTACTCTTCAAATTGGTGACATATTTCTTAGGCTGGACTAGAATGGATGCCATAACACCCTGGAATTCCTCCTCTGATAACCACTGACCATCAGAATGTTTGATTTATGTGACATAAAACATGAAAAATTGCTCATTAGCTTTCTAACAAAAGAATAAATTTGCTCTTTGATCTTCTCCAACTAAGATTTGGTTTCATTGAGCTCCAGATTGGTAGGTTTCAATTCTGTCGATCTCAATTTCATTGAGTGTGGTCACATAGGGCTTAAGGACTCTCTGCTTCTTCATTCGAGCAATTTTGTCAAACATGATATTCCGTTCAATACTATCCAACTCAGCATTCTTATCCCCATTCTTCTTTTGCATTGTCTTCACCCTTTCCACTATTGCATCTAGATCAACGTATACAACAAATAAGGACCTTAGCGTATTGTCTACTTAATTGAAGACATTCCATAAGGGACCCTTAATAGACATTAATTTAGTAGATTGGATTTGCATGCTTAGTATCTGCTTCTGCAGGGCATGTATCTCATTGGAGCGCCTGCCTTTCATTTCGCTAATAATTTCCTTAGCATATTTGCTAAAAGATTCAACGACAGATGCTGGTTCCTCTTGATCTTCTGAGTCTTTGGCCACTAATTGCTGAGTGACTACAGTGAATCTTCAGTCCTTTTCCTCTTCAAGGTGATGACCCTCTTGATTTTATCGTTTTCATCCTTTGAGGACACCTAGGGTTCACTTACCACTTGCAACTTTATATTCAGGTCTTTGTTTTTCAATTTCAATTAACTCTCTCAAATTTTCTGGTACGTCTTTGGCTTGAATGTTGGAACTAGCTTACACTTTCACATTCATGCTTTCAATGTTGGAGGGCTGAACTATAGCAGTATTGGGAATCTGAATCTGATCAAATGTGATATGAGACAGCTGGGAAAGAGGGAAATCCCACGCTGAATCAGAAAAACAGGTGCGTTAAACATATTAGGTACACTGACCACAATATTCTCAAAAGAGCCAATTGTGGGATTATTTGTATCCCACACATTGTCTTGGCCAAATAGGTTCATCAATAATGAGGTGTATCCATTTGTAAAAATAGCACTGGTGTCAACTGCACTATTGGCTGCTGCATCCCCTGTTTCTACCATCTCAATGGCACTCTGAGTCTATTGGGTCATAATTTCCTTTAGCTCCTCCTTTACCTCTGATAGATCCATTTAGGCTCATTTAAGTCTTTTGGATTGCATGTTGCTGATGCCATTGCCCATGGTTGGTGCAGTTCAATAATATTGCCACATGAGCCATACCCGACTACTCTGTCCATTGATGGCAGCATTGGCTATTACGAATTAGGACTTAAGATCCAGAACCCATATATATACTGCTAGTTATAGTCCATTCCAAAAACAAGATTCGTCACACCCTCTGCTCCTCACTTGCAAGTCAGCAGATTCCTCCATGGAAACTTAAAGGTTTCTAGGTTAAAATAACTTCACCAAAGGAAGATAAATTGCAACTACAGGTCTTGGAGATTCAAGAATAGAGGATTTGTGTCCAGCATTACCAAGTCTTAGGGGTTCCCTACCATGGTCTACTAGGGTTTTCTCAATTATTCAAAGCAAACGAATGGGAAGGTTAATGCTTCAACAAGATGACCCCAGGTAAGTATTCATTTTCCCTACCCTGTTATTTACACATATTTGATTACTTACTTTTTATGGTTTTATTATTTTGCTTGCGTATTATAGACGTTTTTGCCTTGCATATTGCCCTCTATAGCTCTTGCTTATTGCCTTACCTATAGCTCTTACTTATTGCCGTATTCTCTTATTGCCTTGCATATTGTCCACTTTGACTGTAGGCTCTAGAAAGGCCTTCTGCCTTTTCCTAATTTAGATGTTGACTTAGTAGAGACTGTTTTCTAGGCCCACACACAACTTACTTAAGGGAAAACATTGATTTTTAGTCTGGAAAGCCAAGATTTTAAGGTTAATTGTTTGTTTAATAATTCTGGGCTGCCAAGGAACAACTTTTCTATGTTAGGCCTCTACAAGCCATAGAGTGGCTGTCATCATAGTTTCCAAGCATGGCATAATCGAGTTTGTACCTTTGTTTTTAATTTAATATAATGCTTGTTGGATTTAGAAAAAAAAAAGTGAAGCAGCTGTCAGAAGCTTCCCAAAGCTTCTTCTAGCCATCCATGTCCACCAAGCAGTCATCCATAATTTTGGATGCCATCAAGGATCATCTTTGTTACGCCCTAAACTTTTTCTTATCATTTTATATGCAGTTATGGAGCCACTGAAATGTGTCATGCATAACCCAAAGGTAATTGAGTCAATTAGAGTAACTAGGTTTGGCAATTAATTAGTACTAGAGTTGAGCCAATGCTGGCTACCGTAGGGTTACCCTGCTCTAATCTTCTTAAACTAAGGCTGTTTATAAGTTTCTAAGGTTTTCATTAGCATCTTGAGTTGTATGTTGCTTTTATGCTTGTGGGAGGTTTCCTCTTCAAAGTGGCTATTGCTCTTATATGCTGGGGAGGTTGGCCCCTTGAAGTGGCATAATAAAACTACATTCATCATCAGCCATTTTGCATCTTTTGTTTCTTGTATTTTTTGTTTTGTTGCAAATGTTTCTGGTTCTTGCTAATATTGGAATGCTTCTATGTAATATCATAATAGGTGGTATTGGACCAACGGTTTGGACAGGCAAGGTCAGTCTTGAAATCTTTGGCTCAGATAGTTTTCAGATTCATTACTATTTTTCCCTTTTTGCAGGAGCAATAATTTTTTAGTCAGAATAAAGGCTCTATCTTGCATCTTGAATAGTTTTTCTGGATGCTCTAGATTGAAGTTGCACTGATGACATTTGTGAGAAGATTTCAAGCTTTTCAGAAATCGGTCATAACAGAGATTCTGAGCAATATCAAGGGAGTTACGGGCTTCGTAAGTGGACTTTCTGGAGTATATATTTCTTTTTTCAGAAAAGAGGCTTTATCTTGTGGATAGAATATCTTTAGGTTGGAGAGGCAGATTGAAGAGGTGTGAGTACCGGTTTAACAGAAGCTTTCTAGAAAGTGGCCACAATAGAAATTCTGTGCGGTACCAGAGAGATACAAGTTCAGAAAGTTGACCACCTAGAATTGTTATTTTCAGTGCTACGAATTGATAACAAAGAAGAGTCTTTCAGGACTTTGTTGCTCAATATGACAATGTATGGGAGCAATATTACTTAAGCCAATTGTCCAATTTAAGACAGATGGGATCAGTAGTGTAATATATCTTGCAACACCAGAAATTTGGTACCCAAGTATAGTGCTTAGATGATGATAAACCTTTGGAAAGTTACGTGGGTGTCCTTAAGACATGACATGTAGACACAAGGACCAGCTAATATTACTACATCCATCAAGCTAACCCGCCAAATTGAAATCAAGAATATGGTCACACATATCCCTCATAAGTCCCATGGCAAGTGACAAGGATTGATATGTTCTAAATAATACAATAAGGCCACAATCCATTTGAACCGCACCAAAGAAAATAGAGGAAACAAGAGCTGTAAGAGTTTCTTTTAGGTAGGACAATAAATATTCCAAGGGACATAAATGTCCTGAGACAAGGGTATTTACATTGGAAAACAATAGGGAGGATAAAGATTTTGTTTTGTTGCTTGCTACTATTTTGTTTCGTGACTGTTGTATGAAATCTCAAGTTTATAAGGAACCGCCTCTTTTTAACTTTGATTTCATGTTTATCGAGGGGATCATATTATGGTCAATATGCAGTCATTATTGGAGGAAAGAAAGAAAGAAAGAGGTTATATTAATATCCACGAATGACCAAAAGTAGGTCAATGGGACTCGAGAATACATCCAATTACAATAGAAAGTGCTAGGGTAAAAGAACCCTAGGATCAACAACAAACTAAATAAAAGATGAACAACAACACTTAAAATAAATGAGGGGTAAACCCAATGCAGTAAAACACAAACCCATGAGGTTAAGGTGCCAATACAAATAGCCATGTGGGGGGAGCAAGAACCCCCAAAGAGCATGAGTTGATGAAAGTTGGAAAGACTAGATGGTAGTTCCATTGAACATCTTTGATTGTACCTAAGATAGAGCAATCATTTGTGTCATTATCTATCACTATGAAAGGGCCAATTTTTTGTTTGATAATGCTCATTAGGGAGTGTCTAGGGCTGAGGGGGGCCAAGTTGGGTAATCCTAGGAGGATGCAAAGCACTTCCCCTAGAATCCCTCCTAAAAACCAAGGTCGAAGAAACTCTTGTGGCAATGAAGAAACTTGTAATGTGTGCTTTTCTTATGACTTGGAAAGTGGTCACAAAGGAGTAGATCTATGACGCTGAGTAGGGGTGGATCCTTGTTGCCGAGAGCTAGTGTGCTGGGGCACCTTAATAGTAGTGTTGTGTAGAGATGAGTGCCACCTCATTGACTTACCCCCCTTAGTGTGCGAAGCAACTGTAGTTAAAGCGCACTTAATGCCACCAACCTCCATGATGCGCTGAAAGAAAGAGGTGATCACCTTGGGGGCTCCCCTCTGAGACTTGTGTTGAAGGGTGACAACTCGCTGAAGAAAAAGGGCTAGGCATCATTGCTCCTAGTGTTGAAATAAAGTGGTTAGAGAGTTGCCCTAGTCTCTATAGAGAAAGTGGTATCTCCCCTGAATCTCATAATAAATAGGACATCTGAAATGAAATGCTTCTCAGTCTCCACTTCCTGGACGGAGTAAAGATGATAGATCCGGTCCCCATGTGGAATATGATGATCAGTCTCAACCTACAATTGGTGTGAGCATGCCCTCAACTTGTCGAGGGTAAACCTCAAGTCGTGAGATAAATGATGTTGGAGATAGTTAGGGCAATGAATGACACCATCCATCACTCACAATAATTGCTCAGCATAGAAGGCAATCTTTGGCTAAGGAGGAGAGGTCCAAGTGACTTGGATGTACTACTTATAGACATCCTTTCTAACAATTCTAATGACGTCCTCCTTTAAGGGAAGAAGCCAATGAGGGGCATCCAAAGACTACGTGAAAGGAGGTAGCCCATCAATAAGATGCCGATAGATTGGAGGAGCATACTAGTCTCATAATACCAACTTCGACGTCTATTGGGGAAAAATGATGCAATCCTCTTTGAAGAACATAGGGCTAATTATGGATACCTTCTGCTACCTGAATTGAATCCCCCATGGTTCTAAGTCTATGAATGTAGAAAGTAAACCCAAAGTCAGTCCCAAGTTGCAGACGTTGGGTGACAAACTCAACTTGAACAATGCATCGAGGAACAATCTTTTGCAATGGATCATACACTGAATCATAAGAGTTTGGACCCTATCAATACAAACACATTCAACAAACCGCAAACTAGATCCCCAAACCTTAAAGCCATACAAAATGTAATGTCCCAATTTGGGACAAATCAACAAAATAAGGGTTTTCCAACAAACCCTATCAAATTTGGATTAAATTTGAAAATTTTGAATATAAACCAACAAACCCTTGCTTGTTGTAAACGCATCTCAAAATTGAAAATGAAGACTCCAAACCACTGTGAAAATTAACAAATAAATACTTTATGATCTTTAGCCGCCAATGGCTCTCATCACCAAGAAGGAAGATGCTGAAAAATGAAGGTCTCAACCTTCAAACCCTAGTGCCACTCAAGCTGAACTTCGATGCCCTTTTCCACACACCAACCCTACTTAAACCTTTGTCAATTGCAGACAAAATTATATAAAATGCAACATCCAAAACAACATTAGTTCATCACTAAATAAGGCTCCCAAGAAGCCAAAATCCAAGCCATACCAAGTTGTCGAAATTCAGAATATTACAACAGTAATTAAATTAGATATTAGACCTTGTTTCACCCTCAAATCAATGCCAAATCCACTGAAATTAATTGTCAAAAATTCAAAAATAAATATATTATTATTTTTTCAATATTTAGTGCCTAAAAGCACCCTACAAACCCTACAAAAATTCTCCAAGGTGAATTGCCCAAGTGCAAAATTAATTATAATAAAATTAGAATTTACAATATTCAATTTGGTCATCAAATGATCTCCAACAAATGTGACAAATATCAGAAAATAATAATAATAATTATCAGAATTATTATTATAAATTTGGGCACCAATTTGGCCACTCAAAGGTTTCAAATGATCTTCCAATTCCAGTCGCCCTAGATGGAATAAATCAACAAAAATCCACATACTCTAGGAGAGGGTTTCTCCTTTGTAGTGCAACCCACAAAGGGGGTCTTCAATCCTAACAGCCAAATCGCCATTCCTCCAAGACCCAATAATCTATAAATAGCTTCCAAAAACCAGCCACCTTTCCAATCACAAATAATGAAACACAAATTGCAATCTTTGATGTAGAGCTACTCACAATAAAGATATGAAGGGTTTCATTTTCACACATTGATACACCTTGAGGGTTTCTGTCCTCAAAATGCTATGGCCAAGCTTGACATACTTGAAAAAGATTCAATATCATAAAAATGCCTAACCTTCAAATGGAACCTTCACTTTCATTTTATAGCCAATGCCACAAAATGAGTGCCCAAATTAGGAGGTAAAGCCTCATTTTCAAAAATTAAAAAAACATCCTTATAATTCTTCTTTTAGACCATGGGTGCCCATGACTCTCCAAAAAAGCCCCAACTTAAGTGGAATTAGGATAACAAAGTACTTTTCAATACTCAAATGCAAATTAAAATTCATAACGTACCTTTTCATTAATTGCTCTTCAAGTGGGCCCCCCAACATTCCCGTTTCTTCTTTTACCTTAGCCTTTTGGAAACAACTTAAGGCTAAGGATTCCAAGTGTGCTCATGTCAAAAATGGGACATGACAGTCCTCCCTACTCAAAATTGCTTGTCCTCAAGCAATTGTAAGAGCCACGGGGCTGTCTCAAGTTTCAACATTCTTTACAATGCAAAACCCACTTGTCATTGCTTCTCGCGGAGGGAAAGCTTCAAACTGAAATCTCACCTCGTTGTACCTGTATTTTGGGGGCTGCCCCCAAGCGCTTAAAGTGTCATCACTGCCTTCGAAAGGCCTCTCATGTCCCTATAATGCTAACCCATGCAATAACAAGTTGCATTTGAGGAAGTCCTTCGCACATATACCTCCAATAGACACCAAAGTGCCCTTAAAAAAGATGTTCGATGGCGAATAGTTGCCAAAAGAAATACAACTAAAAGATGACACCTAGCTGCCCCATACGTAAGGATTATTCTCAATTCCCCTTAATGTATGCGTACTATCTTGGCAAACATTCAACAACTTCTTGGGATTTCCTCGATGCCATGGTAAACCCCTTCAAACTTGCAAAAAGAGGACAACAGTGGACATTTCGGAAACATACCTTGGAAGGAGGTGTTGTAGAGATGCAAACCATCTTGTATGGGCCTCCATATGGGTGCCACATATTCTCCCATTAGCTCTCCCTCCTCAAGCAAATACAGAACACAATGTGAATCTAACCAAAGCTCCATTTCATCAATAAAAGAGTGTTTATCTTATTTGTATTCTCCTACCTTCTGTTATGCAAGAAGTGTTCCCAATCATACACATTTTCAGAATTGGCTAAGGGTTATAGTATGACAAAAAAATCAGATTACTCACGCTCATGATGCCGCTGTACCTGCATCCATAACTCAAAATTTTCCGAGACCAAATTTTGACTTAGTTTGTGCACTTCTCTCTTCAATTTTGGGCTATAATTGCTCCAAATTCCAATTTTTTTTGACTTCAATGGGGGGCTGGAATTGTCTTTCTAAGTCATAAATTTCTGAGTAAAAAAATCAGACCCCGCATATGTATTTTCAAAATTTAGCCCTGGCTATAGCATGTTAAAAAAAAAGAGTTTTATGAAGGTTGAAAATGGTGCATGTAGTGAGTCAAACTCTGAATTTTCTGAGTGATCTTGGAACCAAAAATCCTTAAACAATCTACCTTTCTCCTTGCTGTTCACCACTTGAACTCTTGCCCAATCCAAGAGGGTGAAGCCCTCATCCATACATCCAAAATCACCTGTACACCTTGGCATAGGGTGCTGCCCATAGCAAATTAGGGGTTGCTTTTTCAAATCAAGTGTTCTACCCACTTCTCCTATCCATGTACCATAAAAGTCAGAATATTCACATTCACCAATTAGGTAGAAATCCAAATCTCCCTTGATGCCATTGGCTGCCTTTGATCAAAATTTGCAGCCTCTTGTTCATTCCTTCCTTCCTCTCAAACTCATGTAGAGATGTCCTCCCATGCTATTTGATGAATGTGGGGGTGGTCCTTGATCACTTAGGCCAGGTAGAATAATCTCCTTACCTTCCACCTTGAATTTCAATTTCATAATTTGATAGTTTTTGTTTATACTCACCAAGAGAGTGTAACCATTGTATGCCAAGCACCACATTGGTTTCCTCAATGCCTACTACATAGAAATCATCTTCTACCATATGCCTTTCCAAAGCTAGATTCAACTTTGAAACCTTGTTAGTACAAGGGATGGTGAACCCATCTGCCACAGTGACTCTAAATCCTTTGAACTCCACGGGTTGTAGGCCACATGATGCCACAAGTCCTCTATTAGTGAAGTTGTGGGTTGCCCCACTATCAATTAGTGACCGGTTTACCTTTCAATGGTCCCTTCACTCTAAAGGGATAGTATCTAAGAGCTCTTGAAAGATATGGCAATGTTCCACACAACTCCTCTCCTATCTTCGAAGCCCCCTCTTCATAGATGGTTGCCCCCAATTCATCCTCCTCATTGGAAAACACCTCAGTATGATGTACCTGTCCCTTGCCACGACAATGGTGCCCCTTATCCCAAGGGTCCTTGCAAGTGAAACAAAGACCCTTTTTCAATTCATTCCTCACCTTATAGATACTACTTGGAAGCTCCTTTTGTTGTCCCAAACTCAGTTGGTTTGATCTAATCAATGGCCCCTCATGAGCGGATCTCAGAGGCCCTGTATAGTTTCCCCTTGGCTGTCCCAAACCACCACCTCTATGCTGCCTTGTAGGTGGTAAAGAGGTAACCTTTGGTTGCCTCAAAGGTAGAAATCTGCCCCTAGGAGTAGAAGACTCCAAATCACAGGCCTTTTGGATGGCCTCTCTCAATATTAGTGGGTCAAATGCCTTGACGAACTCTCGCAAAGGTTCGACCAAGCCCTCTACGATCAAAACCACCAACCTCCTATCCGAAACATTGGTCACTATGACCGAAAGCCATTGAAACTCAGAAACAAACTCATCTACTAAGGCCTTTTGTCTCAATTGAGTCAAATTGAGAAAATGGAGTTTCGTATCTGCCCTATCAAACTTATCTAATAGTCTCCTACTAAACTCCTCATAGGTACGTATTTGCTAATGCCCTTGTGTGATCAATCCATGATAACACCACTCCTGTGTTGCTCCCTCCAAATGCAAAGTGACAAATTGAATTGCCTCCTTTGCCATGGGTAGTAGTATCAAGGTGTTTACCTTCTGAATCCATGCCCTCACTGAACTCCTTCGTTATCCATCAAAAGTGAAAAGAGATACTTTTTCCAATGCATGTTGGAGATCTCCCTGGCCTCCCTTGTGTCTCTGACCGATTTTGGACTCACTCCTCACCCATTTCCAAGATGAATACTTGAAAAAACTCATAGCACCCCTTACTGCAATAGATGCAACATAGTACTCCTCCATCTCTCTCTCCAACTCATCAAGTGGGTTAGGCAAACCGTCTCTCTAGTAAGGGCTTCTCTCTCTGAACAAATATAGGTTGGGTGGGCCTATGTGTAGGTGCTTCATTCTTCAAGAGGGGTGTATGTGTGTCAAGGCGGTTCCTTGAGTTATTGTTATCTCCATTGAAGGGCTTTAAGCTCTCATCTCATTCATAGCATGGACGAACCCCTCCATCACTACTGGCATCCTCTCCTGTGAAAGTGAATACCTCAAATCTTTTTCCTCTGCTTCTCTATCCCATTTCTCTCTGTGTCTCCAATGGATCCATGTCACCCCTTGTCTATTTTTGTTCTGCCTGTTGGTTCCCTGAACCTTTCTTGTTGTTCCTTAGGTACTACCTTACCTCTTTGTCACCACTCATGACAATCCTTTTAAAATCCCCACAATTAGCCAAAAAATTGCTCTGATACCACTGTAATGTCCCCAATTTGGGACAAATCAACAAAATAAGGGTTTTCTAACAAACCCTATCAAATTTGAAATAAATCTGAAAATTTTGAATATAAACCAACAAACCCTTTTTGCTGTAAATGCACCTCAAACTCAAAATGAAGACTCCAAACCACTGAGAAAATTAAAAAATAAATACCTTATGATCTTTAGCCGCCAATCGCTGTGATCACCGAGAAAGAAGTTGTAGAAGAAAGATCTCAACCTCCAAACTTTAGTGCCACCCAAACTGAACTTCAATGCCCTTTTCCACACACAAACCCTTGTTAGTTGTAGGCAAAATTATATAAAATGCAGCATCCAAAACAACATTAGTTCATCACTGAATAAGTCTCCCAATAAGCCAAAATCCAAGTCATACCAAGTCGCCAAAATTCAAATTATTACAACATTAATTAAATAAAAAATCAGGGCTTGTTTCACCCTTAGATCAATGCCAAATCCATTGAAATTAATTGTTAAAAATTTAGAAATAACTATGTTATTATTTGTTTAATATTTAGGGCCTAAAAACACCGTACAAACCTTACAGAAATTATTCAAGATGAATCGCCCAAGTGCAGAATTAATTACAATAAAATCAGAATTTACAATATTCAATTTGGTCACAAAATGACCTCCAACAAATGTGACAAATATCAAAAAAAAAAAAAAATAATTATTAGAATAATGATTATAAATTTGGGCACCAATTTGGCTAGTCAAAGGCCTTAAATGATCTCCCAATTCCAGTCACTCTCGCTGGAATAAATCAACAATCCACAAACCCTAGCAAAGGGTTTCTCTGTTGTAGTGTAGCCCACAAAGGGAGTTTTCAACCCTAAGAGCCAAATCACCACTCCTCCAAGACCCAATAATCTATAAATAGCTTTCAAAAACCACCTTTCCAATCATGGATGATGAAACACAAATTGCAGCCCTTGATGTAGAACTACTCACAATGAAGATATGAAGGGTTTCATCTTCACACGTCGATACACTTTGAGGGTTTCCGTCCTCAAAATGCCATGGCCAAGCTTGACATACTTGAACAAAGATTCAATATCATAAAAATGCCTAACCTTCAAATGAAAACCTTACTTTCCTTTTATAGCCAATGCCCCAAAAAGAGCGTTCAAATTAGGAGGGACAACCTCCTTTTCAAAAATTAAAAGGGTATCCTTTTAATTCCTTTTTTTGACCATGGGTGTCTATGACCTTCCAAAAAGGCCCCAACTTAAGTGAAATTAGGATAACAAGGTACTTTTCATAACTCAAGTGCAAATTAAAATTCATAACGTACATTTTCATTAATTGCTCTTTAAGTGGGTCCCTAATATTCTCATTCTTCTTTTCCCTTTGCCTTTGGAGAACAACTTAAGGCTAAGGATTCCAAGTGTGCTCATGTCAAAAACGGGGACATGACACAAAACCATAGGCTTGATGACTATATTGAAGAGGTGCATCTTCGAAGGGATGTCTTAGAAGTGGATCTAAAAACATTGGTGCTCCAAGAAATAAAGGGAGGCATATTCCTTGCAAAGGTGTGATTGATAGATAGGTTTCATACTAAAAGCTGGTTTGGAAAAAATGAGCCCTAGAATGAGTGTAGGCCGATGTGATTTCCAAGGGTTCCCATTTGTAGAGGAACTTGAACTGGGAAAAATAACGTTTGGAGGTGTTGAATATCATGACCTTAGTTTCAGTAAGGTTGAACACCAGATGACGAAGCTCGTAGAAATGAGCAAGGACATCAAAATGTCTTTATAAACCATCGGTAGAGTGAGAGAGGAGAATGTCATCGACAAAGAAGAGTATGGCTATCATCACATCATGTAAAATGCAAGTGTCATCTGCATGGGTATGTTATCAAAGAGAATCCTCTAGCTCATCAATGCAAATGCTAAAGAGGGTCAGAGAGAGGGCATCCCTACCTGACCCCAATGGTACTCTTCACAAAGTTAGAAAGGCCTTGAGAATTATGAAATTGCTTGACAACTGTCTCATAGAGTCTCCAAGTGGTAGCAATGAGAGAATTTGGAATGCCAACATCACACAAATTTTGGAAAAGTAGATGTCTCGGACTCGAGTCAAAGGCTTATCGGAAGTCTACAAAACAATAAAAGACTTTGGAAGATCGATAACGAGCCTCCTCAATGATATCTCAAAGTGTAAAGATGTGGTCATTAGTCTGGTATTCTCTCTTGAAGCAAGCTTGCCCCTTTATTCTAAGATTACCTCTCTCTCCAAGTGCTTTGAATGTTGCATGTCTAACATAGTGGCATAAAGTTTAGCAAACATATGCCCAATCATAATGGTCCTGTAGTTGCTAGGGTTGGAGCTATCCCCATACTTATGAATGGGATGGATTATGTGTTGGGACCAAGAACGAGGAAAATCCAAGTAAACAACCTCATTAAAAAGCTTTGGTAATGGGGAGGCAAGGGAATCCACACCATATTTGAGGAACTCAACTTGAAAGCCCTTGCGATCTGTTACTTTGCTGATACAACTTCTAAATGGCCCTCCTGACTATACCAATAGAGAAAACAATATAAGATGGTGGTGGAGTGGAGTCAATGACAAGAAGTTGCTTTGGGATGTTGTAAAGAGAGAGAGCATAGGAAACCCATGCTTGGGGGTCAATGTCAGAAGCGAGGATTTTCTTTGAGAAGAGAGTGCACCATAAGATCTTAGGGGAATGGTGTAGTGCAGCAAGGAGAGCAACTTATCTAGATGTAATAAACTCATGTTTATTTCATCAGAGAATACATCGATAATTTCTGTGAGTGGAGGGCATGGAGGGAGGGTCATGGAGGGAGGGTACTGCAATGAAGATGTCACAGATAGGATGTGGTCCCCTCTGAACATGTAATCACATGTTTTTAGAATGGACATTAGAAGCTACCAACGAGACTCTAGATGCTAGGCTATCATGAATGAGGCAAGGCACTACACTTGAATCATGAACACCACCAGATCTACGGGTCTTATGTTGACAGGTCGAGACCCAAGCATAACTTGTGATTGGAGGGAGGGCCTGCTCAGAGCTCTTGGGGGTCTTCGTAAGAAAGATGATATATCATGAAGCAACATCCTGGAAGGTCCCTGGAGAAGAACACCTCGTAAAACATCTTGGAAGGTATCTAGACAAGACCATAAGATACCATTGCAATTCCAACATGTAGTGGAGATGCCACCATCTCCCACTGAACCCAAGGTCACTATCATGATGACAGTCTAGAGTGTGACCACTTAGGAGGGGGAGAATCACAAATGATAGCCCTACAATCTCAGATAACAAATCACTTGTTTTCTTTCTTGGCAGAGACAACATGAATGCAAGCTTTCTAAAGCTCTTTCACTGGGATTCATGTAAGATCTGCATCTAGATAATTTTTTCAAGACAGGGAGAAGAGTTTTTTTTGTTGCCTTAAGAGCTTGTAAACACTTTTTTGCATTTTGGAATTCGATAACAAGGGTGTTGTGCAATAATGTCCAAGCTCTGTAAAACAAGATATCCTTTAAGTCTAAATATTTAAGCAAAAATGGTGACTTGCCTATAAGAGATCAGCTAGCCTAGGGAGGCCACAAACACAAAGCTTGAGTGCCTTGGTTTGTCGTGCCTTTTCTTCTTCAAACTTTGCTTGGATAACCATCTCAACAATTGGAGGTGCCTTCTTCCTTTTAACCCCTTGCACTTACGAATGTTGTTCATCAACCTATTTTTGAATAGATTGTTGTTGATCTGTGATTTCCTTTTTAAGGTGCTCATGTTGAATGATTATCTATGATTTGCTTGTTCGTAATTTTTGAAACCACTTGGTTAAGTTGTAGAAAACATGGGGAATCAGTGGGGGTGGCTTGGATCTAATCAAGTTTAGCGATTCTTAATTGCAAGTTGGCAATAATATCTTTCCCCTATAACTGTTTCTAGAACAACAGACGGTTTCAAAGTTTGGACCCTAATGTCTCAATTCCAGATATCTGACTGCAAATACTAGTGTTTATTTTTTGGGTGACAAAACCCTATGAAAGTGAGGCGGTTTAAACTCTTGTTTTAGAGGGAACTCTATGTGGAATGCAACTAATATTATCTGTAGAAACCTGTAGATATGGATAACCATAAATTCTGCCCTAGAATGTAAATTGTTCACGACATTGTTCAAACGTATTACTAGAAATGATCAAGAAATCTGTTTGAGACGATTTGAAATGCAAACAGTGTAATGAAATTACTTAGATAGATCAAGACAATTCACAACAATGGATATAAATATAAACACTATGAGTAGATTAACAAAAATATAGCACAATGATGAGAATGAAATAAGCAGATCCACAACGATACTTGATAAATAAGACTGAGCCACTTCGAAGGGGCAACCTCCACAACCATGTAATAAGAATAAAATTTGTAATATAATAATCAATTACTAACCACTACTTCCTATAGATACCCTACTTAAGCTATAGTTACTTCATAGGCCAACCCTACTAACAATATGAGAACATAGAGAAATGTGACAATATAAGATAAAAGGTCATGTAGGTCACAAATTAGTCACACATATCCCTATACAAGCAATAAGTGAAGGGCGTGACATGCTCCTAGCCTTTAAAACAACGTTGCCCTCAATGTTGAATAACTCTGGATGCTGTTGCAGGAATGCTTCATTTCCCATGTTGCATCTTCGCTCTCCAGATTCTTCAATTTGATTAAATACTTTTTAATCTTCCTTGTTCGCAGCCTTTTAGTGCATGTCTAAAAGATCTCAAGTTCAAAAATGACACTGCCTTCCTAATCCAACTTTGGTAACTCGGTTTGGGCTAGTATTTGTTGTCCAATTGCCTTCTTTAAGCAGGAGACATGAAATACTAGATGTATGAGTGTGGACTAAGGTAGCTCCAACTTGTACATGACACTGCCAATTTTTTGTAGGATCTAATAAGGGCTGTAGTACTTAGGAGAAAGTTTGTTGTCCTTTTTTTGTTGCTTCAAAGACATTTTCTTATATGGCTGTAGGCACATAAAGACCCAATTGCCCACTACAAATTGCCTTTCGGTACGGTGTTGATCTACTTGCTGCTTCATTCAATTCTGTGCCATTGCCAAATTCTCTTTTAGACTAGCTAATACCTTTTGTTGGTGTTGAAGGTGTTCTTAACTGCTCGAATACTTTGCTGTATCCTCAAGGATGAGGTGATGGATGGGGGTTGATACTCATATAGTGCCACAGATGGAGACATTTTGAATTATGTATGGAAGAAAGTGTTATACCACCATTCTGCTAGTGGCAGCCAATGAACCCATTTTTCCTGTTTATCCGATGCAAAACATGGAGATAACCCTTTAGGCATTTGTTGGCCAACTTCTGTTTGCACATCAGATTGAGGATGATATGACGAATATGAGCCAACTGAGTACCCAAACATGAGAATAATTCAGTTCAAAAATTACTGGTAAAGATAGGTGTTATCACTCTGGAGTGCACCCTACTTAAAGATGTGCAAAACACTTCTCTGCAGCTGATACAATGAGAACTTCTCAGATGGTGGGTGCCTCTGTGTTGAGAAGAACCTCCAGAAAGGGCTGGTTCCTTTATGATTTTGCAATTAAATTTGAAACTGTGATTTTTGGGGTGAAAAGAGTAAAGGAAAACTTTGAAAGAAAATCTAGGGGGGTGATACCCTTCAATTGTTTAGATCCTCTGAAGTTACTGAAATCAATGAACACAACCAAAATGCAATTTATATTCTCTCCCTAAGCAAAAGTGTTTCAGAGGAAGGGTTGAAAACCTCTTCAAATGACCTACAAAAGGGTGAGATAGAGAGAGAGGTGAGGAAGGGACTTGCAAAAGGAGAAAAATTCTCTCTTATATGTTGATGCACAATCAAATACACACTATGTTGCTGTCAAAAATCAGATTTAGAAAAATAAACTCTTATTGATGACTGGTCCAACTTACAATTTCTTCTTCAAA
Organism: Torreya grandis; assembly: GCA_037957365.1. Lineage (NCBI taxonomy): Eukaryota > Viridiplantae > Streptophyta > Pinopsida > Cupressales > Taxaceae > Torreya > Torreya grandis. Next base: position 374,935 of record JARHVA010002552.1, on the reverse strand, counting down.
CTTCAGGGCCCCTTCTCTATGGCTCGATTCAGCCAATAAATAAGCTTTGAAAAATAGTCTAAATCAGTCTAAGTGTAGTCCAAAAAGGGAAAAGGTCAGTCTTGGTTCCTTAACTCAAGACCTCACCTCTTTTACAATGCTTCGAATATTCAATAAAATTATTCTCCTTTACGAAAATCTGCACGCATCTCCAAACATTGGCATAGAATATAGATGATGAAGCCAAGTTTGAAAAATGATTCTTAAAATAGATGGCGTGGAAGTGGGCGAAGGAACTCAGGGTTGACTAGTCAACTTCTTTGCATGAAATGTCAAGCCAAAAGCCAGCAGATGAACTCCACATGAACTGTTGGAACATTTGAAACGTTTGGACGCATGAGAGAAGCATGTGGCACAGTGAAATAGTCAACAACAGTTTTGAGCATTCCAATAACACGTTTGCATAGATAAGAATCTATTTTTGACTTTTTTTTGTTTACAACTTTTAATTCCTGTGCATGTATATTCTTTGTCTTGCTTGCTTGCTGAGCTTTGTTAGCTCGGACTTCTCTATTTATGACTTTTCCGACTGTGTTTGCTCCTTGCTTATCCAGACAAAAATCTATGCCTTTCCTTGTTCATTCTCTCGGATTTTTTTGTGTATTTCTTTGGCAATTTTTCCCTTGGTTTATTCTTTCGGATATCCTGCTTGGTCCCTTGATTTTTCTACATGGTCAAATCCCTTAGAAATTCTTCGGAATTATTTCCTTCAGGTTTATTTGTACAGTCAAATTTTCCGGATCATTTCCCTGGGTTGTGCTTTATATCGGACTTATCTGTCTCACGTGTTACCTAGCAATTTTCCGTGGATTCATCTTGTCTAAGACTTCCTTGTCTACCTTCGGAAATTCATCATGGTCATCTTTTCCCTGTCAGATTTTTTTACTGATTGCGGATTTTTTGGCTTACCTTCTTTGGATTTCCTTTGGCCAACTTTCTACCAATTTTTCCGAAGGAATCCTTCAGAGAATTTTTTTTTCCTTTTTTTCTTTGTTTTGCCTTTGTTTATTTGTTTTTTCAGACTTTATTGTAGAGTAATTTGTCCGAAGGGTACATCCCCTTTGGGCTTTTTGTAAAAGCCCCTTAAAAATCATGAGATGAACATTCCCGAAGGGCAGGTGCCCTTCGGGTTTGTTGCAAACGTGCCTTCCTTTCTCAAAGTAAGCCTTCTCGAAGGGGAAGTGTCCTTCGGGATTCCTATCAATGACCCTTCTGAACTTGAAGTGTACCTTCTCGAAGGGCAGGTGCCCTTCGGGATTTTTGAAATTGTCCTCTAGAAGATTTAAAATGACCCTTCGGCCTTAAAAATGAGCCTTTCCGAAGGGTAGGTGCCTTTCGGAATTCTTGTCAATGATCCTTCCGAAGGGTACATAATCTTCGGAAAAAATTAAATGAACCATTCTTTTGAGAGAGAAGCCTGTCGGATATTTTGAAATGGCCTTTGAACTTTTCCCGAAGGTTACCAACCCTTCGGGATTTTTGAAATGATCCCTCCCGAAGGGCACATGCCCTTTGAACTTTTTGAAAGAGTCTTTTGTCATTTTACCGCCAAAGAACTACCCCTTCGAATTCTTTCGGACTTATTGTCCGACACTTTGGATTTTTTGTCCCTTGATTTCCTTTGGACAAAAAGTTTGAAGGAAATCCACTCCTCGAAGGGCACATGGCACTCGAATTTCTTCAAATGGTCATTTCTGAAGGGCAGGGGCCCTTTGGATTTTTGCAAAGTGTCCTATTTCCTTGAGAAATGCCTTCAGGGTATTTGAAAAGTCCTTTGAATAGCTAGGTGACCATTTCCTTTCCTTTGGACAAAAAGTCCGAAGGAAATAAACCTTTGTAAATGATCACTGAGACATTCTTTGGGACTCTTTACAAAGTCCTTTGAAAACTCTTTCCCTTCGATAAAATTGTCCATTTCTTAACCCGAAACAATTCTTGCTTTTGCAAGCGAACCTGTAGGCCTGTAGCTTTATAACTGTATATGATATTTTGAAAAGAAAATATAGCGTTTGAACTTGCTTTAGGTGTCTTGCCTTTGAACGAACTGTATGCTCTATATGGTGGCCGTAGAAGTTCAAAGAGAAGACTGTAGGAGACCTTTTCATGCACTTAGAAGCTAGCTTGTTTGTTTGAACGAAGATCTCCTTTTGATAAAAAGCATTTGTCATTAAAACTTGACAAAGACCTTTTCAACGTATCATTCTTGTGAACAAAATTGATTATCATTGCTGTAGGTCTTCATTATGACTGTATTTGGATACTTGATTGCCTATATACCCCCTTTATTTATGCATTGATAGTGCTAATTTCACAAGTTGATCAGTGGTAGGGATTTTGACTGTTCTGGGAAAAATTTCGAATAGTTGGGGTAGTAATTTGGTCTTGACAGGCCAAATTACTAACAATTTTGGCGACTCATAGGGTTTGACCAGCGTGCTGGTCAAAGAACTCAGAAAAATTAATTGTAGCAAGCTTGAACATGACTAAAAATTGAAAAAGCTGGAGCAATTCAATTAGGAGAACTGACTCAACAACAACATCGTGCACATGTGCACTTAGAGGAAAGAACAACGAAACTGAAAAGGAAAACAACAAAGACTGAAAACATGTGCTAAAAAGCACTTAGAGGAATGAAATTATGACTATGTACAAAGGAGTGACTCTCCTAATAACAGTATTTAAGAAACATCCCATTCACAGGAATGAGAAGTTCTTCTCCATTGAATGTGGATAATTGAAAAACGTTATTCTTCTTACAATCAATAATAATATAAGGTCCACTCCAAAAGCTATCAAATTTGGAGTGCCTGCCTGGCTTTGCACATTCCTCATCCCATTTGAGAACTATGTCTCCTTGCTGGAATACTTTTGTTGATGAAGTTATCTTGTCAAATGTCTTCTTGATTTGCTGTTGATTAGTCCACATGATATGCATAACATCATCTCTAGTTTCTTCTCTCTCAATTCATTCATTCTTACTTCCATGGCATCATTTTTCGGAAGCTCTAGCTGGTGTGCAAGCTCTAAAGATGGAAGCTCCAATGAAATAGGCAGTCTTGCTTCTCTCCCATAAACTAAGAGATAAGGTGAATGACCAATAGCCTTCTTAGGAGTGATCCTATCAACACGTAAAGCGGTTTTCAATTTTGTATGCCAAGATCTTTGATCATCCTCCATTGTTCTTTTGATGATTCGAATCAAATTTTTATTAGTAGATTCAGGTAGCCCATTACCCTGTGGATAGTAATTAGATGATGAAGACAAGTAAATGCCATGTTCAAGAGCCCATTCACATACCTTTGTACAACTGATTGCTAAAGCGTTATCTGATATAATAGTAGATGGAACTCCAAAACGAGTGACTAGGCTCTCATAAAACTCAAGCACAGAATTCTCATTTGCCTCTCTCAAAGGTACTGCTTCCACTCACCTGGTGAAATAATCTATAGCTGTCAAAACCCATTTATGACTAGCACTAGATGAGGGATGAATCATGCCAATGAAGTCCAAACCCCATTGCATGAATCGCTGTTCACCCTGAATTGGCTTTAATGGTATAGCTGCTAGTCTCTGTTTTCTTACAAACATTGCACATTTCGAACATTTCCTAATCCACGCATATGCATCTCTGTATAAATTAGGCCAAAAATAATCAGCTCTAATAATTTTTGCAGCTGTAGTCTTGGCTGCAAAATGACCTCCAGAAGGACTATCATGAAAGTGCTCAAAAAGTTTGTCAAATTGACTAGTTCTACACCTTAAAAGCATACCTCAAATGTCTTTTTTGAAAAGCATTCCATCAATTAGGATATAGGGTACTGATTGCAGCCTGAAGTGTCTTCTTTGTGATGTATTCGAACCCCTTGGACATTCTCCAGTTTGAAGAAACCTAGCAATATTCTGTGTCGAGTGTGTAGGAGGTGTACCTTTAGTTTGGTGTTGAGTGTCTTGAATTGCCAAAATTTTTTCTTTCTCTTCTTTTACATCTTTTGCAAGATGTTCACATAATCCTTTATCTCGAACCAACTTTGTAACTTTGATTTCAATGTCGTATTCCACGCATTTAGTGACCCATCCAACCCTCTTTTCCCTCAAGTCTCTATTGAGAATGAAGTCCTTAACACTTGGATGAGCAACCATTAGTATAATTTTGTTATTTGAAATCAAATGTCTGAATTTTTTCAGACCTCTTATTATAGCAAGAACATGCTTTTCTACGAAAGAATATCTCTCTTCATAATCTTCTAAATTTTGACTAAAAAAAGCAGTGGGCTGTTCCAAACCTTCATCATTCTGTTGCATAAGCATGGCTGAAATAGTGCTGGAAGTAGAGAGTATACAAGAAGAAATCCTTACTAAAATCCGGATTGAGCAAAGTAAGAGCTAGGCTGATTGCTTCTTTGATGGCTTCAAAACTTCTTTTACCTTCCTTACTCCAAGTGAACTCTTGGTGTTTCTTAAGCATTTGAGTAAGCGGCTTTACTAGTTCTGCAAAACTAGGAATGAATCTTCTAATAAAATTAATCTTACCCAAGAAGCTCTGCAATCCTTTCTTGTGTTTGGGCAAAGATAGAGCAATGATTGCTTCTATTCTTTCTGGATCAATTGAAAGCCCAGCTTTGGAAACCACATGCGCAAGTAGTCTCCTTTCATGTACTGAAAAAATACATTTCTTTGGATTCAAAGAAACTCCAAATTCTTTACATCTATCAAAAACAATCTTCAAATGAGTTAGATGATCATTATGATTCTTTGAAAATACAGTAATGTCATCTAGATATACCAAAATCATTTCACTCAAAAGACCATGAAAAAAATGTCCATTGCCCTTTGGAAGGTAGCTCTAGCATTGGAGAGTCCAAAAGGCATTTTCTTGTAAGCAAAGGTACCCCACTTGGTGGTGAAAGCGGTTTTACATTGGTCTTGCTCCTTCACCAGTATCTGATTGTATCATGAATACTCATCCAATAAAGAAAATCTTTGTGAACCCGAAACTCTCTGCAAAATTTGATCCATAGAAGGAAGTGGATAATGATCTTTTAATGACACCTTATTTAAATCTCTGAAATCTACACAAAGCCTTATCTCTCCATTCTTTTTCCTTACAGGGACAAGATTTGCAACCCATGTTGAATGCTTAATAGGAAAAATAATACTTGATTCAATCAACTTTGTAAGTTCTTTCCTTATAAAAATCTCAACCTTGGGGTTGATTGGCCTTTGCCTTTGTCTTACCGGTTTTGCATCATTTTCCAATTCAATAGAATGATGTACTAATCTGGGATCAAAACCTTTCAAATCATGATACTTCCAAGCAAAAACATCCATATACTCTTGACATAATGAAATGAAAGCTACTCTCTCAGAATCTGAATTTACTTTACCCAACTTAAGTTGCTTATTTTCAGCTATGCTAATTGGCTCATAATGCTCGTTCTTGGAAGAAATACTTACCTTGTCTCTTCTTAGTTGATCATCTTCATTGAATATGTTCTCTAAAGTCACCAAAGCTTTAGGCATCTTGTTTGATTTTAATTGCACAATCTGATTTTCATATTGATCCTGCACTTTATCATGATTTCTTTGGCAAAATTCTGCCTCATTCTGTAGAAAATATGCTATTTGTTTATCAGAATAAAAAACTTGCCAACTTGCATCATTATTTGGAATCGAAGGTTTGCATATCACTTTGATTTGAGTCTGATTTTTACTGTCCTAAATCTGATCTGGAATATCATACTGTGCACCTATTGCAGCAAGTCTATCAGCATGGAGCGAATATCAAATGCAAGGAAATCTTCAATGAGATTCCAAACTCTATGTTTGTATGCCTTTAGAAGAGGATTCTTTGCTATACTTAAACCTTACTTGCTGTACCACTAATTCATTATCACCTTTTACCTATAAGATCTTAATACCCCTCTTTCTAGTTCACTGAAGACCATAAATAAGAGCTTCATATTCTGCAATATTGGAAGTACAACTGAACTGAAATCTAACAGAAAAATAATACCTTTGATCTTGTGGTGAAACCAACATAACTCCAACGCCACTACCCATTCTTTGTTTTGGATTCATCAAAAAATAGATTTCAAACTCCTTGATCCCGCAATGAGCTAGTGAGACTAGGCAACAAGTCATTTCTTTGTGCATGCAATAAACTCCAAAACCAACATCTTCAATACTTTTGTAGGGGTCATGTCCATGATAATCAACAGCGCATTCGTCAAGGAGAAGATCCGGAATGCCTTCAAGAGGCTTAGAAGGCTCTTGATCAATGGTGTTATCATCTTCTGTAATATTGCAATTCACATTTGTCGTATTTGACATATATGGCTCAAGGTGAAATCTGGAAATAGGCTTTGATCTAATAGTTACTTTGGTCCTATACCTGGTTCCAAAAACCATGTATGACCAATCTGAAGAAAGATAACCTATTTTGGCAGTAAAATCTCTTGATAGGGACAGTGCAAAATATGGAGGCAGATGAACATCCTGTAAGATGGTGAAATTTGGGCAAGCAACAAGTATAATTTTTAGATCTTTCAACACACCCACAGTTTTAGCAGGAGAACCATGTAATTGTAAGACACCTTTCTCATGGGGTTCATATTGCAAACCTAACTTATCAGCGATTGATTTGGGCATAACAAAAGTACTAGCCCCACTATTAATCATACAATTATGAATTAGACAATCTCCAATGATCACATAAAGGTAAAATGGAGGAGGTTTTGTCACCTTTTGGGACTCAACTGTTGAATTAGAATTAGTTAGGACAGCACTTACTCTTTGTTTTTCTGGTGTCTTCTCAGAAATAGTGAGCTTTGAAAGTTCTTCCTGCAAGTATTCCTTCTGTCCTGGGATTAGTAGTCTCACATCGAAATTGATACTGAAGTCTTCTTCATTTGATCCATGATACTAAGTGAAGAAGTCGCTGTTTTTGACTGTGATTTAGGAGCAGCTCCCAAATTTTGTGTAAATTGAGGAATTTAAGGCCCTCTCACATTCTTATCTTTTGGATCTTGAACTTGCTGGTTTGAACTTTTGTGAGGCAACTCATGTGTAGTTGTCTCTTGTTGTGGCTGAGAGGAAGGGGCGGCCCTTTCAGGCCCTGAACCTTCTCCAATTGCTCTTTTCTTGAATCTACTATAAGTTACAATTGGATTATCAACACTAGATAAATCTTGATTTTGATTTACAGCCAAATATTCAAAAGAATTCTCACCTTCCTGGGAATTGACAAATATAGTTTTAGTAGGAGTTTTACCACTACCTTCTCCTTGTTGATTTGAAGTTTCTGCTTTAGTGAATGAAGGAATGTCTCCATAGGGTAGAGAGGCTTCCTTATTCTGAGAAGATGGCTGGTTTTCAAAAGAAGGCTGAACTAAACTTTGTTGCATAAAAGATTGACGAGAACTCTCACCAATTGGAGCCATTGCCATGTTGCTTGATTGCTCCCATTGATTATTCCACTGTCCTTCTTGAACGTAATTGCTTTGAGTTGGCACCATTGCTCTTGAATTGCTTGGAACATTAGGATTATATTGTCTTGATTGAGAACTTTGCTCTTGACCTTGCTGATTGGATTGATAAGATAGCCTATTGCACTGATAATTCTAGTTAGTATTTTGATAAGGCCTATATGGTGGAGCTTGTTGTCTCTCAATTGCTACCAACTTGTTAGTTTGAGCTTTAAAAAGACTCTCTATCTTTCCCAATCTATCAGTTTGCTCACCTTCTATTTGATGGAACATTGATGACTCTGGAATTGGAGCAATAGTTGGACCAGGGGGATGAACTTCTGAAAAAAGGGGCATTGGAGGCCTTGGAGATAACTTCCCTGCTTGTATAAGACAATTTTTAGCCTTAATTGCTACTTCAAAAGCTTGAGGTAAAGTATTACCTCCCATAGATTGAATCATCCAACCACATCTGAATTAAGAGCCTTCAAATAATACAGAAAAACATAATTGGGGGGAGGCTTGATCCCTGCTGGAATTCTATCCCAAGTCTTTTGGAATCTGTGATTGAAATCCACCATGAACTCATGATTGAATCTCTTAATTGTCGTAAGATGCTCCACAAGTGAAAGATGATCACTTTTATCTTCGAAATGTTTACACAAAAGTTCTCCAAATTCATCCCAATTGTTGATTGATGCAGGATTTAAACTTCTGTACCACTTAAGTGCTTTTCCTTCAAAAGAAGTTGCTAACAACCTCATTGTTACATTCTCCTGTGTCACATGCTGCACTGAAAAAAGATTAGCAATATCTGCAATATGTTCTATAGGAGTTATTGAATTTTTCCCTGTATAATAAGAAAGAGCCTTTAGAGCTGAAACTGGAATATCATCCCATGTAGGGATATTTAGAGGACTACCACCATTGAATGAAACAAAACCCTGTCTTCTAGGAACAACCATCTGAGGAATAGGATTTATAACAATATTTGGCTGAACAATATTGATTTGAACAGTAGGATTTTGTGCAATAAAAGGGATAATAGAGGGTGTAGGATTTGGATTTGACTGAGAAGTTCTCTTTTTCTTTGGTTGACAAGACAACTCAAAAAAATGTCTTTTTCCCTTTTACAATTGATCTTGTGACAACTTTTGGTGGCATGAAAAAACATACAAATCTGAAAATGAAATCAGAAAATGAATAAAATATTTAGATACACACAACAATTCAAAAATGTGAATAAAGTGGTCCCACCGGGCATGCCAGAAACTATTATCACTCTGAAATGCACCCTGCTTGAAGATGTGCAAAGCACTTCTCTCCAGCTGATACAATGGGAACTTCTCAGAGGGTGGGTGCCTTTGTGTTGAGAAAAACCTTCAGAGAGGGTTGGTTCCCTTATGATTTTGCAATTAAATCTGAAACTGTGATTTTTGGAGTGAAAAGAGTAAGGGAAAACTTTGAAAGAAAATCTAGGGGGGTGATACACCTGAATTGTTTAGATCCTCTGAAGTTACTGAAATCAATGCACACATATAATCAAAATGCAATTTATACCCTGTCCCTAAGCAAAAGTGTTTCAGAGGAAGGGTTGAAAACCTCTTCAAATGCCCTGCAAAAGGGTGAGATAGAGAGAGAGGTGAGGCAGGGACCTGCAAAAGGAGAAAAATTCTCTGTTATATGCTGATGCACAATCAAATACACACTACGCTGCTGTCAAAAATCAGATTTAGAAAAATAAACTCCTTATTGATCACTGATCCAGCTTACAATTTCTTCTTCAAACTCCAGGCCCCCTTCTCTATGGCTCGATTCAGCTAATAAATAAGCTTTGAAAAATAGTTTAAATCAGTGTAAGTGTAGTCCAAAAAGGGAAAAGGTTAGTCTTGGTTGCTTAACTCAAGACCTCTCCTCTTTTACAATGCTTTGAATATTCAATAAAATTATTCTTCTTTACAAAAACCTGCATGCTTCTCCAAACTTTGGCATAGAATATAGATGACGGAGCCAAGTTTAGAAAATGATTCTTAAAATAAACAAAACTCTCCAAGAAAATTCCAAACATGCATGACCAAGATGGCGTGGAAGTGGGCGAAGGAACTCAGGTTTGACCAGTGAACTTCTCCTTTGCATGAAATGTCACGCCAAAAGCCAACAAATGAACTCCACACGAACTGTTGGAACGTTTGGACGCATGAGAGAAGCATGTGGCACGGTGGAACAATCAACAATAGTTTTGAGCAGTGCAATAACACGTTTGCATAGATAAGAATCTATTTTTGACCTTTTTTATTTACAGTTTCCAATTCCTGTGCATGTATATTCTTCGTCTTGCTTGTTTGTCGAGCTTTATTATCTCGGACTTCTCTATTTATGACTTTTCCGACTGTGTTTGCTCCTTGCTTATCCAGACAAAACTCTGTGCCTTACCTTGTTCATTCTCTCGGATTTTCCTGTGTATTTCTTTGGCAATTTTCCCCTTGGTTTATTCTTTCGGATACCCTGCTTGGTCCCTTGATTTTTCTACATAGTCAAATCCCTTAGAAATTCTTAGGGATTATTTCTTTCGGGTTTATTTGCACAGTCAAATTTTCCAGATCTTTTTCCTATCTTGTGCTTTATATTGGACTTATTTGTCTCAGGTTTTACCTACCAATTTTCTTGTGGATTCATCGTCTAAAACTTCCTTGTCTACCTTCAGAAATTTGTCATGGTCATCTTTTCCCTATCAGAATTTTTTGCTGACTACTGATTTTTTGGCTTACCTCCTTTGGATTTCCTTCGACCAACTTTCTACCAATTTTCCCGAAGGAATCCTTAGGACAAATTTTTTTCTTTGCTTATTTTTTTTTCGGACTTTATTGTAGAGTAATTTGCCTGAAGTGTACATCCCCTTCGGGATTTTTGTAAAAGCCCCTTAACAATCATGAGATGAACATTATCGAAGGGTAGGTGCCCTTCGGGTTTGTTGCAAATGTGCCTTTCTCAAAGTAAGCCTTCTGCCCTTTGGGATCCCTGTCAATGACCCTTCCCAACTTGAAGTGTACCTTCCTGAAGGATTTTTGAAATTGTCCTCCAAAAGATTTAAAATCACCCTTCGGCATTAAAAATGAGCCTTTCCAAAGGGTAGGTGCCCTTTGGAATTCTTGTCAATGACCCTTCCGAAGGGCACATACCCTTCGGAAAAAATAAAATGAACCATTCTTTTGAGAGAGAACCCTGTCAGATATTTTGAAATGGCCTTTGAACTTTTCCCGAAGGGTACCCACCCTTTGGGATTTTTGAAATGATCCCTCTTGAAGGTCACATGCCCTTCGGGCTTTTTGAAAGAGTCTTGTTATTTTTCCGCCAAAGAACTGCCCCTTTGAATTCTTTCGGACTTATTGTCCAACACTTTGGATTTTCTGTCTCTTGAAATCCACTCCTTCCCGAAGGGCACATGGCACTTGGATTTCTTCAAATGGTCATTTCCGAAGGGCAGGTGCCCGTTGGATTTTTGCAAAGTGTCCTATTTCCTTGAGAAATGCCTTCAGGCTATTTGAAAAGTCCTTTGAATAGCTAGGTGACTGTTTCCTTTCCTTTGGACAAAAAGTCCGAAGGAAATAAACCTTTGTAAATGATCACTGAGACGTTCTTTGGGACTCTTTACAAAGTCCTTTGAAAACTCTTACCCTTCGAGAAAATTGTCCATTTCTTAACCTGAAAAAAATCTTGCTTTTGTAAGCGAACCTGCAGGCCTGTAGCTTTATAACTGTATATGATATTTCGAAAAGGAGATATGGTGTTTGAACTTGCTTTAGGTGTCCTGCCATTGAACGAGCTATATGCTCTATATGGTGGCTGTAGAAGTTCAAAGAGAAGACTGTAGGAGACCTTTTCACGCACTTAGAAGCTAGCTTGTTTGTTTGAACGTAGATCTCTTTTTGATAATAAGCATTTGTCATTGAAACTTGACAAAGACCTTTCCTATTTCAACGTATTATTCTTGTGAACAAGATTGATTACAATTGCTGTAGGTCTTCATTATGACTGTATTTGGATACTTGACTACCTACATACCCCTTTATTTATGCTTTGATAGTGCTAATTTCACAAGTTGATCAACTGTAGGGATTTTGATTGTTCTGGGGAAAATTTCAAATAGTAGGGTAGTAATTTGGCTTTGACAGGCCAAATTACTAACAATAGGATCACGATCACTCATTATAATTTTAGAGACACCATCTAGCTTTTGAACTGTATCCCAAAAAGCATCTACTACTGTAATGGCTACAGATGGCTGAGACAAGGCACAAAAATGGGCATATTTTATGAGCATGTCCATAATTACTATGGTAGCATTTTTACCCTCTTACCTAACCAAATCTGTTATGAAATCCATGGAAACCACCTCCCACCTTTGGCTAGGAATAGATAAGGGTTGTGGGTCTTAATTGTCTCACCCTTGTCTTTCTCACACACCATGCATTTTGTCGCAAATTTCTAGATATCTCCCTTTAGTTCTTTACAAAAGAAATCTTGCTTGATTCTATTATAGGTATTTATAAATCTTGAATGTCCCCTACTAGAGATGCATGGAGCTCTGTAAGGATTTTGTGTTTGAGGGCAAAAATCTTGCACAGGGACAATCTATCTTTATACGACAAAGCATTCCCTTTCCACTCAAATTTGTTTGAGACACTAGAATCCTGTTGGACCTGCTGAATAAGACCCCGGTTATCATTGTTATTTTCCCATTTTGATCTTGCCTTATCCATCCAATATCCCTACCATATGGAGATTGCGCCGCGCATAACAATGCCTTTGTGGATTCATCCCTCCTAGATAGTGCACCTGCGACTACATTATCCTTTCCTTTCGTATATATGATTTCAAAGTCATACCCAAACATTTTGATGATCCATTTTTGTTGTTCTTTGATGACAATCTCTGCTCCAAAAAGCATTTTAGACTATCATGTTCAGTTTTCACTTAAAGAGTCTACCCATTAGATAAGTTCTGCATTGTTTGACTATATGAAGAATAGCCATCATCTCCTCCTCATAGATAGGCTTTAGCAAATTTTTACAATTTGAGTTGATGACTCTCAAAGGCAAGGGGTTGTCCTTCCTGCATAAGTATCGCCCCCATTCCATATCCTGATAGATTACATTCAATAATGAAGGTCTTTGAAAATTCTAGGGTAGGCAAAACTGGAGTGGAGCACATGGTCTCCTTTAGTTTCTCAAATGCCTTAGTGGCAATTTTGTTCCAATGGGAGTCCACCTTCAATCAAAGTTGAGAATGGTCTTGCTATGCTTCTGTAATTTCTCACGAACAAACGATATAACTTGTCAGCCCTAAAAAGTCTCGAAGGTTCTTGAGTGTTTTTGGAACTTGCCACTGTATCATGGCCTTGATCTTGTGAGAGTCTACTTTGGTGCCTTCATGTGTGTAGATATCCATATTTGGTACAAACACAGTTTCATAGCCTTTTGCATATATGCATCTTTTGACTAAGAGTTAGATATCTAGTGGCACGGACTTGTGTGGACCTCTTCGGTTCCATCTTATTTCAATTGCTTTATCTGTTCCTGTGGGATTATATGTTGTAAATTGTCTTTTATCTAATGTATCTTGGGCATCCCCACTTGTGTTTTCTGTCATCCCTGTGTTTTTAAGCCTCTGGACACTTGTGTCCGTGTTGGACTCTTGTGTTGACACAAGTGTCCAAACTTATCTTTTTATTATTTTCCTTATTTTCTGCTTGGTGATCATTTGTTTTGGCCCCTTTGTTCATCTTATTGTCGGCTTTTCACATGCCACTAGGTCCTAATTCAAAATCAAGAGATCCCTATATATACAAAGGTTATGGTATAATTATACTACCTAGCAATTTGATCAAACAAGTATTTTTTATTTCAAGCTATCAAATTGCACTACAATACTACACTGAATATTTGAGGCACTCAAAAGGTCACTATACTTTTGCATTGTCTGTACCAAGGGTTATTATAGGAGAAAGCATATAGTTGCACAATTACAATTCCATGCATATGCTTAGGAGGGAGAACTACATGCGAATTTGAGGCCCTCTGGGAGTATTGGCTATGTAGGTAGCACTTAGCAACAACCAGGGTTGTTAGGGTTAGCTCAATTCACATGCTAACCTCTTTTAACCAAGTTACAGGAGGTCAAAGGCAAGAGGATTAAGTTTTTTATTTATTGGCTGGATCTTGTGCATGGATGGACATATTATGAGCTAACAAACAGGGACACAGGGAATAGTGCAGGTCTGACAAGAGTTTTTATCCACTTTTGTGTGTACTTTGTAATGAAGCTGGTTCAAATCTGAGCACGATTAACAAAGAGCCGAATACACAGAGACAATATTTCAACAAACCATAATAATATTCTACTATATCAAATCCATACATGAAGATTACAAATATATAGGAAGAGACTTTCCTATAATTGTAGAGATACAATCTCCACCAATATCTCACCCGAATTTCTTAAGAACTAACAAACCACTATATTAATACGAGATATATTGTTAACTATTAACAACATATATGTGTAACAAACTAACTCGTAATACAAACCTATTAAGAAATCTATTAATGTATTATTGTAACTAACAATAATAATGTTTACACACATCAACATTCACCCCCTTGTGAACATTATTAATCTTATCTACACCTCCTTAATGTGAACATGGAGAAAACAACTCTCCCATAGCTGCTCCTGTACTCGTGATTCAGTGATTTTCAGAGGACAATCACAAACCTTACACGATGGTTTTACAGATGGCTGACCAACAACCAAAAAACAATGGTTTTACAAGTGGCTTACCAAAAATAATATGCCACTTGTAAAACAAAATTGTAAATAGAAATAATATGCAGAATATATTATTGTGTTGAAAAAAAAAACCTTTAAATTTTTTGACATATGACAACGTAATTGTATATGATTAAAATGAAAACAAAGCAAACCTAAATAACTTACATTCATATGACTTTTGATGACACGACAAAGATTGTGGCGGCAAGGCTTTGACAGCGTGACAAATGGCGAGTAATGCAAGGAATCCACACAAGTCTGGGATCTGTCTTTGAGCAAACACATTGGAAAAAACAAGTGTTGAAGCCGTATAGATGGATTGCGTCGAATGGATTACAAAGGATTTGCGCTTGTGGAGGGAAGATGTGGAGAGAGTTAGCTGTTCCAGTTGTGAGAACATTTTTCAAGTTAAAATGCACAGCTGAGATTAGCAGACGCAAAACTCACAGTTGGTTATTAGCACACACAGACTGTCAACGAATTTTAGCAGATCGGACCATAATACGTATTAATCAACCACATGAAATCTGTACATGAGCAAGCGTACGGTGGTATGGGCCGAGATACAAAGTTTGATATGCTGTTTGCCAACGTTGTGAATATTAAATCACAAAGCCGAGTGCAGTCTAATGCAGGGTTAAATAATTTTGATGCAATGTGAATTCAAGCCAATCATTCAATGCTTGACCCAAGCTCTAATGCCGTAGACAATGCACCAACGTTACTCATCCACAGGGGTGAATAACAATGAGTGGTTCTTGCAATTCAATTTAGACTACCATCTAGCAAAGAATCATAACCTTGCTCTTACAAGAAACCTGCTCTGATACCAGATAATGAAGCTAGTTCGGATCTGAGCATGATTAACAAAGAGCCGAATACACAGAGACAAAATATTTCAACAAACCATAATAATATTCTGCTATAACAAAATCATATGGGAAGATTACAAATATATAGTAAGAGACTTTTTTCACCAATATCTTATCCGAATCTCCTTGAAACTAACAAACCACTATATCAATACGAGATACATTGTTAACTATTAACAATATATCCATGTAACAAACTAACCCGTAATACAAACCTATTAACATATTATTGTAACTAAAAATAATAACGTTATACAAATTATTAATGTTTACACACCTCAACACTTTGGGCTAGACACTTGCATCGAAATCGAACATCTGCATCGACACAAATGTCTATGGTCGATGCAAGCGTTCTAAAGACAAAAATAGCTAAAACTCAGAGTGAGCAGATTCTAGAGCCTGATTAATGTCCTAAGACGATTCTGAATCAACGTCACATCCCAGATCCAAACTTCGAACAAGATATGATATCTCTATCCCTTGGTTGCATTGTATTTAATTGTATATATTGTACATGGTAAATTAGGTAAATTTGTATTATTGATTGTATTTTAGTGTGAATCTGAATATAGTCTTACTTCTTTTAAACAATTTTATTTGCTTAAGTGTATTTTGTAAAACCCCAAATAGCATAAAACATTCCGATGAATCCGTTCTCTATTTGTTGGACCAAATCCTAGTTTACATGTAGGGTTTTTTGCTCCTTCCAAAGTTTATTTCAGGTTTCTGTATTTATTTTTTCAGATCTGATTTCTTGCTTGGTTATTACTTAAGGAATGCTTGTTTATATCTTTGTTGTAGGCATTTTGCTTGTGCTCTTTGTGATTGGGTGCAAAGTTAAAGCTATCATGGATTTTCTTACACAAGGCCTTGCAAAGCCCCACCCTTTGGATTGTTTCTTTAACATTCTGGATGATCAATGTATCACATATGAAGATCTTATGGCAAATCAAAAACAGGCTAACGCCTCTTTTTTTGCTTATAACTGTGACAATGAAAGATCTATGGATGAAAATACAAGTATAAATGAACATGGTAATGATCATAGTATTCTTTTATATGGCTATGAGTGTAATGATATCCCTCTTGGGTATGTAGAGAATAGTTCTCTTGTTTCTTCTCTTTCCAATGATGAAGGGTCTAAAAAGTCAAGCACAATACATTTTGTTGGTGCCTTGCAACCAAATGATACCATAGATAAGCAAGAAGTTAGCATTCATCATGTTGCAAGTCAAAATGTTGTACATTCTCTAGATGCATAAAAAATTGAATGCCCCTCTTCTCCTTCCAATAATGAAACTGTTGAAGAAACTGAGTATGTGCCTTCTTGTCAAAGTGATGATAATATTGAAAATCTTATCCCTTCTTTGGATCATTCAAATGAAATTAGTGAAAGTACTTCTCTTTCTAAAAAATGTAATGAGCAAAATGCATGTACTACTTCCTTTCCTTCCTTGCTTGAACGGTAAAATGAAAATACTTGTGAAGGTCCTAAGAAAGTGGTTATAATAGATACATTGTGTGGAGATACAATTAAATTTCCAAGTACATTTAATACAATTAAAAGTGAAACTTGCATTATTCCCTCTCCTAGTGTTGCAAATGAAGTAGAAAATGTTTATTTTCCTCCCTTCCTTGCCTTTTCTACTCAAAAAGAGCATGTGTTTATAAGTGAAGTTCCTTCCCCTACTATTATCTGTCAAACAACTTCAAATAACATAGCACCTTGTAATTATAATGATATCAACCTTCGTGCCATCCAAAATGATATAATTGTCTCTTTAGCCATGGATACTCCTTTACCAAATATTACACAACCATGTGACGATCCTCTTTTAGAAGGTGGTCAAGAATCTATCATTCCTATGTTTTGTATGAATGGTAGTTTATAACCTCTAAGCAAATATACAACCTCTTCACTACTCTCTACTTGTGATATGTTATCCATTATGACTACCATGGGAGATCTTCAACAACAAGTAAATACCCTTAAGTTGCAAGTTTCATCTCATGAGGCTACCTTTGAAGGCAATATGTTAAAAAAACCTCTTACTCGAGAGGTGTCGAATCTTCTTACCCTTCAAACTTCACCATGCCTAAGTTCTTTTGCTTCAATGGTCACGAGGATCCTGCTATTCACTTGCAACAATATATACATTCCTTTGAACATTGGGCTAAGGATGGACACCTGCTGTTGAAGGTCTTTCATCTAAGTTTAGCTTAAGAGGCTCTGGATTGGTTTTATAGCCTCCCAAATGGTTCCTTGTCAACATTCCAAAAACTCAAAGATGTGTTCTTATCAAAATTTCATCGATATACCTTACCGAAGTTACCATTGGAACATCTACAAGTACTAACACAAAATGAGTACGAGTCCATTCCAGACTATGCTATCAGATTTAAGGGAATATTATATTCCTTAATCTATACCCCTCGGATTTGGAAGTGCAATTTATATTTAGTAGGGGTCTTCTTTCTCCTCTTAGAGAAAGAGCGTTGCATACGCCCTTTGCTTCATTCAATATTTTATATTGGAATGTGCATAAATATGCATATGCTTTAACGAATACAAAAATTGAGTTACCCATTTCACCACCTAAAAGCAAACATGGTACAAATAACATCTTCAAAGCAAACAAGCAAACACAGAAGGGTCATGAACCACTTCACAAAGTTTCTTCAGAGCCAACAGTGCATTCCAAAGAACAAATAGTAAAGATATTGAATAAAGGAAAAGAACATACCAAATACCCCTATAGTTAAAGCCTTTGTCTCTACAAAAAACAACCATTTCAATTTGATTGGTACCAAGATAGACCACATGATATATTGAGCACATTATTGGATAAATGAATGATAAAATTCTCATTACCCACCACACATATTTGCAACGGTAAAAGGACAATGCTTTTGCACTTACCATGGTATAAATGGACATCGAGATAATGATTGTTTTGCTCTTGAGCAAAAGCTTACACAATTAGCCAATTGAGAAATTATTACATTTCGAAAAGACATATCTAGACCTATTTCACATACTTCTTCTAGAGGCTATTCTAAGAGGGTCGAGACATCCCATGCTGCTCCTTTAGAGGGACACGTGGTCCAACTATCTTTACAGAGGACGACCACTAGTAGAAGTCCTAGTGCACCCTCTCCCAAGACTGATCCTCCCACACTGATCCTGCCAAAGAACCATTAGTCATTCGGGCCCTTCATAAAGTGACATGTGGAGGTGTATCTACACAACATATATGGGTACCTAAACAGATACATATAGATCCACAGGGTATTTTTACAGATACTTCAGAGTCAGTGACAAAAACAAAACCAACAGTTCCAGGATCACATGATCATTACAGTCGAGCTTTCTTATTTCCATTAGGATTTCATTTCATATGGTGATTTCTTTATTACCACTACAATACAAGCATTTCATTAAATGGAAATATTTGTTATATAGTTTACCATATCCAAACATACATTATGAAAACAAGTGCAATTAAAACCATACAAAAAACAACAAAGAACTAAACATTGCACATCAATTTGAAGCAAAATAAACCATGTGAATAATGTCATATATATATCAAAATGGTTCAGAGCATAGATAGCATAACCGACGAGTAACTGCGGGTTGCTTGGTTACTCGTTGGGAAATTGGAGTGGTGAAAAAATTTGCAAAGTTTTTAATTGGGGAGTCACCACCGGTTACTCGCTAGTTTACTATGTACACTGCAAATTATGTTTTTTTGATAAATTTAAGTAGTTTTTGCCCTTATTAGTTATTGGTGGTTATTCGACCAGCTTTGTTGAATAATTGCCAATTACCCAAAATGACCCCTTGGCAAGTACTCGCCGGTTACGGTTATGCGAACTATGGTACAAAGTTTATACAAATTACAATATCAGTCATATGTTGGGGGCATATCCCCAGGGGTATGCTCATCATCGCTATTATAATCAACACCCTTGTGCCTCTCGATGTGGAAGCACCTGGGTCTAGTATGGCCCCCATGCCTAAGACAACGTGCGTACTCTCTCCTCATATGTGCCTAGTTGGTGCATTGTCTCATATTCATGCCAGAAAGTGTCATATCGCTCAATCAAAACCTGCATGATCTTCGTGGCACTATGCTGTGAAATGTCTCGTCTATCTAGATTGACATGCAACTCCTTCCGCTCAGTCACTGCAATGTGATATGTAGCCATTACCCTTGCTACTGGATCAAACAGGGGTGCATGGGCACTTGCAATGTCAACAACTCTTTCAACAAATTCTTCACCGGCTATATCCATGTGTACACTTCGAGTGAGACCCTGCACTGCAGGGCTCACCATGGTAGACAACTCCTGATTGCTTGCGCACAAGACATACAAAGTACAAATCAATTACCTTTCTCATACCAAAATACTAGGCCAATCAAATGCAACAATTCAAAAGTAGGGTACTTACATGTGGCTTTGATAGTCGTCGCATCTATAGGTGTTGGTCCCAAGGGAGCACCACCACCTCCATCTCCTCCTACATCTCTTTGTGTTGTAGGTATGGCACTAGGCTGGACAACTATGACCGGAAACAATAATGGCCAGCGGGCCCCTGCCCACCACTGCGTGTAACCATCTGTACACCCCGCATTATCCCCTGCAGCTAGGGGAACCACATGATCTCTCTCATCACTAGGATGTGGGGCTAGATCCTCAGGCATAGGTGTCGGTCTATCATTGGGCCTATGCCCACTCTGCATTGTACGATGCCATGGGTATGGCATTGATGGCATTCCCTGCTCTATATCGAACTGTCGCAAAACACAATCATACTGAAAGAACTCATATACATCGAGGGTTTGGTCAACCAACCACATGCTAATTCCAATCTTCTGAAGCTCAAGCCCATCCTTGGGCTACCAACAAATGTCCTATATGGATGCCATGTAATCTGATCTAATGTCAATCTACCCAAAATGGTGCGGTACTCCATCATGGTGTGTAGTCTACCACGAGGGAGTACCCACCGCCCTACAAATGTCTGTGGATGGGCCCACCCAGCTAGCGGTCCACCAAGGGGATGAACTACCGTAATATGCTTATAAGTCCACACCTGTAATAAGGTGTTAACTCCAATACCACCACCGTGGATCTTTAATGCAAATCTGTACAAATCTCTATACAAGTGGACCAGTATGGTACGACCTCCAGAATATCAGGGACTCTCGTACTCAATCTGTCGAACTATATGATACATGCAATAAGAAATTGCAACAATGCCACCCTCCATTGCTATAAACGAGGCCAATAGTACACAAATGAACTTCCACAGCTGCATAACCTCACCTTTGATAATGCTATCAAGACGCACCATGTTGCTTGGGTCCACATTTGGTGCTTTCTGCCTAGTAAAATACCTATGGGACCGTGGAATGTAACCCTGGCTACCATCTTCTACAACTTGTGCTCTCTTGCCTCTATTAGGCAATTGGAAAATGTGATACACATCCTCCAATGTAATTGTCATTTCCCCTATGGGAGCCAAAAGGTACAGGGATCTGGGTTCTACCTCTTGGTTAGTGTTGTGAGAAGATGGACATCATATGATACCTGTCTTAACCAGGCCACATGGCCCAATCCATCCTGATCTATCATGGCCCAGTCGGTCGCATCCTATCCTAACTTCGTCAACATGGAAAAATGCCTACCATGCCAAAACTCCCGAATATGTACATCTTTCTATAAAACAAAAATCAGCAAAAACAGTCATTAGTTAGTGCATTCTAGGTTTCAAATACAAAATTTACAGTTAAAACCTAGAAAAATCAGCAAGACAATAGTGTTGGACATTAATGTCGATGCAGGACATAAGCGTTGGACAATTGCATCAAACAATGAATACTAGTGTCGAGACCCGAACGTAACTTTCATAATCTTCGATGGAAGTGTTCGTCGACACTTGCATCAAACAATGAATACTAGTGTCGAGACCCGGACGTAACTTTCATAATCTTCGATGGAAGTGTTCGTCGACACTTACAAAAAAAAAAAAAAAATTGCTACAAAGGAAAAAATTTAAAAAAGCTAATTTTACTATGCGATTCACACTCAAAACCTACTTGCCAATTCAAAATCTTGGTCGGCTAAGCCTGTCCAGAGCACCTCAAATCGCAGTGGTCATGGGGCTTGTTGACAATTCTTCCATAGGCCAAAATTGTCAACCTTACTATTCGAAAGATGGTCTTATGGTACCAGTTTGCCTTGTAAATCAGTTTTTGGGGTCCTTAAATAGCCATCTACAGCCTTCATATAAAGCATAGGATGATCTACTTGAGGATGTTACAGGTGCCCTGGGTTGCGATTGAAGATACATATGTTCTACTTGTAAAGACATACTGCATATTTGGACTGTTTGAAAAGGCAGAGGTTGTTTTGCATGCGATGCGCAAACATGGTTATTCTTATAGGGTTACTGCGTACAATACATTAATTAATGCCTTAGGCAAGGTTAGAAGTATGCACAAAAGCAAAGGAAATTAAGGAAGGATGATATCCTTCGGAGAATTTGCAAACAAAAAACCCTCAGCCAACAAGGAGAGAATAAAGACAAAAGGAGAGGCCAACAAAGTCCGCAGCCTCCAAAAAGTCCGCAGAAAATCCAAAGGTGTGGAAAACATAAAGTCCGAAGGAATAAGGTGACTTACAAAAAACCCGTGTTCCCTACAAAAAGCCCAGGGGCCCTACAAAAAGCCCGGGTGCCCTACAATTCTTCTGAAAACCTAGTTCCGAAGGACACTTGCCCTTGCGGATGGCACTTGGTCGGTGGCAGGGCCTTTCCAATTTTCCCGAAGGGCACAAAAGAGAGACATAAGCCCTTGCGGAGGGCACTTGGTCGGTGAAGTGGACCTTTCCAATTTTCCCAAAGGGCATAGAGGAGAGATACCTACCGTTGCGGAGGGCACTTGGTCGGTGGCAAGACCCCACAAAGGAGACGAATTCCTTCGGACTTTTTGTTTGAAGGAATTCCTTCGGACAAAAAGTCCGAAGAAATTCGGGAGAAAGAAACAGCCTGGGATAAATAGAATAAGGACAAAGGGGATGCAAGACAAAAGTCTGCAGCCTCCAAAAAGCCCACAGGAATTTGAAAACCGAAAAGCCCGAGGCATATAAAAAGAATTAATTCGGGGAAACAGGTCGTCTCTGTTCATGCTATTTATCATGCTCAGTTCACTTCGTGTTTTCTTTGGCTTTTCTCTTTCTTTGTCTTTTGTTCAATTCTTTCGCTGACAAATTGTCTGCGGGAATTGTCTCTCTTTCATTTCCTTCGGACAAAATGTCTGAAGGAATTGTTTCCTTCTTTTGTTTGGTCCTTTGTAATTGTTTCAGGGTTTACTTTCTTTCTGTCAATTTCCTTCAGAGTTTTTGTCCAACGGAATTCTGTCTGTTCCTTTCTTTCGGAGCTTTTCCTTGAACCATACCTGTTCATTTCCGGTGGCTTTTGTTGATTTTACTTATTCGTTTGGACTTTTGTTCGAAGGAATAAGTAAAATCGACAAAAGCCATTGGAAATGAACAGGAATGGTTCAAGGAAATAAACATTTTGTCCGAAGGAATGAAAGAGAGACAATTCCCGCGGACAATTTGTCCGCAAAAGAACTGAACAAAAGACAGAAAGAGAAAAGCCAAAGAAAACACGAAGTGAATTGAGCATGATAAATAGCATGAACAGAGACGTAAGCACAAACATGACTGAGCTAGAACTGAACAAGAAGAAAGACAAACGCAGAAATAGATGCATGAACAAAGATTAAAGCAGAACTGAACATGGACATAAGCATGAACAGTGAATAAAACAAACGCAGAATAAAGACAAAGGCAGGATAAACAAAGATCATGCACAGACTGATGTGAAGTGACTCCAACGAAGTAAACACGTTTCAACTAAAGCAAGGACGCTTCAGTTCTGAAAATAGTCATCTTGCATGATGAACAGGCAAAGCGTTGAACGTTTCAAACAGCAAGAAATTCCATGCATGCACTGTTGCTTATCTTGAAAGCTCGAAATGTTCCGGCGGTTCAAACGTAATTCTTAATTTGGCATTTGCGTTGATTTCATGCAAAGGAAAGTTGTTAAACAATCAAACGGTTGAAGAGGAAGTCCATATTTGGAGGTGGGCGTAGCATTTTACATGATAAGAGTTTGACTTTCAACAAACCCACCGTCCATTTCCTCTAACGCCAAGGAGCTTCATGCAAGACAAATAGACTTTTTGTAAAGGTTGAGTTGGACGGATTTAGCCTCTCCTATTTTTCAAATGCCAACTCTTGGCTATTGTAATTTTCTATATAAGTTGGTTTTTCAGTGTTGATTTGTATTCCTCTCTTGACAAGATCAGACTCCGCCATTGGTGATTTGTGTAACCTCTTCAATCAATAGAAGGATTGTACTCTCAGATTTCAAGTGCTGGCATAGTGTACATTCATTCAGCAATTTGCATACGTGGTAGATTTCTCCCCCTTTCCAAATTCTGATTCATACCTAGTTGCTAGCTCATCATATTATGCAGGTCATGTTCAGTGTTCTATATGCATATGGGATATTTTCTAGGATCTTGGGGTGATTAGTATTGGTCATGCTGTAGACAACAGTCAGATTGGAAGCTTGATTGGTTGAAAAATGTCACGCCAAAGATGAAAGGTCAAGCAAATGTCCATAAAACAGATGGAAAGATGATAAACATTGTACCTAGGTTTCTTTCCTTCAATCATTCTTCTGCTACATCTTCTAGAATTTCTTCACCATAGAGAGCTTCTTCCTCTGCAAAAAAAACTGTAAAGTCAGGACACATTTTCATAGAAGATGAGGAAATCAATCGAGAACCGGATCTAAATGATTAGCTACCTCACACTATGATGAGTCTTCCCAGAGATAAGACTCTTGAGTTTTATTTTGAAAATTAGCTCAGTCAATATAAAGGTGGAAGATGGCCACCTCACAAAGGCATATACAAACAAAAAGGTGTTATCAGCGCTTTTTCTGTAGCATATCAGCGACAGCCAGGGGAAACAGAACCTTCCAATGAGTTCACGCAGAGAAATTACATGTCTAGATTTAATGCACACCTTTCTGAAAACCTAGATGACCTTTGTAAGGATGTTTTGTATATACGGCACAATCTGAATAAATTAGCTATTATTGAAGACAATACTAATCATGTTAGGCAACCCTGTAATGATATTCAAAAATATATTGATCAAACCCTAAATTATTTCAAGCCTACACATGATAAGGTCAACACAATGCATGGTGCAATATCTGCATTTAGCACCCAACTGTTTTCTATAGATTCTAAGTTATCAGTTCTAGAAGATAGCCTTGATTGACTTGTGAAATAAGAAAAGAAAGAAACAGTCAAGATTGAGGAAGTTCCAGAACAACAACCTGTGCTATCATATGGAACTAGTTCTGTTAATTTTGGTACTAATTTTAGGCCACAGAAAAAGAATAAAAATCTCAGTACTTCTCTAATGCAGCGAACCCAAATCCCCTTGCAGCCATGGTATTTGAATATCGATGATACACTCAATCCTCTGAATGAGATTACCGTCTGGTGCAATTCAATGAGAGTTATTACAGTAGCCTCCAATTTGGACCCGCCTACTACTTCTCTCTTTGCTTCTAAATTTTCTTGGGGAATAGTTACTCAATGGTGAGATTCTATGTCCAAACATGGGCAGTATGCTCGTGTTCATAATCAACCTGATCCTTTAGCTATATTATATCAGCGATTGATAAATGAGTTTGCACCTCCAATAGGAAATCGAGAACTTGAATCTCGAAAATGGTTACTCAAAATGGAGCTCTGTTATCTTAAGCAATTTGATGCATTTGCCAAACAGTTTAGAGACTTGGCATATGAAGCCCGATGTTTTGGTTCAATGAAAACTAAAATAAAATTCCTGCAAGCACTCCTTTATAATTTGATTGATAAGGTGATTGCCTACATAGATCTCAAATGATTAACTCTAGTTGATATGTCTCTCTTTGATGTCATCGACTTTGCCAAACAACAAGCTATGCAGCTAGTATCCGAAACCAAAACCATCCAGAAACACAGTAAGCATCAAGCCTCCAGAGTAGCTCGTTCTTTTTCTGAACCTGCACTGTTCGGTTGTCGCCAATTTGTCCAGCCGCGTAAGCACCAAAAGAAGCATCGCTCCCATTTGTCCTTCAAGCGCCGCTCCTTCCCACAAAAGCATTCTTATGCTCCTCACTGCTTCCTGAAAAAGCGAAAGATTCCTCGTCCTTCATTCAAATCTCCAATTTGTTATATCTGTAAAAACCCTAGCCACATTGCACCCAATTGCCATTGTAAAAATTCAGCTGTCAAAGCAGTTTATTCCTCCACTGCAGTAGCGTGGTGGGATGTTGTAGATACAAATGAAGATCTTTATCACCAAGAAGACATCTATGAACCAGTCTTAGATGAAATCTCCGATGAAGATTTTGATGAAGATGATGCTAACGCTCTTGAATCATTCGCTGATGATTTAGAGCAACCACTCACTAATATGCAACGGCTATGGTCCCATGATTATTCAAGCCTTCAATTTGAAGCTTATGGAAGATGGTCTCGCCATCATGAATAAGTACTTGAAAGAAATTTCAGACTAAGAAGCAGAGGATACAACAGAGGACAAAGCAAAAGCAGAGGACGCCAACCATTTATGCCAAGAATGTCGTCCTCAATGCAAAGGCCTAGTAATCCTCCTTTGTAGTTCCAAAGTACATTCAAACCAAGTGACTTTTGGGTCAAAAATAAGTTTGCCAGCACTGATCTCACAAGAGAAATCCATTATCCAAAAATAGAACCTCAATGGGATGTACTCTTATCCACTGAAGAAAATAATGAAGACAAAGTAGATGCAGAAGATTCCTTCTACTCCAAACAAGATCTTTGTCCAGAACCATGAGAATGTAGCAATATTCAAGAAGAAGAAGATGAAGCACAAGCAAAAGAAGCATTCTACCAAGAACATATTGCATTCCAAAATCCAGCAAAGCATAAACTAGTATGTACAAATATTCCTCCTTTGGAAATACCACAACCAACGTATCTCATTCAACTGATCAATGGCAAGTTTGCTCAGTTTATTACAGTTGAAATAAATGGTAGATTAATAGATACACACGTTGATACTTGTGCTTCACTCTCATTTGCTAAGCCACAAATCATCCAAGACTGAAGAAATTGGATGATTCCTTGGCTTATAAGAGCTTAGATGTCTAGAGAAACAGTTTTATTTGTAATGTCTAAACATCAGTAATCCCTCAGGATATAGAACAAAATTTTCCATTGTGATTTCTTTGCATTTAGTAAGATGTCTGTAGACATTCTTCTAGGTGGTGCTTTCATAGATAGGTATTCACCTTATGGGTCGACAACCAAAAGTGTCATGTTCACCATTGAAAATGATAGAATGAGAATCCCTCATCTAATCTATATTATTGAACAATTCCCTAGCTCAATGAGTCAGAGCCCTGAAAGTATAGTTCCTATTGAAATACAAGAGATAGGAGAAAAGATAAAAGCCACTATCTGTTCTGACAACCCTCATCAATTTTGGTCAAAATCAATGTTTGAAATGGAGATCAAACTCATTAAAGGCAAGTAGATGAAAATCGAAAAAAAGATCACAATTCCATCACAGGACTATAATGATATGGAGAATCAGATTAAAGAATTAGAAGTCAATGGCGTTATTGAAAAATCAACCTTGCCCTATTGCTGTTATGCCTTCATGGTAAATAAACACACAGAGCAGAAGAGAGGAAAAAAGAGAATGGTTTTTAACTACTAACCATTAAATGCTATTACTTAGCCATATCCTTATCCAATACCAGAGAAAAGTTATCTACTAGAGAAAGTCGCCCAATGCAAATATTTCTCTCAATTTAGTTGCAACTTTGGTTTCTATCAAATAAGGGTCAAAGACTCTGATAAAGAAAAGACAGCATTCAATTGCCCTTTCGGCCATTTTCAGTGGACAATAGTGCCATTCGGATTAA
Source organism: Torreya grandis (assembly GCA_037957365.1). Classification (NCBI taxonomy): domain Eukaryota; kingdom Viridiplantae; phylum Streptophyta; class Pinopsida; order Cupressales; family Taxaceae; genus Torreya; species Torreya grandis. The sequence goes on along the minus strand of JARHVA010002552.1, from coordinate 347,669 downwards.
TGAATGCTCCAACGTACTATCAAGCCTATATGGATGGCATATTCAAAGACACTTCTGATTTTTTGTGTGTATATATTGTGATATACTAATTTTAAGTAATAATGTAGCTCAACATTACTCCCATTTATTCAAGTTCTTTGAGTTGGCAGAAAGTGCAGTAATAGTTTTGTCTGAAACAAAGATTCAATTATGTAAGATAGAATGTAACTTCGTTGGAATGATAGTCCAAAACTCCAAATTCCAAGTCCAGTCTCATATTAAGGAGAAAATTATCAATTTTTCTGAACAGCGTGATAAACCAAAACTTCAAGCATTCTTGGGATTATTGAATTACTTAATAGCTTTTATCCTAATTCTGGTGAAGATAGGTTTGTGTTACAAGAACTTCTGCAGAAGAAGAAAGGTTTTCAATGGAAGAAAGAAGATACTGCAGCAATCCAGAAGATAAAATCCAAATATCTTCACTTCCAGAACTACATATCCCAAACTCTGATCACTTTATAGTGTATATTGATGCTTCTGATATCTCATGGGGAGGAATGTTAGTTTGTTGTACAGAGAATAGAGTTTGTGTGTGAATTTGCGAGTGGTGTGTTTAGTTTTGATGTTTTAAAATGGATCTCTTCTGATAAAGAGATTTATGCTGTTAAGAAATGTCTTGAGAAATTCATACTGAAATTACTCCACTTGTCACATTTTATTGTAAGAACCAACTGCACCCGGTTTCTAACCTTTCGAGAAAAGGATCATGGTAAGGATGGTAGAGGAAAATATATAAGATGGTCAGTTTAATTTCTCAGTTGAACATATTAAAGGCACTGACAATATTATGGCAGATTGGCCCAGTCAAAATCCTCCTGCAACAATGATGCATCAGCGTTACCCTGTTTTAATTTAACTAGAATCCATAACCAAGGATTTGATTTTCTAAACATTCTAATCCAGGAACAGATTCTGCGTGAAGGCTTGCATCCACGGTTCACAAGAATTTCTGATGCAGCAACTACAGAGTTACAGATGTCCAATGCAGTCTCCATAGAAGTAGACTGTCACAGAAGAGAAGGTGTTTTTACCATTAATCACCTAAACAGTGAATTTTTGTACAATCAATTCACTGACTTGATAAAGCGTCTATTATGGACATGGCGAATCAAAATACGAACACCACACAATGAGCACATTTACAGGGGGATAGCAAGGTATGGTCCACATCGCATACATGAGGAAGAAAATCATGAGCAGGACACTGTGGTCCACACCATTATTCGGAGACAACTAGAATGGGAATCTTATTTCCATATCAATCCGTGCACTAGCCATAATGGGCCTCTACACTGGCATCTTTCTAGTACTTTCCAGATAAGATGTCTTTTTCTACTCATTAGCAAAGACTTGTTGACAGAGGCGAAAGCATTGTTGGACCCACCAAAACAACTGTCCTCATATAGTTTGTCCAACATCTCACTGTAGTATGCTTTTGTGCTGTAAAGTATGAAGGGACAAACACCGTCTTGGCAAAGATTCCAGACATGACCTCCCTAAATGCTATAAATAAAGCCTCTCTGCAGGGGTTAGGGGCATCGGAAAATCTTGAAGAGATTTAGTAGTCTTTATTGATTCAAGTGTATGTTCTTCTCTTGCCCTTAGTGGGAACTTGAGAATCAAAAACTTGATCATAGTTCTGTAAAATTCTGTGATAGAAATATTTTAGTAATATTGAAGTTGTAGCCATTGGGCCCCTGCCTACTATTGCAGGTTTTCTGTATTAAAGCTAGAATGTGTAAGGAGCGTTTGCTGACATAAAAAGATGTCTTTCACTAAAGTTGTAAGTGGATGTTAGGTGGCTGCAAAGTGTCTTGTATCAGACCTCTCTCCATCGTTTTCCCTCATGTTTTGGTCATTGGATCGAACCTTCTCATGAAATATTTATGCATAGTGATAAATTGAAATCAAAGGTCTTTTTTTTCCCTTGTTTGATTCAGTGTTCAAGGTTCCAAGTAGAGTGGATCAACATTTTGGTGTATCACCGTCATTAGGTAGGATTTCTCTTTCAAGTTTTTTTCTCCCTTTTCCATGGTAGATTCGCAGCACAGAGTAGAGATCCATTGATACATCTTACAGGAACTAGCCTTCTCTGGAGGATCTTCTCATCATTGAGGCATCCACCCTCGTGAGAAGATCCTATTGTTTCAATTGGAGAGAGGATTGGCCATTTCAGCACGTCTTCAATTCAGGGTGCAACTCCAGGTTGACAACAAGGCTCTACCGTGAGATATTGTATTTTTCTACTCAGAGCTGAAAATTTCAAAAGGATCAAAGTACAAATGAATTGAAGTTTCTATTCAAAACTCCTAATAAACAACTTCTATAAGAACTTCAAATGCACATATTGAGTACCGGATGTCCAAATTCAAAATCGTGATTCGCGATGGGACCCAGGGAATGAGCCCTTTCATATTATCTCAATTTCAACATCTTTTAGGAAATACCAAAAATTACCCAAAATTTTACTAGCACAGATATTATTCCAAATCATAGGTGGTACCAATAGAATATTACATTATTTGGTACTGACACTACCAGGGTAAAATTGGTTACTTTACCCTCATAAACATGAGATTATTACTTGTTCCTTGGCATATTGGTGGGGGCATGTCATAGAGATATGGCTTTCTCATGTTCATAGTTTCAGATTAAGTGGGGGCATGTTATGTTGTGGGGGCATGTTATGGAAACATGTCCTCTATGCTTATGCCATGTTAAAACTCACTAGATCTCCTTTACAACATATGATTTAGATATATATTTGGGTCAACATTCTATACATTGGTATTACCATTATACACATATTGATAGCAATGGTACTTATTCAAAAAACCACAAGGCACAATATACATAGGCTACTGTATTCACTCCAGATATGACAGGGGGCATGAACAAGGGTTCATTCCTTTTATGTACTCAGACATTGATCTATCTTCTAGATTCACCAGATTATCAAGAATTGTTATCAAATTATGGACTGCTACAATATCATGGACTTTAGCACATCATGGACTGACATCCAGGTTGGATTGTTACAGACTATTATTTGGGCTTTATCCATCTGCAACAGCTGGTCCTATTTATAGGTTGGAGTGATTAAATCATCCAGTCTCACTAGGTTATGCACTTGAGTTGTGCTAGTTGGGAGATGATACTCTCGATGGCCAAAACACTACTCTTCCTATTCCAGGTTGCGGGCAGGATCAGCGCCCAACTCTCCCCGCTCCAGATACAACACCACCAGGGTGCAACCCAATTGACCACTTGCGAGCTCACTCATCTTCCTGGCCAGAAGATGGATGAGGTTGCAAGTCCCCTTCTACTTCTCTAGTTTCCAGCATTTTGGAGCCATTACTACACAACACATAGATGTGTATTCTATACATGCTCTTTCTTTACATTACTTTTTATTATTGTTCATATACAAATTATATACGCTGGTTGCTTTTGTGACACGCCCTTTATTGTAGGTAATGTTCAAACAAAAGGTTCAAAGAAAGTTCAAGTGAAGACAAGGTGTGTTATACACACAAGGATATTCATTTTCTTTTCCTTTAAACTAGTAATATCAATTTTTATGCTTTACTAGATTAAAAAGGGGGCAAATGTAAATACCCATATTTGGTACAAACACAGTTTCATAGCCTTTTGCATATATACATCTTTTAACTCACGGTTAGATATCTAATGCTGCGGTCTCGTGTGGACCTCTTTGGTTCCATCTTACTTCACTTGGTTTATCTATCCTTATGGGACTATATGTTGTAAATTATATTTTATCTAGTGTATCTTGGGGATCCCACTTGTGTTTTATGTCATCCATGTGTGTTTTAGCCTCCAGACACTTGTGTATATGTTGAACTCTTGCATCGACACAAATGTCCAACTACGACACACGTGTTCAGACATCCATTTATTATTTTCTGTATTTCACTTGGTGACCATTTGCTTTATCTTTTTTTTCATCTTATTGTTGGCTTTTCACGTGCCACTAGGTCCTAATTCAAGATCAAGATATCCCCATATATACAAAGGTTATGGTCTAATTATATTACCTATCAATTTGATCAAGCAAGTTTTAATTAGCAAGTATTTTATATTCCAAGCTATCAAATCACACTACAGTACCATATTGAATATCTAAGGCACTCAATTGTCACTATACTCTTCCATTGTTTGTACCAAGGTTTATTATAGGAGAAAGAGCATATAGTTGCCCTATTACAATTCCACACACATGCCTTACGAGGAAGAACTACATGTGAGTCTGAGTCCCTTTTTGGAGTATTAGCTATGTAGGTAGCACTTAGCAACAATCGAGGTTGCTAAGGTTAGCTTGATTCGCATGTTAACCCCTTTTTACCAAGTTACAAGAGGTCAAAGACAAGAGGATTAGGTTTTTTGTTTATTAGTTGGATCTCGCACACAAACGAACATATTCTGAGGTACCAAATAGGCACATAGGTAATAGCGTAGGTCTGACAAGAGTTTTGATCCACTTCTATGCTTACTTTGGACTGGACATCTACGTTGAAATCAAACATCTACGTTGATACAACTATCTATGGTCGATGCAAGCGTCCTGTAGCGAAAATAGTCAAAATGCAAAGTGAGCAGATTCCATAGCTTGATTAATGTCTTAAGACGATTTCAAATCACTGTCACATCCCAGATCCGAACTTCGAACAAGATATGATCTCTCTATCCCTTGGTTGCACCGTATTTAATTGTATTTATTGTACATGCTAAAAGATAAATTTGTGTTATTGATTGTATTTTAGTGTGAATCTGAATGTAGTCTTACTTCTTTCAAACAATTTTATTTGCTTAAGTGTGTGTAAAACTCCAAATAGTATAAAACACTGTGACACAATATGACCCAAGTACTCTACCTTGTGTACTCCAAAAACCACTTGGCAGTCTTGGCATAAAGTTGATGTTGTTCCAAAATTATGAATCCCCAATTCACACGTTGTATTCTTCCCATGTCTTATTGCATATTAGTATATCATCAAAAAATACCAAGATGATTTTTTGCAAAAAAGGTTTAAAGACAGTGTTCATCAAACTTTGGAATGTAGATCGTGCATTTGTGAGACCACCAGGGATTACAAAAAACTCATAACAACCTTATTGAGTACTAAAAGTTGTCTTGTGTATATCCTCATCTCTGATCTAAATTTGATGGTACCCTGAACAAAGATTGAATTTTGTAAAGTAGACAACACCATGCAATTCATCAATTATCGGAGTAGGGAACTTATCTTTGATGGTGTACTTGTTGAGTTGTCTATAATCTAGGCATATCCTCCCGTTAGCATCTTTCTTACACACCATTACCATAGGAGATGAATATACACTTTGGCTATGCTTGATGGTACAAACCTCCAACATTTCTTGTACCATCTTTTCAATCTTACTTTTTTGGACATATGGGTACCTGTATGGTCTGATGTTTGGTGGTTGAATCCGTGGTACCAATCGAATGGCATGATCATGTTCCCTTTGTGGGTAGTCCTTTTGGCATTACTCCAAAAACAACAAAGTGTTTATCAATAATCTTCTATAGATTAGGTTGTGTAGACATCTTTGTTGGTTGTACTTCTAAAGAAAACAACTGTACTACAAACCCATTTTCCCCTTTTTTGATAATCTTCTACATTTGACGAGCACTAGCCAGTTGTAGAGACTTTGCACGCAATCCACCCAGTTCAAATGTCTTGCCTTCATAATGAAAATCCACGAACAACTCCTGGAAATTCATCTCTATCGTGCCTAAGCTTATGAGCCATTAGACTCTCAAAACTATGTCAACCCCATCCATGATAATAAAAAACATAGGAGAGTCTAGCCTGTAATCTCCCATGGCAATTTTGATATTGTGGCATTTTCCTAAACAACTGATTGTGCCACCATCTGCAATCATAACCTGAAATTCTAGAGCTGGATAAATAAAACAATTCAAGCATGACACCAACTTATTGTTGATGAAGTATTGTGTACTCCTTGAATCAATTAGTAATCTCACCTTTTGTTTTTTGAGGAAATCCACAACCTTGAGGGTTCGTGGAGTGCTAATACGTAAAAGTGCATGGCATGACATGGTTGGCAATCTTCAGATTCCTACTCTAGCTTCTCACCCTCACCCGATACTTAATCATCCTCTTTGTCTCCATTGGCCCCTTCAATATAGAATAATTTATTCTCAACACATTTATGTCTTTTGTTGTATTTTCTATCACAGTTGAAACATAACCCTTTTGCTCATTTCTCTTCAATTTGCTGAGAAGTTAATCTAGTAGGCTGAGGGAGTGATTGCGCTGGAGTATTGCACTCTCTGCCGATAGTGAAAGCCCGCCGTTTGCCCATGTATCTTTCCTTTGTCCTATGTGCGAATACCGTGGACTCTGATACTAAACTTGGATTAAGCATGCGAACATCAAGCTGGATGCTATCCTCGAGCCACCTAAGAATAGGTCATCCGGGGTGTTTTCTGTGATGTCATCCATGTGTAAAGATAGGTTCTGGAATTGTTGAATATAATCCTTGACAGTCCCCATTTGTCCCAACTTTGTTAATTCGCTGAATTAGTTTTCTACGACATTGTTGCGGGGTAGTGCATTTGTAGCTCACCAGTGAAAACTGACCAAGTAATAGTGAGGCCCTTTTTTTCTTTTGAGCGCATAACCATTTATACCAAATGAAGTGCTTTGGTTCCATATACAGAGGTGCCATGACCACCTTTTGTGCACATGGGGTTTGATGTAGATCAAATAAATTTTTCAGTAGATTGATTTAGGTGATCAGATCCTTACCATCAAACTTGTGCACTTCCACTTTTGGTAGCATGTTATTTGAACCAGTATTTGTGCTTTGATTGTTTGGGTTGGGAGAACCCAAGTGGCTTGGTGTAGAATTATTGGAGGTTGGCATTGCCAGAAAAATGAGCCAAGAGGGTTGCCAATTTCCCATTCATGGTGATCAAATTTGACTTCATTACATACATACTTGCCCCCGTCGACCACATCTAGATCTGTTTTCACCATGCTTTGCACATCTACCTAGAATTGGGTAACCAACCTAGAGACATCTGATTTAGATGTTGTGCACTCCATGTCCTCTTTGTTAGGTGTTTTTCTTGGAGTGGCTTGCCCTTTTCTAGTGGCCTCGAGTGTTTGGACTGGCCATGCATGAACTCTAGGGTTTAGGGTTCGGAAATTTAGGGTGGAGGGTTTCGGGGCTAGAAAAAAATTATACTAGAAGCTTATACTGTTGCCATCATCTTGCCAAAACGAATTCAATGTCTGCTAATTTGCACATGGGTGTGAAAAATTTATGGACTTTTTTCTTAAAAAAATCTCAAACAATACTTGTGCTAATGGAAAAAATAAATTCTTCTTGGATCGGAAGTTATGTTTTTTTTTTCAACTCATAGATGCTAGATCTAGAATACAAAAATTGTACTGCTGAACCTTGCCTAAATCGAAGCCTCGACACCACTTGTAATGAATTTACTTAGATAGATCAAGACAGTTCACAACAATGGATATAAATGTAAACACCACGAGCAAATGAACAACAATATAGCGCAATAATGAGAACAAAATAAGTAGATCCGCAACAATAATTGACAAAGAGCATAATACTTGATAAATAAAACTAAGCCACTTCGATTGGGGAACCTCCACAACCATGCAATTCGTAATATGTTGTTCAGGGACTAACCACTTCCTCCTATATATATCCTACTTAGGCTATGGTTACTCCATAGGCTGACCCTACTAACAATATGAAAACATAGAGAAATGTGACAAGATAAAAGGTGATGTAATCCACAAATTAGCCACACATATCCCTAGACATCTATAGGTTAAGGGCATAACAAACATATGTCCAAATTTCTTTGAAAACCTGCTAGAACGACAAATTTTGTATGTTGAAACCTGCAAATCGCGGATTTGATGCCTGCCTAGATAAAGTTTAGGATCGAACAACAAACTCCCTGTAAACCTACAAAACTGCTATAAATTGCATTATTGTTCCCGTGCAACCACACGCTACCATTTTGTAGTTTTTTCGAGGGTTTTTGAGCTGTCCATTTTATGCAAATCACGAGCTAGGGTTTTGAGCATTCAAACATTGAAGTTCTAATGTCCAACTTCTAGTCAACAACTAGATTGACAGATTCTTGCCTATAAACCCATGAAATTGTTGTAAATTGTGTTATTGTTCACACTACCATAAACTAAGGAAATAAGAGCTATAAAACTTTGTTTAAGGCATGACAACAAAAATTCCAAGGGGCATAAATGTCCTAAGACAAGGGTATTTACACTAGAAAACAATGGGGAAGATGACGATTTTGTTTTGTTGTCGCCTCGCCCTGCCCTACCCCCAATTTAACTTTTGATTTCATGTTCATCTATGGGATCATATTATGGTCAATATACAATCATTAATAGATTATCTATAGCTTGGGCGTCAAAATGTTTTTTTCGTGACCATCTTATTTCATGCACTTCGAATGCTTATATAAATAAAATTTTCATTCCATGATTTGTTTATTTAAAGGTTTGTGTCCATTCATTTTGTTTGATTGATGTTCATCTTCATATGGTGTACTCATCAGGGGTTCCTCTGCCTTTTCTTTTACTTAGTTACCCAGTACTCCAAAAACTCTAGTTTGAGAAATTCTAACCATAACCCCTGCTATAGGGCCATGGTGCAAGTCAAGATTTTAGAAATGAGGATTTGATTCTAATAAATGTGTGACTTGTGATCAGTACTTTTTATGAGTTAACCAACCCTGGGGACAAGTTTGTTTCAAGGGATGTAGATTGTGAAACAACATTGCTCAAGTTCATATAATATAATAATAAAAATAATAAGATGCACTTATCCTAGAGTGCTAACATGGTTGGTCTCATGGGGAGTAGTGCCGATGCACAAGCCATGAGATTCACAATTTTATTGACCATGTTAGTTTGATACCATTGAAATATCCCAAAATAGGATAAAACCCAAAATTCTGATTTCTTTGACCAAACCCTAGCTAAATTATATATTTTTTGATTTTTACTACAAATTCCAGTGCTCAAACCCTCACACATTGCTGCAATTAATTATGTCAAACCCTAGCAATAATTCAACAATTATTTCAATGATGAATAGTGCATAAAAGAGCTTTTCAACCTCAAATCCTAGATGCCACAAGCGCTGGAAAATTGCAGAATTAAATAGGTGCTTTTCCACCCCGAAATCACCTTATTTTATGATCAAATAATTATTAAAAAATTATCAAATATCCAGCTGATATAAATACCTTTTTTCAGCATGTCTTGAAACAATAATTATTGGGAAAATTCTAATAAAATAATAGAAATATTATGTAATATTCAGATCTGCAAATTAGACCAATTAAGCGCTAGAAAATGTTGCATATAATCCCCAAAGTGTGTTGCTCAACTGTAAAACAACAGATAATGATGTCCTTAACCACACAATCCTAAGAGAAGGGGTCTTCAACAAGAAAACTCCAAAGCAGCATTAATTAAAGGGGTTTTCAACAAGCAAATTGATTTGCTACCCATAAACAACCCTAAAACCCTTGGTGTGAACTCCCAAAGCAAGTTGCCACACTTCCCAAGGTATTCATTATGCTTCACAAGGTGTATTTTTGGATTTTCTGAATATTCAAGTTCAATTGTAGCCTCTATAATGATGCTGCCCTAATAAGAAACTAGAGGGTTTCATCCTTAATTCCTCTGTAGCTTTGAAGGTTTTCATATCCAAGTTTTGGATTAAGCTTTTCGCGCCTAGACCAAAAATTTCAAATATCATAATTGCATAACATCTTCAAATGATCCTCCACTCTCTTTTATATCAATTCCCCCAAGGGGTACGTTCCATTTTGGAGGGAAGACCTTTTTCAAATATTAAAAAAACAATCTTTATAACCCCCACTTAAGCTCTTGGGCGCCCATTACCCTCAAGAGACCACAACTTAAGTGAAAATTAAAATAATAAAGTACTTTTTGCAAATTACCCTTAGAAACCTGTAATGTCCCCAAATGGGACAATTTCACACAAAAGGGGTTTTCCTCTAAATCCATAAATTCTTAAATTTTGAAATAAAATCAACAAACCCTAGTTTGCAATAAATGCTTCAAAACCCTTATCAAACCCCTAGAAACCCTAGGCATCACAATGCAAGGGATGTGAAGACAATTTCCAGCCACTATTTTATTCGAAATTCATCCAAATGCTTGCCAAAATAATCAGTAAATTAAATATGTGAAAGTACATTTTTGCCAATTTATTGATGATCAAATGCAAGTTTATGATAGCTGCAAAAATATGATTTTTCCTCTCAAACCAGCTGCTGTTCCTTGCTATTTTCTGCTTCAAATTCTCGCCAAAAATACGCCACAAGTGCCCAAAAATCAAGGAAAATTCTAGCGAACCCTTAGGGCATAAAAAATGGCCAACAAAGGTCCTCTAAGCCAATCGCTCAAGTCGCCAAGGTGCAGGGAAAATAGCGGAAAATTATATGAGCAAGATCTCGCCTTTCACAAGTGAAAAAGATCACGAAACTTGTCAAAAATAATTAAATAATAATCTGAAAATTATTATTTAATTTTCTATCAATTTTGAGCCTCAAATATTCCACAATTCTTCTTCAAAACCCCATGCCAATATGCAAAAAATTAATAAATAAATTTAGAATATTATATTGCTCAAATAGACCCTAAAATGGATCTTCAAACCCTCAACCAAGCTTCCAAAACAAGTCGATTTCCTTGCAAAATTAATGCAAATATTAATCAGAAATAATATGCAACAAATGAACCTCAAATACTTAATCAAAACCTCGCAATAGCTTAGCTCCTTAAGGCAAATCACCTCACTCTAAGGCAAGTAACAAGATCTCCTTTATCAAAGGTGGCATCAAAAGACACCTTTTGTAAAATGATTAACACCAAAACAATGAACACCTATTGGACATGCATTCCAATAGCTTCTTTAAGCATGGAAAAACAATTATCAAATTCAACATATATTCAATTGTGATTTTCACCTTGTATTTGTACCTTCAAAGGGTAGCGAACCACCTTGGAGAGGTAAAATACCTCATAAGCCTTTACTTGCCCCTTTTAATATAATATCTTTTTCTTTTCTTTCTTTAGCTCCCAAGCCGACATTCTTTTTCTTTTAATATAATATTAATTAGTTGCCTTAATAAATCAATAATTAAAATTACTTTTAGGCAAATAAATTAATAATTAATTCAATTAAATACTTTAGTGGTAAAAACTACTTTTATCAAATATTCTATTAATTAAATAATAATTGCTTTGAGAGAAAATGATAAAAATTACTATTTTGGCAATTAATAATTAACTAATAAAATATAACCCCCAAAAAGAATTCATTTGGTTTATGGGAAAGTAAACTAAAGGTCTTCAATACTTCTTTAAACATGATGTGAAAATGGGGACATCACAATCCTTCCTTCCCAAAACTGTTTGCCCTCAAATATTTCTTCTTTTTCTCAAGTTGCATCCTCAAGTGTCAAGTCCTTCCATCTAATCGAATACTCATTGATGTTATGATTCCTTAGCTTCTTTTCACAAACCTCAATGACAGACTCTGGAATCAAGATTTTTTTGCCTTCTTCATCTAATGGGGGCAGCTCCAAAGAAGCGGTAGTATGCTTTTCAAGAACTCTTTTGAGACAAGAAACATGGAACACATTATGAATCTTACCATTTTTTGGAAGCTCTAGCTCATATGTTACTTTTTCCACCTTGTTTCTTTGCCGAACGACTTTATTTGAGGGAAGATTGCCTATAGGGTTGCAATCTGAAAAAAACTCAAATCTCCTACCTCAAATGACCTCTCCACTCTATGCCGAGCTGCATATAATTTCTGCTGATTTTGGGCATGTTTTAGGTTCTCTTTTAGTACTCTCATGATGTCATAACTTTGTTGTACCAAGTCCTTTACCCTAGACACTCTACTATCTGTCATCACCAAATCAATGAAGGAAAAAGCATCATAACCATAAAGTGCCTTAAAAAGAGTCATACTTATAGACATGTGGAAGGTTGTGTTGTAATAATGCTCGGCCATATGTAACCATTTTATCCATGTTGATTGCTACCCCGAAAAATAGTTTCTCAAATATCCTTTCAACCATTTATTCACAATTTCTGTTTGCCCATCGGTTTATTGATGATCACTGGTGCTAGGAGTGAGCTCAGTACCTGTCAATTTAAAGAGTTCTTGCAAAAATATACTCATGAATCTGCTGTCCTTGTCACTAACAATGTTTTTGGGCAGCCGAATACTTCTTTAAAAAACACATCAGCAATCATAGGAGCATTGTACGTAGCTGAAAGTGGATAAATTTGAGCAAATTTTGTAAGTCTATCAACCACAACATATAAACAATTTTTACCTTGAACCATAGGCAATTCGGTAATGAAATTCATAGAGATGCTCTCCCATTTTTGTGAAGGAATGGGAGGGGTTGCAAGAGACCTGCTGGAAATTCATGCTCACTTTTATTCTTCTAACATACAAAATATTCCTAGATGTACTTGAGAACCTCTTTCTTTAAGCCCTTCCAATAGAACCTCTTCCTCACAAGTTTGTAGGTCTTAAAGTACCCTTGATGGCCAACCAAAGTAGTGTCATGGGCAGCCTTTAAAATCATGTGCTTCACCTTGGATTCGGGTACCAAATAAACGCTTTCTTTGTATAGCATAAGGCCATCCAAAATTCTGAATTTATCATCAACAACCACCTCCTCAAGCAAATTGTTAGTAAACTGGTTTTTAGCATATTCCAAGATAATTAAATCTTTCCAATCTACTGTTATAAAAAACATAGAACATATTTTTGCATCTTCTTGTAAAGCCTTATTGAACATAAAAACAATTTGAGGTGACCCTTTGACCATACCTTGAAGTGTTACCTCTTTATCACCCACCTTGAATTTGAGCATCAAGCTTTGATAATTGAAGGTAAATTCCCCCAATGAATGCAACCATTGGACCCCAAGAACAAGATCCATATCTCCAATGTCAATTACATAGAAATCATCACATACCTCATGCTCCCCTAAAGCAATGGAAAACTTAGTGACTCTTTTGGTGCAAGGAAGAGAAAATCCAGCTGCTATTGTTACTTTGAAACCCTTGAAGTCTTCTACAATCAAATCAAGCTTAGCTACCAAATTTTTGCCAATGAAGTTGTGAGTAGCCCCACTATCGATTAAGATGGTTACCTTGTGCTCCTTTAAAGTCTCTTCAACCCTGAAATGATAGTACTTTGGTGCTCCTAAAAGAGTAGCAAGAGTGCTGCCCAGTCTTGTGTGTCGTCTTCATGCACATGCTCATCAACTACATTGTCATCATGCTCATCATTAGTATCAACAATGTCAAAATTTGAATCATTATCAATTACCTCAATGTAGTATACATATACTCTACCCATGCAACGGAGGCCTTTGGTCCATGGATTCTTGCAAGTGAAACATAAGCCTTGCCTTCTTAATTCATCTCTATCATCCTTCATATTGTTGCTATAGGGCAGCGATCTATGAGGTGACACATAAGGTGTGTAAGGTTTCTTTTGTTGCTCATTGGGTGGTGCCCTTTGCTGCCCACTTTGTGCTCTTTGCTGCCCACTAAAATCAGACCTTGGCTGCCTTGTATTTGCCCCTTTGGGCAGCGAATAAGTGGCTGCCCTTTTTGCCTTTCATAACCCTTGTATGCTAAACATTCTAAATCCAAAGCCTTAGTGATAGCATTTTGTAAAGAAAGAGGGTTAAAAGCCTTAACCAAACCCTTCAAAGGATCAATCAAACCCTCAACAAATAAAACAACCAACCTCTTTTCACTAATATCGGGTATCTTAACTGAAACCTTTTGCAAATCAACATACCTTTCAACATCATGATCTTGCTTGAGTTGTGTTAACTCATGAAAATGTATTTCCGGATTTTTTCTATTAAGCTTCTCCATGATCCTTTTGCCAAACTCCACCATGGTAGTAATAGATCCATGGCCTTGTGTGATTAGACCATGAAACCACCACTCATAAGCAATAGCCTCCAAATGTAGGGTGACGAATTTTAGGGCTTCATCCTCAAACATGGGGTTAAGTGATATGATAAGAAAAATATATTAATGTCCAATTAATGACCACAAAAGTAGATCAAAGGGACTGCAGATTACAAAAATGTTTGGAAAAAGCAGGAAACCAAAAAGTTCTCCAAAAAAAAGAAAAACAATGCTGAAAGAAATTGTATAAAACATGGCAAAAAGTGACCCCGCTTAGAGCCAAACCACTAAATGACTCAACCATGCTTAGGTCTAAAGAGGAGAGCGAAAGAAAAGTGTCTCCAACTTCTACAACCATAATCTCATAGAAAATTTATCAGTACCATCAAAAATAGGAAGAAAAATCTTATCCAATCTTTGTTGCAAATCTCTACAGAGCTGCATATTAGGAACCTTTGGCTTGGATCCTTCATCTCACAATGATCTCGAAAAGATAATAGAGCTTGTGTGGCAAAGCTTAGGGCTGTATTCTCTTTTTGACAAATCTCCAAAATATCCTCTCTTGGTGTCCTTATCTTTATTACTGGTTCTCTCTACACAAAAGTGGCCTTGAAGAATTTATGAGGGGGGTTAATAGAAACCCTCTCATTATCACTCAAATTTCCTTCTCCATTGAAGGGGTGGTCTTTGCTTGGAGTTGTAGTATCATTCAACATGGCTGCAATTTGTGTACCCAAAGTATGTTGAAGATCTTTTTAGCTTTCTTTGATCAAGCTTTGCAAAAGCTTAACCTACTCTGAAGAAAACTCATTAGGCTTTTGATTCCTCATAGTCTTTTTCCTTTTCTGATAATACAAGATCTCTTTTCCTGCTTGCATATAACAACCAACTCACAAGTAGACAAGACCGGGGCTCCAATACCACTGTAATGTCTCTAAATGAGACGATTTCACACAAAAGGGGTTTTCGCCTAAATCCACAAATTTTAAAATTCTGAAATAAAAATCAGCAAACCCTAGTTTGCAATATATGCTTCAAAATCCTTATCAAACCCTTATAAACCCTAGGTGCCACGATGCAAGGGATGTGAAGACAATTTATAGCCACTATAATATCCGAAATTCATCTAAATGCTTGCCAAAATAATTAGTAAATTAAATATGTGAAAGAAGTACATTTTTGCTAATTTATTGATGATCAAATGCAACTTTATGATGGCTGCAAAATATGATTTTTCCTCTCACACTAGCTGCTATTCCTTGCTATTTTCTGCTTCAAACCCTCGCCAAAAATATGCCACAAGTACTCAAAAATCAAAGAAAATTCCAACAAACCCCTAGGGCATAAAAAATGGCCAACAAAGGTCCTCCAAACCAATCGCCCAAGTCGCCAAGGTGCAGGAAAAATAGCAAAAAATTATATGAGCAAGATCTCGCCTTTCATAAATGAAAAAGATCACAAAACCTATTAAAAATAATTAAATAATAATTTGAAAATTATTATTAAATTTTATATCAATTTTGAGCCTCAAATCTTCTACAATTCTTCTCCAAAACCCCACGCTAATATGCAGAAAATTAATAAATAAATTCAGAATATTATATTGCTCAAATAGGCCCTAAAATGGATTTCCAAACCCTCAACCAAGCCTCCAAAACAAGTTGCTCCCTTTGCAAAATTAGTGCAAATATTAATAAAAAATAATATGTAGCAAATGAGCCTCAAATACTTCACCAAATCCTCACAATAGCTCCTTAAGGCAAATTGCCCCTCTCTAGGGCAAGTAACAAGATCTCCTTTAGCAAAGGTGGCATTAAAAGACACTTTTTGTAGGATGATCAACACCAAAACGATGAACACCTATTGAGCATGCATCCTAATAGCTTCTTCAAGCACGAAGAAACAATTATCAAATTCAACATGTCTTCAATTGTGATCTTCACCTTGTATTTGTACCTTTCAAAAGGGGGCGAACCATTTTGGGGAGGTAAAATACCTCATAAGCCTTTACTTGCCCTTTTTAATATAATATTTTTTCATTTTTTTGCTTTAGCTCCCAAGCCGACATTCTTTTTTTTTGAATATAATATTAATTAGTTGCCTTAATAAATCAGTAAGTAAAATTACTTTAAGGGAAATAAATTAATAATTAATTCAATTAAATACTTTAATGGTAAAAACCACTTTTATCAAATATTCTATTAATTAAATAATAATTGCCTTAAGAGAAAATGATAAAAATCACTATTTTGACAATTAATAATTAACTAATAAAATATAACCCCCAAAATGGATTCCTTTAGTCTATGGGGAAGTAGACTAAAGGTCTTCAATCCCTGCTTAAACATGATGTGGAAATGGGGACATCACAAAACCCCAAACATTTCCCTTTTCTTTCTTCTTCCCTTAGCCCTTGGGAAGCAAAACAAGGCTAAGGGTCTTCGTTTGTTCTATGTCCAAAAGGAGGACATAACATAGTTTGACAAGTATTTTTTAAGTGACATTCATGCCTACATTACCAATGATCATCTACACTTGAGGATATAACACACACAACTTCATTATTTGTGGGCATTACATGAAAATGTGAAATATGGCAGAGTGATTCCAGAATATCAAAAATTCAAAAATGTGAAATATGATTATGATTTGTTGGGTCTTAGCTATCTTCTGGTGATAACTATTAATGTTGGGGATTATTCCTTTTTATCAAAAGCATATTTTTTACACGAATTCTTTGTGTAGAGTGGTGAATGCTTGCTGATGTTATTGGCAATCCATGCATAGATGAGTGTCGTCCATGTCTCAAACCTCCTTTGGGACCATAAGCTGAGAATGACATTCATTTTAGAAGTATCAAATTAACAAATAGAACAACTCTTTGGTTCTTTGTGAATGTATACAAACAAACTAGAAACCTACCTTTTATTCAATGGCTTCTACTCCCAAATTGTTTCAAGACAAAGAATATTAAATACTGATGTGGAGAGTCATTCCGTATTTTTTTTTTTCTTTATTTCTTAGAAAATACTAAGACTAAAGTTTTCAACTAATAGAAACATTTACCAAATGACTAATTGCTGCTTTCTTTTATTTTATGTCTTCACAGGGAATGTGGGATATCGAGTTACAAAAGAGAGTTTCATGGATCGACTTCAAACAGATATGAAATCAGCAGCACTTTCTATTTCTAAAAGTTGCAGGTTGATAATTTCTGAAAAATCAAATTTTATATTATGTATGTAAACATGCATCTGATTGAAGTTTAGTAGTGGTTAGTTGATAATGTTTTGCATGTATATGCTAATTTGCATATTTGCAAACTCAGGCGATTTTGTTTGATGACTTTTGTAAGAATGCAGATAGGAATGGCTAAGTTAAATAATTAATTCAATATAATTTTATGATTACACATAAGTGGTTGTTGCAACCATCACAACCCATTGTAATCTTTATAAGGAATTTTTTTATAACTTGTGAAATTTGGTCACGTGTAGATCTGCTGGTGTGCATCATAATGATGCCTTCACACATGTTCCACCTATTGCAAGTGTAGGTGGATTGGAAAGGTTGGGTTTACTTTGAAGCTTGGTCAAGAGGTTAAAACCTAGGAGCACACAACTGAAAAATATATAGCATAAAGGGTCTACCATCTAACGGCTGAGAAGTTGTCAAAGGAAGGAAACTAGCAAGATAAATAGCATGGGATAGATGAAAACAGTTCTAGATGAGGAGCACGAGACAAAGTCCCTTTTTTATGCAGAGTGGGGCTTAGAAGATCCTGATGTTGAACTAGGATGAGAGGAGCACTAGGGGATGATAGTGGTGAAGGAGAAG
Organism: Torreya grandis; assembly: GCA_037957365.1. NCBI lineage: Eukaryota > Viridiplantae > Streptophyta > Pinopsida > Cupressales > Taxaceae > Torreya > Torreya grandis. The sequence continues at coordinate 329,718 of JARHVA010002552.1, read as the reverse complement.
GTGTACTTAATGATGAAGAAGACTCTGGATTGTCTTTTATGTGGTCGAACCCTAGAGTATCAAAGTCTCAAATTCTTGTTGAATTGAACTACCATTGCTTCATTTGACTTGTTGAAGATTTCTTTTAGCTTTTTCCATGGCGTCTTGGGAGTCTTTTCTATGCAGATGTGGAATCGCAGCTCCTTTGCAATGCTTGAACTAATCAACCCAAATTCCTCGTCCGAGCAATTGTAAAACTTGGGCATCCTATTCTCATTACTTAGTTCACACTCAACTCCAATAGTACTTTGCCATAAATTCTTGTTCTTCAGCATCTCTTCCATATCATGCTTTGTTAGGGTATAATTTTTACCGTTTTGAACTGTAATGCCAGAATCTGAAGCTGTACTTAAAAGCTTTTGACTGAAAATAAGCTGTCTTCAATGCCACCAATGCGAAGATTTCAAAGAGACCTTTCCAATGCTTTAAACAGGAAAAAAAATCCAAGTCCATATGCCCAATATATGATTTCCGGAAGATTTTATGCCCAAAAATACTTTTACCTTAAAAAATATTTTGAATTTTCGAGAGAAAAAAAGTGCATGTGCATGCCCCACGTGGTATCCCTTGATTTGCCCAAATGTTCTCACTAACAATTCACAACTCATCATGTTCTAGTTTGCTACTTTGCACTGTTGATTGGGACAACGAGTTGCGTTTTGACCAGATGTGATGGAGTAGGTATAAATAAAAAAATTGGGTTTTTTAAATTTCCACCAACCAGATGCCACCTCATGTTGTCCATATGGACAACTTAGCTTCCAACTAAGTTGAATGTCACCTCATTGTACGTTGTATGGAACAGTTAAAATTCACCATGTGTCATAGGTTGACCAACAAATGGGGTTTCTTGCTCCTTGGGATCCCATTAATTGTGGAGTGGGCGGGGGTATAACCAAAGATATTCCTCCACGTGGTACTACCAATTGTGTTGTCTGTGAGTTATTTATCCCTCAAAGGCACACAACATTGCTGCTAGTGGATCCCCCAGAAGTGCTACTCCTTGGGTGACGATGCTAACCACTGTTGTGACTGCTTTTGTTACAGTGTTGTCTGCAAGGTATTTATCCCTCAAAGGCACACAACATTGCTGCTAGGGGATCTCCCAAGAGCACTGCTCCTTGAGTGATGATGGGCCTAGACCATATCCTATATTAATATAGGGGAGGTTGTTGGTCGAGTCTTGTTGGTCGAGGGATGACCCATTGGTTGCGTACCATTTAGAAAGATGGGTCCTCAACCTACTAAACTATTTTTCACTGGGTCACCGCTCAGCTGATGGTCCTCCACTTGCACTACTGCACCGAGTGACATATTGACAAGTGGTACTCTCTCATGGCTTCTCACTCTTTTTCAAATTTGAATTTTCCCTGCTAGAGGGAAACTTAAACGGCACTTTTTAGGGGCAAAACAAGGTATGTTTTGACCAAGAGGCAGAAACACCATGGACACAATTCTTCTGTGATCATGATGCCTCCACATGCCTTGCAAGAGCTAGGATCAGAATCAAAGGGAGTTACCCCTAGGCTCAAATACCATGTTGGAACATATATTACGATTGAAAGAGGTAAACAAGTTCCACTCAAGTCTGAAACAATAAAGAACACAATCGACATAGAGATATGGTAGTATCAAAGGTACCCAAGCCACTTTCTATGAAGAAGAGAATATATTGAAATTCTATCAATAATGAGATATACACTTGAAGTATATGTAGATGAAATTTACCAACTCTAATAACTGTAAGGTTAGGTCACCCTTATGTCTTATATTGGTGGTACATAAGGTACGCCCATATCAATAGCTGTAACATAGGCCCAACATGGATCTGGAGGATGCCACAACATGGTAATTCATTGGCTCTTAAAGCAATCTACCCAACGGTTACCACAAACTAGTGTCTCAAGATCACTTGATAGTTCAGGTTTACCCTACGTGCAATACTTGCACTAACAGAGAGAACGGATATTATTTTCTTATTTTGACTCAAATTATAATGTCAACTGACAATTTTCCTATATTCTTTGCATAAGACACCAATTTGGTATATGAGAACCTTTGTAGAAGTTCACAAGGGGATTTCTTTTCATTTGCTTCATATATTGTTCAAATTTTGTACCCCTAGGTTTTGACCTCATGATAAAGCTTGGGAGTAAACCCAACCTTCCCAATCCACCTGCTGTCTTTTCACCATGATTTTCCTGGTGACGTTTTTAAGCTTTTACATATGTTACCAAATTCTCCAAAACTACCTCTTGTACTAGAACCAAAACTGTTCCGGGACTGATATTGGTTTTGGTTCTCCCTAGAAATGTCCTGGGTTCTTCAGAAATGCAAAAGAACATAAAATTGACTTAACCTAAATAATAATAAAAAGCAAAATAACACAAAATTTACCTAACCTTAATAAAATAATAAATCATAATTTATAAACCTATGAAATTTTGAATTATGTAATGTTTTTTATTTTACTTTTGTTTATTCTACTGCTGTTTATGCACATAACATTGATATTATGATAAATTTTATATATTATTTTTATATCTAAGTACAGACATTTCCATGACGAATTGTACCCATTGTCCCCCAAAAAGAATGTTTTCTGTACTAGTACTCATTCCTGGTAACTTAGGTTTTAGCTCATTCATCTATATCTTCATCATATACAAACCCATCTGCAAACATCTTAGTAATATAGTTGTGGAAATCATTTAGAGTAGCTTTGTTAATAGTGGGTTATGAGACTCGTGAATTCTGGGAGCTATTGCTTTCAACGTTTTCTGACTATATTGCATATAGCATGTGGATCCATCGGAAGCTAGAGGGCATTTAAATCTAGAATGTTAACATCTTTAGGATAATCTTGTTTTCCCTCAATGGTTAGAATCAATTCTTCATCATGTTCCTTTTCTTGGATGTGAGGTTAATTTTGAATCTTGTTAGCTAATATATCCACAAGGCAATGAGGTTGGTCCCTTATTATTCCATTGTCAGCAGCTTGGCTTTCCAAATTCTCGGTTACTTGTTGTTCCTCCAAGGGAACTTTTCAGATAGCATTGGATTTCTCTCTCTGTAATACAACAAAAGATTGCCTTTACATTCTTGTCCCTACCAGTTTCTTTCTATGGGTCTGATTTTGTTCCTGACATCTTGTAGTTATTTTATCCTTCTCCTTTTGTGTTTAAATTGTTTGAAACCCTCATCATTGAGCGATAATTTTTGAAAATCAGCCCATTCACAGTCCCTTACCAAATTCTCCTTAGCATGAAAAATCATTGGATCGTGCAATGGAATGGCATGTATTCATAATCCACTGATTGCTCAAAATTTGAAGCAATTGAGAATTTCAACTAGATACTTTTTCGGCAATGATTTCTCGGGATCCATCCAAATATAAATATGTACAAAGCCAAAATAATTTTCTCTAATGGTAGTTGAAGCATAGGTAAACCTAGACGAGAGTCATTTTTAGACCAGATAGAATCAGTCCACATGTGGATAAGTACATTATACAAATTAATTTAGACTACTGCTGTTCTCAAATTTTTTTGTGAGAAATCAATAGACTGAAGCCATGGGGTTATAAATAAGGTAAACTCATCCCAAAACAGTGTTATGTGGGGAAGCGTACCCAAGGTCCTAGTGTTGCCCCAGATGACTTGGGGATGGGGATGAAATATCTCCCTGCCTCCCCATTTTGACACAGGCGTCGGGGATGTGGGAAGTTGAGTGATCTCTTGGGGACATACTGGCATCTTTGACACCTGAACCTTAAAAAACACAAAAAATACAGTATAAAAATAAAATAAAAACGAGTCCTTTTATACAGTTTCTATATTATAAGATACAGTTTGGAGACGAATAGTTACTCTGTTGTAGGATCAGAATCTGAAGTGTTACAATATTTTCTACATGGTCCGTGACTGATCAATCCAGAATGAAAATAATATATGCAGTAGCACTCGAAGCTAATTGGGACATTCTTCCAATTCATAGATAAACAGGGAGAATTTAGGTTCATCAGGCTTGTCTAGGTTTGGGAAAGTTCATAGGTCTGGATCAAGTTTCATTGCTTACCTGTCAATATAATGCTGTAAAATTTTGTTAGGCTTGGCAGATTGTTCATTCCAAGGCTCAAGGTTTAAAGTTTTTGATATTCAATTCATTTTAAAATCGAGTCATGCAATGAAGATATAAAACATCAACAGTCCAAAGAGTTAAAGAATCCTCCCCTGAAAGACAATTTTGCTTGATGTGATGATCACTGAGTGTTTTCTCAATAACAATACCAAGCAACTGAAAAAAGAGGTACGACTTTGGTAATATTGGCAAGATCCATAACTCCATCTAGCAAGACTCAAAGAGGGTAGGAAGGATAGGAACGGTTATCTATTGAGCAAGATGAGTGAATCCTGAAACCTTTTGAGACATCAAAGCTGATTAGGTAATAACAGTCCCTACCCTTTTTGCACCATTTACGACCTTTGGGTGATGCCTTTATCACCCTATGCAACTTTGCAACCAGTCTGCCATGGAAGTATTTCTTTTGGTAGCGGGCACACTTCATGCATTAATCATACTTATCTGATATGGACATAGAAAATAAATCGAAAGTGGTAAAATCTCTTCTAACATGCTGCATGCAAATTTAACCAAGTCCTAACACAAGCACTAAAGAAAACATCCATATACATGCAATCAAGTACTTTCAAATAATAAGGTGAAGTTGCAGGAGTAATGACCCAACCCTTCTAATAATGAACATGATTCTTACAATCTTTGGAGCGCAAGGAAATACATAGCATTACCAAACTTTGTTGAAGACTAGAGAAGCATAGCAGTCATAACACCAAACATCTGTTGCAAGATATGGATATGGATATTGCAAGATAATTATTTTTTATTTGTAGCAGCAATAGCTAAGCAATGCAATGAGAACCTTAATTCATAATTCACGATTTTGGATTATGATATTATCAGATGGATTATTGGATCAATGGTTTTAAACTTTTATATAATGTTTTACTTTTTTCATTTTCAGCTTATTTTAGTTTTTTTGTGTTTTTTTTTATTTTTTACAATTTATTTATTTTAATAGTTGTCCCCCTGACGTCCCCAAAATCCAGGGACTTTTTTGCCATCCGGTCAACCACATCCCCCTGTTCTTCTATCCCTGAGACGCAGGTAACTATGTCTCAAAACCATGGCAACCCTTTGAAAATTGCAGGCCTATCTTCTTCCAAGTTAAAATAACCATAAAAAATCCCTTTGTTCTGTTTCTTATCTTCACAACGTACATTTTTCAGTCCAAGCCGTGAGATATTTTCTTTCGGCCTCTTGCCAATGAATTTACAGATTAATGTCTTTTTAGAAAGATGCTATTTTTCTAGGTTAATCTCCTCCTGATATATTCGATTGAAGGATCGTCTCCTGCTGCTTTGAGACACCCATTTTTGGGCCAAAGTCCACTGCTAATCTAACTATCAATTGTGCTTTGTGGGTTCTTTTTGTGAAAGGTTCTTTTTGTGCATGGTTTTGTGTTCGAGAACACCCTTATAGGAGAGACCCTCCAATCTAGTCCTATGGGGTTTCCTGGAAGAAGAGTTTGTTTGCATTATCAAAGAAAATAATGAAACCCTAGTTGATATTTGTAGATCAGATGAAGCCATATTATTGAAATTTGATTCTGTGTTTCTGTCAACAATAGTCTAAAACCCGAAAGGGCCCTCTATTTTTTTATTTGGCACATTAGAGGGAGGATAGAAACCTCTGCCTTCTCCATGGCTACCTGCAATTTGTCTTGCTCCTCCATTCAACCAACTCTAACCAAAGGGAAAACTATTCTTAAAACTGACTTTTATACATCGATTGTTACAGGAAATAAAACATTTTTTCATTATAAAGTGACTTCTTTTTGACTGTGCGCCAATGTCAAAGGTGATTATTATGTAGGATATTATCTTATACTTCTTTCTAAAAATATAATATTTATGGACCTAATTCCTTTTATTGCAAAGAGCTACTATATATTGTAGTTTTAGATTGGGTTGAGTTTGTAGGGAGCGTTGCTCTATCTTTCCCCTCAATTCTGGACCATTTGTATTCGAATGACACCACAAATAGAATCAAACCTTCTAGATGGTGCATATGTATCATTTGGAGTGTTTTATCCCAATGGCACATCATACAATGAAGTGATGTTGGGAGTGGCGGCATTTCTTTCTAAACCATTGTGTTTTGGGTTCTATTATCCAAACATCAACAATGGTGGCATTGGGTTTTATAAAGAAGCATAGGCCTGGTCTTTATGGGTTTTATAAAGAAGCATTTATATGATTCAACAACAGTTTCCAATCATCATGCATAGGGAGGATTCATGAGTTGCTCAATTTGCTGATGCAAATGCTAGACACTTTGCCCAAATAGGATTGAAATCAGTATCTGGATATAGTTGCTAAACCTCGGTTTGCAGATATAGGATATCTTGGCCTATGAATGCTTTTTCGTGGAAAATAATAGAAATAAGACACATACTAGAAAGTTAGAAACATTTAGAATATGCAATAGCTTCAAGCATAGATGTAGGGTATGGGGTTTCAAATGGATGGGAACATGGCTTCAATACCAATTGAATGGGCCGATATGGTGTTAGGTGGTGGAAATTGCTACAAAAGTCAATAAAAAACAAAAACGATACTTATAACTTGCTTTGAAATGATCGGGTTGTATCTGAAGGAACTAAGATATTATGGTTCAAGAGAAATATTGGTTCTTTATAGAGGTAAGTGTTGTGAACCTGGAGCTGCATCCTGAATCGAAGACGTGCATGAAATGGCCAGTCCTCTATCCGGTAGAAACAATGGGATCTTTTCACAAGGGTGGGTGCCTCAATGGTGAGAAGAACCTCCAGAGAAGGCTAGTTCCTGTAAGATGTATCAATGAGGATCTCTACTCTATGCTGTGGACTACCATGGAAAAGGGAGAAGGAAACTTTAAGGGGAAATCCTATCTTATAAAGGTGATACACCAAAAGATTGATCCACTCTACTTGGAACCTCGAACACTGAACAAACAAGGGAAAAGAAAGACCTTCGATTTCAATCGACCACTATGCATAAGTATTTCGTGAGAAGGTTCGATCCAATGACCAAAACATGAGGAAAAACAATGGAGAGAGGTCTGATACAAGACACTTTACAGCCATCTAACATCCACTTACAGCTTCAACAACAGACATAAAGAACACTTAACATGACTTGCATAATACGGTAAGCTAGCAACTAGGTACGAATCAAAATTTGGGAAGGGAGAAAAATCTACCACATATGCAAATTGCTGAATGAATATACACTATGCCAACACTTGAAATCTGAAAGTACAGTCCTATTGAATTAAGAGGTTACACAACTCACCAATGACAGAGTCTGGTCTTTCCAAGAGGGATGATTTTAATCAAGGTTGAAAGCCAATTTATAGAGAATTACAAAAGCCAAAGATTGACGTTGAAAAATTGAAGAGAAGGTTTAACTTAGATTAACTCAAGGCTGACTTGGCCTTTCAATAAAATATGTTTTCTATTTGTCTTTGCATGAAACTTTTTGTGCTTGAGGAAGTGAACTTATCTTTGTTTTGAACCGCCCACCTCTCTTTGCATGCAGATCCACGCCAATGTCATTTTTAGAACTCTACGTGAGCTGCTTGATGTCGAGTTGGAACGTTTGAAAGGTTGAGTTGGCCGTTTGATAAGCTTAGTTGGACAAAGAGATCATTCTCCTTTCCATGGGAAACACCTAGTAGATGTGGCGTTTAACAATTAGTGAACTCTAAATCTAGAACAGTCAACTTGACATTCGAATTTGGAACTCCGGTTGAAGCTGAGTTGGACCTTCGGATGCATGAGTTGTGTCGAAGATGAGCAGGACTTCAACAACCAGTCAACTGAAGCTTTGACCGGTCGACCGAAAATAGCCTTTGCTTGCATGTATTTTCTCTTATTTTGGTCTGCCTGTTCATGTCTATTTCTGGTGGGATTCTATATTTGGATGTATTTTGTCTATAGTAGTCTATATTTCCTTGGATTTCTTGGCTATCTCCTTAGCCTTTGGATCTCCTTGGGACTTTATGCTTGCCAATTTTCCCGAATTTGTTCCTGCAGACTTTTGTTTTGCCCTATGGCTTCATATTTCCTTTGGAATTTTCTGTTGACTTCTTGGCTTTACCTTTCGGAAAAAATGGCTGAGTCTTGTTTTTTGCGGACTTTCCTTTGGCCTTGCATTTGCCTCTCTACCTCGGGCTTTATTTTCCGAATTAATCCTTCGGACGTCTATGTTTTCTCGCCGGCTTTATTTCCCTCGGCTTTATCCTCCGAAGAATTTCTTCGGACTTTTTCTCCGAAGGAATTCCTTCGAACAAAAAGTCTGAAGATATTCCTTTGTCTTTGCCATGTCTATTTCTGGTGGGATTCTATATTTGGATGTATTTTGTCTATATTTCCTTGGATTTCTTCGCTATCTCCTTAGCCTTTGGATCTCCTTGGGACTTTATGCTTGCCAATTTTCCCGAATTTGTTCCTGCAGACTTTTGTTTTGCCCTATGGCTTCATATTTCCTTCGGAATTTTCTGTTGACTTCTTGGCTTTACTTTTCGGAAAAAATGGCCGAGTCTTGTTTTTTGCAGACTTTCCTTTGACCTTGCATTTGCCTCTCTGCCTCGGGCTTTATTTTCCGAATTAATGCTTCGGACGTCTATGTTTTCTCGCCGGCTTTATTTCCCTCGGCTTTATCCTTCGAAGAATTCCTTCGGACTTTTTGTCCGAAGGAATTCCTTCGAACAAAAAGTCTGAAGATATTCCTTCGTCTTTGCCTTGCCCTATTTCGGACTTTTTCCCATGGATTTGTCTTTCCTCGTAATCTCTCCGAATTTCTTCGGACTTTTTGTCCGAAGGAATTCCTTCGGACAAAAAGCCCGAAGGAATTAATCCTTTGTCCTTTGCCTTTGCTCTTTGTTGATTTCGGACTTTGCTGTCGGCTTTTTTGTGCACGGGCCTCTCCAAATTTCTTCGAACTTTTTGTCCGAAGGAATTCCTTTGGACAAAAAGCCCGAAGGAATTAATCCTTGTTTTTTTGAACTCCGCTGAGAATGCCCTTCGGACTTCGCACAAAGGTCTAGGCACCGACCAAGTGCCCTCTGCAAGGGCTTCTGTCCCTTCATCTACGCCTTTGTCGAAAAAATTGTAGGGCACCCGAGTTTTTGCAGGGGCTCGAATTTGATGTGTACCTTCCCGAAGGGTAGGCGCCATTCGAGATTGTTGAAAATGACCCTTCTGAAGGGTACCTTGCGCTTCGGGTTTCTTGTTTTGCCCTCTTCTGCCTTCCAAAGACACCCTTTGTTGAGAATGCCCTTCGGATTTCTTGTTTCTTATTACTTGGCTTTTCCTTGCTTTTTGGGCGGACTTTTGGATTCTCCTAAGTATTCCTTCGGTCAGAAAGTCCGAAGGAGTTACTTCCTTTGTCTTAGGCTCTTTCCTTTGTTATTTCCTGCGGACTTATGTCCTTAGCACTTCTTCGAAGTTATGTCCTTAGCAGAAGCCTTCTTTGATGAACCATTCCTTCGGACAAAAGTCCGAAAGAATCCCTGTTGTAGCAAAGGCCCTTACCAAAGAAAAAAAAACAATGTATTCTTTCCCAATGTATTCTTTCTTTCCTTGGACGGAGATGTGAATTTTCCGAATGGCAAGAGACAATTTGTCCTGTTGAAGAATTGCCAACATTTATGGTGATTCAACTAGCTCAGCATGCCTACTATGCTTGAGAATCCAGACCATACATAGACGCTATTTGAATTCTCAAATGGTGAACTTGATTTCTGATTGAAAATCTCCTCTGATCATAGCTGAAGCAACCTCCTCTTTCAAAATAAGAAGGGAAACACACGAAAGCAGAAAACTAACTAAGAAGCAAATGTGCAAACAAGCACTTATTGGAACAAAATTGAAGCAAACTAGTGTGCTTGAACAACACTTGGAGGAAAGCAAAAACAACTAAATATGTACATAGAGTTTTGCTCTTCAATAGCAATGTTTTAGATGTATCCCATTGACTGGAATTGGAAGTTCTTGGCCATTTATCTTCGCAAGCTGGAAGATGTTGTGGGGTTTGCAGCTGGAGATCGTGTATGGGCCACTCCAAAGGGAATCAAACTTTGTGTGCTTTCTTGGTTTGGCTCGATCCTCATCGCATTTGAGGACCAAATCTCCTTCATTAAAGCTTCGTGAGGAAGCTCCTTTGTCGAATGTTCTTTTCACCTGTTCCTAATGACTTTCCATGGCTAGCATGGCTTGATTTCTTGTCTCCTCCAACTCCATGAGCTTTGCATACCTGATCTCCATAAGCTCATTCTCCAACAACTCAAGTTGATGCATTAGTTCTAAAACTGAAAACTTGAGAGAAATAGGTAACCTTGCTTCCTTACCATAGACTAGCTTGTAGGGAGAGTTGGCTATTGACTTCTTGTAGGTGATCCTATCAGCCCATAGTGCTGAGTTCAACTTGAGATGCCATGATCTCTGATTGTCTTCAATAGTCCTTCGTATGATCCTTAAGAGGTTCTTGTTTGTAGACTCAGCAAGGCCATTTCCTTGTGGATAATAATTCGATGAAGTGCTGAGATAAACTCCATGTTGGACAGCCCATTGGCTGACCCTAGATCCCACAAAAGCCATTGCATTGTCAGAAATAATGGTCGAAGGAACTCCAAATCTAGTGATCAAATTTTCATAGAAATCAAGGACGCTAGTTTCGTTTGCTTCCTTCAATGCAATTGCTTCAGTCCAACGTGTGAAGTAGTCCGTCGCTGTTAGAATCCACTTATGCCTTGAACTGGAAGGAGGGTTAATGAGACCAATAAAGTCCAATCTCCAGGACAAATGGCTGATCCACTGTAATTGGTTGAATGGGCAGGGCTGCAAGTTTAACTTTTCCTACAAACATAGCACATTGTTTGCACTTCCTAACCCATGTATAGTAATCACCAAGTATAGTAGGCCAATAGTACCCACCTCTCATGATTTTAAGTGCTGTAATTCTTGCAGAAAAGTGCCCTCCACCAAGTCCATCATGGAATTCTTCAAGTAATCTTTGAGTTTGGCTTGGCTCCACACACCTTAGTAACATTCCATTGATATCCTTTTTGAACAAAACACCGTCAACGAACAAGTATGGAATTGATTGCAATTTGAAATACCTTCTTTTTGAAGCACTTAGGTGAGAAGGGTAACAACCTTCTTGCAGATAGCTTACCAGATCACGAAACCAGCTGGAAGGTGAAGTGTGAATAGCAGCAATTTCTTCATCATTTGATACTAAAACAACTTCATTAATTTCTTGTAAGTCCTGAGCTAGATGCTCACAAAGTCCTTTGCCTCTAACCAACTCTGTGATTTTAATTTCTGTCATATTCCATCACTTTGGTTATCCAACCGGCCCTCTTCTCATTTGTCTTTGTTCAGAAGAAATTCTTTGATGCTTGGATGAGCAACCATTAGATGTATTTTATTATTAGACAAGTGCCTAAATTTTTTCAGATATCTTATAACCGAAAGGACGTGTTTTTTGACAAGAGAGTACCTTGTCTCATACTCCTGCAAGCCTTGGCTGTAGAAAGCTATTGGTTGCTCCAAATCTTCATGATTATGCTGCATAAGAATGCCTGAAATGGTGTCCACGTTAGCATACGTATACAAAGTGAAGTCTTTTGTAAAATCTGGATTTAAAAGCGTAGGAGCACTTGCTATGGCTTTCTTAACATATTCAAACCCTATTATTCCCTCCTTGGACCAGCTGAAGTTGTGATTTTTCTTTATCATGGCTATAAGTGGTTTAGCTACAGTAGCAAAATCTGAAATCTATCTCCTTATAAAATTGACCTTTCCAAAGAAACTTTGCAAAACTTTTTTGCTCTTAGGCAAAGAGAGTGCAAGAATGGATTGAATCTTTTCAGAATCTATGTTTAAACCGTGCTTTGAAATGACATGTCCAAAAAGCTTACCTTCATGAACTGAAAATACACACTTTTTGGTATTTAGAGATATCCCAAATTGCCTACACCTTTCAAAAACATGCTGGAGGTGAGCCATGTGATCTTCTGCATCTTTTGAAAATACTGTTATATCATCTAAATAGACACGCACAAACCTGTTAAGGTCTTGGAAGGCCATAGCCATGGCTCTCTGAAAGGTTGCTTCAGCATTGGACGAACCGAATGGCATCTTTCTGTATGCAAATGTTCCCCACTTCGTTGTGAAAGCTATCTTGAATTGGTCCTCTTCTTTGACCAAAATCTGATTGTAGCCACTATACCCATCCAACAAGGAAAACCTCTTTGAACCTGAAACACGCTGTAAAATTTGTTCCATTGATGGCAATGGATAGTGGTCTTTAAGCGAAGCCCTGTTTAAATCACGAAAATCAACACACAAACAAATCTCACCGTTCTTTTTTCGTATTGGAATGAGGTTCGCCACCCAAGTTGAGTGCTTGATTGGAAATATGATAGCCGATTCTATGAGCTTGTGAAGCACAGCGTTCATCAAAGGCTCAAGCTTTCGATTGATTGGCCTTTGTCTTTGTCTTACTGGTTTAGTTTCGTCTTCTAACTCAATAGTGTGTTGAGCCAAACTTGGGTCAAAACCTTTGAGATCACTATACTGCCATGCAAATATATCAGCAAAATTTGTGCATAATTCAATGAAAGCTTTCTTTTGTGGAGGAGTGCATACCTTGCCCAATTTCAAAATCTTACCAGCTGCAATCTCTACATTGGCATAGTGCTCTTCTTTTGTTGACAAAGCTGGTTTCTCTTTCCTTAGTTCATCATCTTCACTGAAAATATTTTCAAGAATGACCAATCCCTTGGGTAGCTTATTAGTTTTTAGTTGTACAATCTGATCACCATACTGCTGTAAGCGTTTTGATTGATTTTTTGAAGAAAACTCAGCCTCTTTCTACAAAAATCTCACAATTTGATTGTCACTTTCAAACACCTGCCAATTTTCTTAGTTATTCAAGACAGAGGGCCTTACAACTATCTTTATATGTGACTGAAAAATGTCACTTTTTACATCAGTTGGGATATCAAATTGTGCCTCAACAACAACGAATTTATCAACATGTTTATTCTTATCTCTTAGTATTGCTTGAATATTAAAAGCCTAAAAGTCTTCAAGTAGATCCCATACTCTGTGTCTATAAGATTTAAGCAACATATTCTTGCATATATTTAAGCCTCTTACTTGGTGAACTATAAGTTCACTATCTCCAAACACTTGTAAACAATTTACTTTCATCTTCCTAGCCCATTGCAACCGTGAACTAGTGCTTCATATTCAACAACGTTGTTTGAACAACCAAACTGAAATTTAATAGAGAAATACCTTTGTTTTATAGGAGAAATTAACATCATTCCAGCTCCGATCCCATGCTTATTTCTTGATCCATCAAAGTATAATTGCCACAAGCCTTCATTAGATTCATCCTCTTTGACCATGGCTGTAATTGGTGCATCGTTCTCATGAAGACAGTACACACCAAGACCTTCTTCAATCACCTTGTAGGGATCATGCTCATGCAAGGTGGAAGCCCACTCATCAAGAAACAAATCTGGAACTCCATCCAAAGGTGAGTTCTTTTCTACATCACTAGTTTGTACCATTTCATCTGAGATGATACAATTTGTATTGACCACACTTGGCGTATAAGGCTCCATGTGAAAACGTGCAATAGGTTCTGAATGAATCGTTACCTTTGTGCCATATGTGGTCCTAAACAACAAGTAGGTCCAATTAGCTGATAAATATCCCCCAATCTTTGAGATGAAATCTCTTGAAAGACACATAGCGAAATAAGGAGGCAGGGCCAATACTACACCGTCTTGCTGAATAGTCACGTTAGGACAGGCATGTAATATCAATTTAAAATCTTTGATAATGCCTACCGATTTTGCTGGTGAGCCATCCAACTGCAGTGCCCCTTTAGTATTTGATTCATAAACAAGGCCGAGCTTGTCTGCAATCTGTTTGGACATCACTCTACTGCTAGCTCCACTATCCACCATACAATTATGGACTAAAGTATCACTCACTATCAAAGAAAGATAAAAAGGGGGAGTTTTCTTTGTTTTTACTTCAATTTTGTCCACCTGAGATAGCTTATCGCCTTGCTGTCCCTGTTGCTTAGTTGACTGATCCAAATTTGTCAAAACAATACCTTCTTTATCAACTGATTTTGAAGATAATTCAAGAGTTGAAAGTTCTTGAATGAGTTTATCCTTTTGGCCTGGAATTGAAAGAGTATCCCACATACTAATGCTAATGTTAGACTTCTTCATCTGATCTACAATACTGAATTGAGATGGACTAACCTTTGATTGCACCTTTTGTGGTACTTGCTATTCACAAATTACAGGTATTTGCTGCACTTTACCAACCTCTACATTCTGATTTTTTTGGGTTGTGGGGGTAGCACGCTGTTCTTTCGTATTTTGAGCAATAATACTGGGAGTATTTGAAGTATTTGCTATTGCTTGGACTTCCTCAACAGCGCTTCTTTTATTTCTTTGATAGGTTATAGTTGCAACTTGATCATTTGAAACATTAGTTTTAACATCTTGAGTCAAAGCAACATGATCATCTACCTGCCAATTTACATTAAGAGCATCAGGTTGCCCTTGGATCGCTCGTTGTGATGTCAATCTTGTATCTTGATATTGACCCTCTTGAAAAAAGAACTCTTTTGTTATCTGTGGCATGGTGTTGTTTGGCGATACCAAGTTCTGGTTTTGAACATCGTAGAGATTTGAGGGCTGCCAACTTGAATCCTGCACCAAATTGTTCTGAGGTGGGGTTGGAACAATGGCTTTTGAAGTGGAAGGAGCATTTGGATCAAGAGTAGCATATGGCTTAGCTGGAGTTATGGCCCCCTGTGCTTGATAGGGTGGTCTATTTTCTCTGAAACCCTGATAAGGAGACCTTTGATCTTTGAAGCGCTGATAGTTGTTTTGATTTTGCTGTTGATAAGGCCTATTTGACTAAAATTGTTGCGTTTTGAACTATACTATTTCATTTCCAAAAGATTGTAACAAACTTTTCAACTCTTCTATCTCACTAGATTGACTAGTAGAGGTTGTAATAAGACATTGAGGTGCTAGAATTGGAGCCAAGGATGGAACTTGAGGAACTTAAAGGGCTGGTACATAACTTATCTCTGAAAATATGGGCATTGGAGGTCTTGGAGAAAGCTTACCTGCTTGAATTAGACTATTTTCTGCCCTTATTGCAACTTCATAAGCATTTGGCAAAGTAGTACCACCCATTGACTGTATCATCACACTAATGTCAGAATTGAGAGCTTTCAAAAAATAAAGAAATGCATATTCAGGGGATGGCCTAATCAAAACTGGTATCCTGTGCCATGTCTTCTGGAATATGAGATTAAAATCAGACATGAACTCATGAGGAGCTCTCTATATGGCAATTAATTGCTCAACTAAAGATAAGTGATCAGATTTGTCCTCAAATTGTTTAGCCAACGCTGCACCCAATTCATCCCAGGTGGAAACAGATTGAAGTGGGAGGGTTCTATACCACTGTAACGCTTTTCTTTTGAATGAAGCAGCTAGCAATCTGATAGCAACATTATCCTCAACAACATTATGGACTGAACAAAGATTAGCCACATCCTGAATATGTTCAATAGGGTTTGTTTGATTTTCTCCTGAGAAGAATGGAATACTTTTGACGGCAGATATAGGCATATAATCTAACTGCGCTAGATTTAGTGGACTTCCCCTATTGAATGGAGCAAATACTTGATTTCTAATGGTCATCTGAATGGTAGGGATTGCAGTTTCTAGAACAATAGAATGAGGGGGAGGTAAATATAAACTTTGAGGATATGGATTTGCCCTCATAGACCTTGCTTTTTAATAAGTTACAAATTCAAAGGGAATACCTTTGCTTGCTGATCTTGTGGTAACCTTTGGCATGAATGGATTCCCTGAATGATGCTATGAACTCTGTAACTGGCTGTAAATGAATATCTTCCGTTGCTGTGAAGACTTTATGTAAAAAACTCTTTTCGTGGTCCCACTGGGCGTGCCAAAAAATGCTGTCAACTTGGAGTTGCGCTCTGAATCGAAGACATGCATGAAATGGCCAGTCCTCTATCCGGTTGAAACAATGGAATCTTCTCACGAGGGTGGGTGCCTCAATGGTGAGGAGAACCTCCAAAGAAGGCCGGTTCCTGTAAGATGTATCAATGAGGATCTCTACTCTATGCTGCAGACTACCATGGAAAAGGGAGAAGGAAACTTTAAGGGGAAATCCCACCTAATAAAGGTGATACACCAAAAGATTGATCCACTCTACTTGGAACCTCGAACACTGAACAAACAAGGAAAAATGAAGACCTTCGATTTCAATCGACCACTATGCATAAGTATTTCGTGAGAAGGTTCAATCCAATGACCAAAACATGAGGAAAAACGATGGAGAGAGGTCTGATACAAGACACTGTACAGCCACCTAACATCCACTTATAGCTTCAAAAATAGACAAAAAATGCTTAACATGACTTGCATAATATGATAAGCTAGCAACTAGGTACAAATCAGAATTTGGGAAGGGAGAGAAATCTACCACCTATGCAAATTGCTGAATGAATATACACTATGCCAACACTTAAAATCTAAAAGTACAGTCCTATTGATTGAAGAGGTTACACAACTCACTAATGACAGAGTCTGGTCTTGCCAAGAGGGATGATTTTAATCAAGGCTGAAAGCCAAACTATAGAGAATTACAAAAGCCAAAGATTGGCGTTGAAAATTGAAGAAAATGATTAACTTAGATTAACTCAAGGCTGACTTGGCCTTTCAATAAAATATGTTTTCTCTGTCTTTGCATGAAACTTCTTGTGCTTGAGGAAGTGAACTTGTCTTTGTTCTGAACCGCCCACCTCTCTTTGCATGGAGATCTATGCCAATGTCATTTTTAGAACTCTACGTGAGTTGCTTGATGCTGAGTTGGAACGTTTGAAAGACTGAGTTGGCCGTTTGATAAGTTGAGTTGGACGAAGAGATCATTCTCCTTTGCATGGGAAACTCTTGGTAGATGTGGTGTTTAACAATTAGTCAACTCTAAATCTAGAACAGTCAACTCGACGTTCGAATTTGGAACTCCGGTTGAAGCTAAGTTGGACCTTCAGATGCATGAGTTGATCCGAAGATGAGCAGGACGTCAACAACCAGTCAACTGAAGCTTTGACCGGTTGATCGAAAATAGCCTTTGCTTGCATGTATTTTCTCTTATTTTGGTCTGCCTGTTCATATTCTATTTCTGATGGGATTCTATATTTGGATGTATTTTGTCTATAGTATATATTTCCTTGAATTTCTTGGCTATCTCCTTAGCCTTTGGATCTCCTTGGGACTTTATGCTTGCCAATTTTCCCGAATTTGTTCCTGCGGGCTTTTGTTTTGCCTTATGGCTTCATATTTCCTTCGGAATTTTCCGTTGACTTCTTGGCTTTACCTTTCGGAAAAGATGGCTGAGTCTTGTTTTTTGCGGACTTTCCTTTGGCCTTGCATTTGCCTCTCTGCCTCTGGCTTTATTTTCCGAATTAATCCTTCGGACTTCTATGTTTTCTCGCCGGCTTTATTTCCCCCGGCTTTATCCTCCGAAGAATTCCTTTGGATAAAAAGTCCGAAGATATTCCTTCGTCCTTGCCTTCACTTGTTTCAGACTTTTTCCCACGGATTTGTCTTGTAATCTCTCCGAATTTCTTTGGACTTTTTGTCCGAAGGAATTCCTTCGGACAAAATCCCCGAAGGAATTAATCCTTTGTCCTTTGCCTTTGCTCTTTGTTGATTTCGGACTTTGCTGTCGGCTTTTTTTTGCACGGGCCTCTTCGAATTTCTTCGGACTTTTTGTCCGAAGGAATTCCTTCGGACAAAAAGCCCGAAGGAATTAATCCTTGTCTTTTTGAACTCCACTGAGAATGCCCTTCGGACTTTGCACAAAGGTTTAGGCACCGACCAAGTGCCCTTTGCAAGGGCTTCTGTCCCTTCATCTGCGCCTTTGTCGAAAAAATTGTAGGGCACCCGGGTTTTTGTAGGGGTCCCGAATTTGACGTGTACCTTCCCGAAGGGTAGGTGCTGTTCGAGATTGTTGAAAATGACCCTTCCGAAGGGTACCTTGCCCTTCGGGTTTCTTGTTTTGCCCTCTTCTGCCTTCCAAAGACACCCTTTGTTGAGAATGCCCTTCGGATTTCTTGTTTCTTATTACTTGGCTTTTCCTTGCTTTTTGGGCGGACTTTTGGATTCTCCAGAGTATTCTTTTGGACAGAAAGTCCGAAGGAATTGCTTCCTTTGTCTTAGGCTCTTTCCTTTGTTATTTCCTGTGGACTTATGTTCTTAGCACTTCTCCGAAGTTATGTCCTTAGCAGAAGCCTTCTTTGATGAACCATTCCTTCGGACAAAAGTCCGAAGGAATTCCTGTTGTAGCAAAGGCCCTTACCAAAGATAAAAAAACAATGTATTCTTTCCCAATGTATTCTTTCTTTCCTTGGACGGAGATGTGAATTTTCCAAAGGGCAAGAGACAATTTGTCCTGTGGAAGAATTGTCAACAGTAAGTCCTCTAAATTTGATGCCAACTATTTTAACTAAAGGGAATCTAGTACTAAATAGCTACGGAATTTGAATGCCACCTAGTATGAATATGACTAGACACTAAGTTCTAAAAAATGTAAAAACATGAAATACAAACATGACGAGAACTTACTACTATTAAAAGGAAAGTTGCAGATTGCCAATTGTTGAATATTGTTAGATAGTTTCAATTAGTTATGTTTTGGCAAGATATTTGAATTTAAATTTGTTGTCACCTATTTTAACTAAAGGGAGACTAATACTAAATAACTATGGAATTTGAATGCCATCTAATATGAATATTTTTATTATTAAAAAAAAAAAAGGAAGAAATTATATTAAGTAAAAGAGATTCAAATATACAAATGCTACTATGCCAGGCATGATAACTATTAGTCCAAGCCTTGGCACTAGACACATAACTAATCGCATGAGCAAAACTCATCAAGTCAATCTAAGTCTAAAATCTGTCTGATATCTTCTTGGAGCTTTGTGGGCCACCATATTGGTGGGGGACCATAACAAAGAATGTTATTGTTGATGTTTAAAACTGCGCTTGATTTTAATCAACAATGGGAAGTTTCAATTTGTTGGACTTGCATCTTGAAACGACTTCCAGATTTTAGAGAAGCTGGTCTCTTCTTTATATCAAGTGTTTAGGGGAAAAGGGATAGGAATTTTAAACAGAAACGCAAATGTAAAGAAAGAAAATCTAACTTATATCCAGTGTTTAGGGGAAAAGGGATAGGAATTTTAAATAGAAACGCAAATGTAAAGAAAGAAAATCTAACTATGGCGATGCGCCTGAATGTAATTTTGATCCTTAATCCTAAGCACAGTGAAACTATATGTAAGATTCAATTACATTAAAGAGCAGACGAGGCATGATTAATGTAATAGACAAAAACAATAGAAACAGAGGCTCGCAGTTTTAGACTACCTTCGCAATGATACAAGAAACACCAAAGGCACATAACTCTCTTCTCATTAAATTTCAGCCACATAAAAGGCACATAAACATGCACAGTTACATAAACTTTACAATGAAAACAGAACAAAGGCAAATGATATTCCTAATCACTGCTCCAGAAAGTCTAAAAACTCTTGATAATAGTTTTTTCAGAAATTTCTCCCTCTTTTCTAATCCCCCACTTCTGGTGATCCCTACACTCCTCTTTATAGCTTCGGATGTCTCATTCCATCACCACCTTTCCCGCGCAATTCTATTATGCCTTTAACTCACAGGGGACAAACAGACGGCGCTTTCAATGTTTGTCGGCCCCAAAAATCTCCCTGGTGAACTGCTCCATCTACTGGAAATAACTCCAGATAAGTTTCCCTCCAAATTGATCGCGCGTTCCCAAAATTACGGCCCACGCTGAACTCTAACTGAGTTGGAAGCGTCTATATAGGACCCTCTGTTTTGTTGAAACGAAAGAGGACACTTAGTCAATTTCTCGAAAATTTGCTTACTTCTTAGGAGGCACTGGAGAATGACACTTGGTGCTTTCCACCTGATTTATCAAAGACATGTGGCCCTTTCCGCTTTTCCTATATCCGGCTCAGTAACGCTCTGCCCTTGACACCTGTTGCAACCCGCTTCTTTGATACTTAACAATCTCAACAAAATAAGACTCACCGCATTCTTTGCTCGAGCAACCTTTAAAAGGGGAAAGGATGCACATGGCAATCTCCGCTTGTTCTTCAGCTATGCTTGTAGAAAAATTCGAGACGCATGTTAGGCTCTTACAGATGGTGACACTTAGCGGATTCTGTAGGCCTTTGAAATAAAACCCGGGACCCACCACAATCTTTATTCAGCAATGAAACTCGAAGATGATTTCTCGGACGTTGACACGTGGAGGCTTCTGCGGCTTCTGGGAAGATACGTGGCATCTTCTGCTGCTTTTGCTAAGGGTATGTGGCGGCTTTTGCTTCTTCTGGGAATGGAGTAGGAAGGGGCTCGGAAGGCGACACTTGGCGGCCTCCGCTTATCTTCAGCACTTAATCAAAAATGAAACAACGCCTTACTACCCTCCGAAAGGGGCCTGACCCCTTTGGTTTTTTGGATACTCCTTTGAACCGCCCGTTGAACCAAAATTGGTTCAAGGGTTTAACGGTTCAACACTGCGCACCGTCTACACAACCCGAGATCTTGAACCAAAATATTGAACAGAGGCATTGAACTGCCCTACTGAACCAAGGCATTGAACCGCCCTATTGAACCAAGGCATTGAACCGACTGTCTCTCGGATGTCGACACGTGGTGACTTCCGCATTCTTCTGGAAAAGTAGTGCAGAGCCTTCTGCAATTGCCACTTGGCGCTTCCCGCATGATCCTGATACTTAGCTTGTTGAAGTCTTTTGCCAAAAAATAGATGAAACGCGGGTGCCAAAAAAGAACGCGGATGCCGACACGTGGTGCGTTCCGCTGAGTTGTTGAATACGTGGCATGTTCTGCGGCCCTCTTGAAAGTTATGAAAGGCGCCTCGGACAACGCCACTTGGCTGGTTCCGTATCTCGAAAAGCGACACTTGGCGGCTTCCGCTCGGTTTCAACACTTGGGAAAAAATGAACAAAAGAAAGAAAAAGGGAAAAAGAACCCGTGTTCGGAGGGCGCCACTTGGCAGCGTCTGCTGCTCTTCTACACTTAGACGGAAAATGAATCAAAAGAATCAAGTTTGTGTTCTGCTTCAAAAATGTGCTGTCATGACCAAGGTATGCGGGAACAAAAACTGCAGTGCGCAACCGACAATCGAAATGCAACGTAGAGTAAAATTTTTACTCTACAGTTACTGGCGACCCTCCAGGACTTGTGAGCTTGCTCAAAAAGAAACACAACTCCCGCTAAGTCAAAATTGCAAAATTTTACAGCTTCAAAAATGCTGTTTGGTAGGTGGACCATTCATGGTCAGATAACCCTTGCTTGTTCTGCAATTCGTTGAAGGCTAAATCAAGGTGAATATTATCCTTGTGCGAATTTTTTTTCAAAATCTGCACTGTAGCCTTCAACTTGAATTCGAGCTGGGAAACAGGAACCAGAACAGCTTCCACTTTCGAGACTGAAGAATCATCCCGTAGGTTCTGAAAAACTGTTTGATCGTTCTGTTTGGCCAGCAGCAAGGGTTCAATTTGATCAACCATTAGCACCGTGCTATCATTAGGAAATGGAGAAGGAAGGCCCAAACTGACTAAATCTTCGATATGCTGCTTCATCTCGGTGATGTCTTCTTTCATGATTTCGAGGAACACTCTGCCACTGTTGGTTGCAAAATTGCAACTGAGGACCTCATTGACTCTCTTTGCTGCGACCATTCTGTCGGTGATTCCTGCGGCTGCCAATGTCGCATCCGTTGCGTCATAGAGCTTCTGCAGCAACGTTTGAGAGTCCGTCACTCTGTCGGAGACTGTAGCCAGAGTGTTCTTCACTGAGTCTTCCACCTTCTCACACAATTTCTGTGCGTTGAGCAGGAAGGTGAGAGAAGCCCTGAGCTGGATAATCTCCGAGGAGATTCTTTTCCACATGGATTCGTAGAGCTCCTTTATCAGCTTCATCACTCCGACACCCTTTGGCCTATCAGCGAGCTCTACAGTCAGTTGTGCTGCTCTTTGTTGCTCTGCTTGGAACTGGGCTTGAAAAGCCGCAGTATTGTTTTGTTCACCCAGCAGCTTCTGCTGCAATTGAGTAACTTGCAGCGGATATTCTTCGTATTTTCCTTGCAACGCTGCTTTCTCCCGCCTAAGAGTCGTCGATGTATCCTTTGCGTGTGTTAGCTCCGCCTTTAAGGAATCATTCTAGGCCTAGACTGCCCGGTGAATCTGAAGGAAAACAGTATCTTGCAACTGTTTATTCAGACTTGCTATTTCATTATCTTTCTTGTTGATTTCTTCGGTCAAACTGCTACAGTTTGCCTTTTCCTTGGCCAAATCGGCCTCCATCTTCTGTTGCATTCTTGACGTTTTCAAGTAGTCTTCTGTGACTGCAAAAGTGGATTCGGTCAACAACTCAACTTTGTTCTGAGGCCTGAAAAGGGACATATTAATGGCCACTGCATCCATTGAGTAATCCTCAGGCTGCATCTGCTCAGCTGGCTTGATAACATTTGGTGACAAATGGGTCACTGTCAATTGTTGCTGAATTGGGTCAAATTGTGACCGCATATGAGGTGTAGCCAGTGCTTTATTTTCCTTTGTCCTCTTTTTCTCTCTTCGGGCTTCCCTTGCCATCCGCGCAGCATTTGCTTGGGTCAGGAAGGTAGAAGGAGAGGCAATGTGCCCACCCGCAAAAGGATGTCCCTGTGGTAGACCGTATTGAATAGCCAACTATTGGCTATGGGCAATCTGAGGAGAAGATGTTTTGGGAACAGAGAGGGAGAAATGGGGTAACGTTAAACACTGAAGAGGCACAGATGGGGCGAAGTGAGAAATGGGGATGGCAGAGGTGACAGGGGGCGTCATTTGGCTAGGTGGAGGCATCATGCCGACGGGAGAAGATATAGATTGAGGAGGAATGATACTTACCTGAGGAGTAACTTTGGCACTCTGTGATTGACGTTGTTGGGTGTCCGTCTCCTCTTCCATAGCCAACTGGAACTGCACCCTCCATTTTTTGGGTGTCTCCTCTTCTGGCTGTGCTCTCTGACCTTCCACATCAGCGACTGTTGTTGGTGATGCTTGTGGAGAACTGAGAACTTCAATGACGTCTGATGACAGGAAAGCTTTTGGTGGCGAATGAACCACACTCTTTTGTTTCTCCGAGACGCTGAGAGGTTGAGGCCGATCAGACACAGTTGCTGCCGCTGCAATTTTTGTTCTGATGCTTGCGGCTCTTGGCTTGGCCCGGCTTCCTGCTCTATACCTCGTGTTGGCAAATCAGTCGTCTCTGGTCTAGATGCAGGGGAGAGATGGCACTCGTCCCATAGTTCTTCCCACCTCTCGTCTGTGTCTACGTTCTCGAAAGAATGGGTGGTTTGAGAAATCTCCTGCCTATATTTCCAATAGGCTTCTATCTTTTCCGCATCCCAATCTTTATTCTTCAGTGCTCTTCTCAAGCCAGAAGTCATTCTGACTTTGGGATCATAATCCCTCTGCTTAAAATAGGAAGTCTCCCATGGTCTATTTTGCAGAGGAGGCAAATCTGTCAACTCAACATAAAAATTAGGAGCATCTTCTACAGGATTTCTCCTGCTCTCCCAAAAAGGGCGGCCCTCATGTGCAATCTTGGTTGCAACCCTGTTAGTCCTTATCCAAGAAGCTATGTAACTAGTCGGGTCATATACCCATTTGTCTTCAACTAACAGGAACCCCAGGAAGGCTAACTTTCGAAGCAACAAGACTTCAGCGTCCCTGGATTCTAAAATTATGTTGCCTGCCATCCACGGGAGGTCAAACATCTTCCTCTTCCGTTTCCTAGAACCATAATCCTTGTCTACTGCTGACAGCTGCCTAGTGACTTCTAAAAATGCTAGCTTAAGAGTTAAAACCTTTGGTAGCAACATTGGTTCCCCACAAAAACCATGAATTCTTAGAATCGTATGGTGGGATCCAAAGTAGAAGTCACATGGAATCGGGCAACTGGCCAGGAGGTTTGAAACGCTAGAAAAGAATCTGTTCATGATTGGTTCGGGGCTGAGGTGGCACAGAGCAAGGGTAACAAACAGTTCCCAGAAATCATATGGGTCACTGGTCCTCGACAAAACATGTGTCCATGCAGACACGGGAACGGTCCTTTGGGGATCAAAACTAGGGTCATACATGTTCAGATGCATATATTGGGCGAAGAGGTCGGCATTCTGGTATAGCATGAAGTGAAACAAATAAGAAGAGTACCTGAACACTCCTTTTGATCTGAACTGGGCCAGTTGTTCCACCATTGTAAAAGCAATCAGTTTCGAAAAGTCGAGCCGATATTCCTGGGTCTTGTCGACGGTCTTCAACCTAAAGAGGATGGCCATTTGCTCTGCGTAAACTGCCATATCATCCTTCATGTCGAAGATGACGGCCATCATGGACAGTGCGTCTTGGCTTGCTTGTGTGAATTGGCCCCTTGCTGCAGGGAGTGTGGGCACAGTAGTGTTGTCATCGCCCATTTGCAATTCGGTTCTTAAGAACCTTAACTGAGTATTGACGTTAGCCCACGTCCTTTGCATCTTAGCAACAGTGGGGAACATTGCTGTACTATCATGGTGTAGGGCTAACATGTCTTTGATGGCCGGCGGTGTGATTTGCACCATGAAAGGACCCTGTTGAATGGTGCATGAGGGTGCATGGAGCTAGTCTGCACATAATTCGACCAAGTCGGGGCATGGATGCACAGCTGGGACAAGGAACTGTGCCAGTTGTGAAGTCCACATCCTCATGTCGAATGTCTTGTATTGCCCTGCTCTGGCTCTCTGAAGGCACCTTTGATGTGCCCCTTCTCTGAGGTTTTTGCTGCTGGCTCTTTGCAAGATCGGGTCCATGATTCCATCCGCATAATCCTTTACTTTTGCCGAGTCAGTGGCCTGACCAACCTCTGGAATTTTGGTCCTCGGATAGGCTTTCAATGGTGGTGCGACAGCTGAAGCATATGACTTACTGGCTAGAAACTTATCAAGGGATTCGTAAATCCCAGCTCCTTGTTGTGAAGATGATGCTCCTTCCATCTCTATATCCTTTCTGTGGTGACTGGTATGAACCCTTTGCAAACAGAAGCATGCTCGTTGAAGCAAATTTACTGGGCGCTAAAAGTTTTCACAAGCAGCAGGATATTTTCTCGCAAATGCAAATTGCGTGAGAGTTTGTAAATTTTAACTCTTGCTAATGGTATTATGGACCTATCAAGTCTCGAAAGGCATTAAATTCGGCCGACCGTTAGTGAATCCTACTCAATCTTCCAGGGACAACGAGGTAGACACGTTATGCAAGTTGCGGTGCAGGGTACCTTAGAGATTTCGAAAGATTTGGGAAGCATTCAATGTTTCGAGGATTTGAAGATTTTTTTGAAAACTTTTTGAGCTACCGACTCTGTGTTTAAAAACACTTATTTAAACGAAAAGCGAGAAAACAACGGAAAAAACAATACGGGAAGGGGAAACCTATCTAACTATAATACATTGAAAACCCAAACTAATTGAAATGCTTCAAGTAGATTCCATTTACGGGAATCTCTTCAGGTTCTCCTGCCATTGATTCCAGCTCAAATGAATTCTTCTGCTTGCATGCGCGAATTTTATATGGCCAGTCCATAATGCTTGAAATTTAGTATGTTGACCTGGCTTGGCGGCTCTCGCATCCCATTTCAAAACAATCGAGCCTACCTCAAAATGAGGATTCGAGGTCCTTTTATCAAAACAATTCTTAACCATTCCCTGATGCTTGATTAATAAATCATGGGTTGTATCCCTCTTCTCCTGGACTTCTAAAAGCTCTGCAAGTCTAACCTGCATGGGGCCATTTTCTTCAATTTCAATTTGTTTGATCAACTGGAGAGCAGGGATCTCAAAACTTAGGGGAATTACAACTGACTTTCCATATACCAACTCATATGGGGACATCTTGATCACCTGCTTAGGCGTGATTCTATCAGCGCATAGTGCTAGATTAAGCACTTTATGCCACTCTTTGTGATGATCAGCCCCTACTCTTTTAATGATTCTTATCAAGTTCTTGTTGGTTGATTCTGCCAGACCATTACCTTGAGGGTAATAGTTAGATGAAGTTTTCAGATATATTCCATGTTTCAAGGCAAAGTCAGATACTTTGAACCCCAAGAATACTTTAGCATTATCTGAAATTATGGTGTGAGGAGCCCCAAAGCGAGTAGTGATATTCCCTAGAAAGTCTAGGATTACATTCTCTGTTGCCTTCTTAAGTGGGACTGCCTCGGTCCATCTGGTGAAATAGTTTGTGGCAGTTAATATCCATTTGTGACCCATACTGGACACTGGATTTATCATTCCAATGAAGTCAAGACCCCATTGAGCAAAAGGTTCATCCACAATTATAGGACTAAGGGGCATCGCTGCATTCCTTCTCATACCCATATAATATTGACAGGATTGACATTTTTTAACCAGCTGATAACAATTTGCAAATAAAGTAGGTCAGAAATATCCTGCCTCACTTATCTTTATGGCTGTGGTCTTTGCAGAAAAATGCCCCCCTGATATTCCATGATGCATTTCGTGTAGAATTCTCTTAGCTTCAGCCTGTTCTACATATCTTAACAATTTTCCATCAGAATTTCTTCTGAAAAGGACTTGTTCAATTAAAACAAAGTGAACTCCCTACATCCTATAGTACCTCTTCTTATTTTGAGGGAGTTCCCTTGGATAAATCTCATTTTTCATAAAATGAATCCTGCTTGTGACCCAGGATTCCTGATCAACCTCTTGTATCTTTAACACCGTCTCCGTCTCTCTTTCCGAATCTACTTCCTCAGGTAACATCTTTTCAAGCTCTTGGGTCATATATTGGCACAAACCCCTGCCTCTGACTAACTTGGTGGGTCTGACCTCTACATTATATTCAAAGATCTTAGTGATCCAGTTGGCTCTTTTTTCAGTGATTTCTCCCTCCATGATGTATTCTCTGACACTTGGGTGAGCTTCAAATATCAGGATTTTGCTCCCTGATACCATGTGCCTGAATTTTTTGAGGGCTTTTATCATGGCATATGCTTGTCTCTCTACAAAGTTGTACCTGGTTTCATAATCCCTAAGAGTTCTTGAGAAAAAGGCTATCGGGTGTTCTCCATCCTGTTTATCATCCTTTTGTGTCAAAACAGCAGCAATGCTTAACTCTTCTCCATAGACGTATACTACGAAAGGCTTGAAAAAATCTGGGTTTTTTAGTACTGGAGCTGCTGAGATAGCCTTTTTGACCTCTTCAAAGGCTTGCCTTCCTTCTGTAGTCCATTTAAAAATCAGGCTTTCTTTAGCAAGAGTGTCACTGGTCTTACCAAGCCTGCAAAATCAGATATGAACCTACTGAGAAAATTAATCTTTCCTAAAAAGGATTGAGCTTCTTTTTTATTCACTAAAATAGGTAGGTCCATTATAGCTGCAATTCTCTCAGGGTCTATGGAAACTCCTTCCTTGGATACTATATGTCCCAACAATTTGCCCTGAGGTACAACAAAGATGCATTTCTTGGGATTTAGTGATATCCTAAAATCCTGACATATTTTGAAGACAGATTCTAAATGATCAAAATGATCATCAGCGTTTTTTGAAAAAATAGTGAGGTCGTCCAGATAGACCAGGATGATCCTATTTATAAGCTCACCAAAGGCTATATCCATAGCTCTTTGAAAGGTGGCTCCTGCATTTGATAAGCCAAATGGCATCTTAGCGTATGCAAATGTTCCCCATTTGGTAGTAAAAACAGTTTTGTACTGATCTTCATCAGCCAACCAAATCTGATTGTATCCAGAGAAACCATCTAGTAAAGAAAACCTCTCTGATCTAGCCACAGTTTGTAGGATTTGTTCCATAGAGGGCAAGGGATAGTGGTCTTTCAGAGATGCTCTATTTAGATCTCTGAAATCTACACACAGTTTTACATCTCCATTCTTTTTCCTAACTGGTACTAAATTTGATACCCAGGTTGACTGCTTGACTGAAAATATTATTTTGGAATCTAAAAGTTTCTGCAACTCATCTACCATTAGAGGCTCAATCCTTGGATTTACTGGCCTCTGTTTCTGTTTGATGGGTTTAGATCACCATATGCTTTTTCAATTTTGGTTTGCAACTGATCAGCAAACTCATCTGATTGTTGTAAGAATGAGACTACCTGAGCATGATTTTCAAATACTTGCCAATTCTCATCATTGTCTGGAATAGTCGGCCTCACTATAACTTTTACTGACTCATTGTTAATTAATAGAACAGTTGCTGGGTTAAACTGTGAGCCGATCTAGGCCATCCTATCAGCTTCAGAGTTTTGACTTCTAGGGACTATCTCAATATTGAAAGCTTCAAAATCTTCTATCAAATCCCAACTCTTATGTCTGTAGGATTTCATTCTCACATTTTTCGCTGTTGCCTTTTCTCTAATTTGCTTTACTACTAATTCTGAATCTCTTTTTACTTTTATATTGTTTATTCCCTTTTTCTTGGCTAACAGGAGCCCATGTACTAAAGATTCATACTCAACATCATTATTAGTGCAAGCAAATTGGAATTGGATAGCCTTTAGAATTTTATCACCATTTGGAGCAGTAAGACAAATTCCTGCTCCAGCACCATGCTTATTTCTAGCCCCATCAAAATTCAAGGTCCAGATCTTTGAATCTTGAGTAATTGGTGCCTCTTTCCTTATGACATTTGGGATCGCCTAGTCCTCATCAAAAATGACATGTGCCCAGATCAGTAGAATCATAGTTCCCATATGGGTCACTATGCATCATAGCCAACAACTGGGTTTTCCCTTCTTGATCATGCTCAGTCCAGTCGCCTAGCTCTTCAACAAAAACCCTTTCTTCCTTATTTAACATAGCATGATCTGCCTCTAACCTTGTTGTTGGTTCGTTGGTGATATGGTCTTTTGACAGTGGTTCAGATAGAATTTTCATTTTCGAACCGTATCTGGTTCTCAGGATGAGGTGAGACCAGTCAAGAGACATATATCCTCTTATTTTTGTTGTAAAGTCTCTGGATAAACATAAACAAAAAACCGGAGGTATATCTATGACAACTACATCTTGGTTGACAATTATATTGGGATATGTGTATAACTGCAATGGGAGTTGTTTAATTCTCCCTATGGTTTGTACTGTTTTGCCGTCTAGCTGCATAACTCCCTTTGTAAGGGGTTCATATTTTATTTTCAAAGCATTAGCTATTTGCTTTGGCATCACTGTAGTACTAGCTCATGAGTCTATCAATGCATTATGCAAGAGTTTCTTTCCAACTATCAGAGTCAAATAGAAAGGCTCTGGTTTGGATTTACTTACTTGTGCTGCATCGTTCACAAACGCTGTTGTTTTCGGAGGAACCGTATCTTTGAGCTTTTCTTTTTCAGCAGGTCCTTTGGTAACAATGCCTTTGGGCACTGCTTGACCTTGCAGAGCTTCTTGTAGCAGTGTCTTCTGTTCAGGAATAGCCAATATATCCCATATGGATACTTGGGCTGGGGTCTTCTTTAATTGATCCACCACGTTTATCGGTCCCAAAGACTGAGTTTTTTGAACATAAGGATATCTCGTTTTCTTCTGAATTTGGGCAGAAATCCCTTGATCTTGCACCCACTGAGGCACTTTTTGTCTAACAACAGCGTTTCTTTGCCCTTGAGATGGAGGATTATTCATGACTTGACCATTTACAATTGCGGGTTGTTCCACCATTCTCCTCTTTGATCTGGTGTAATAATTTGATTGCACCACTGGCCTTTGGAAAGTAGATGCTTTGTTTAAGAAAATTGATTCTTCATCTTCAATCCACGAGAACAAAGCATGTTCCGGGGCTATTTCTTCTTCTTGTTGTAAGGACATTCCTTGCATCTGAGCCACTAAGACTGAATTCTGCATCTCAGGAGACTGATAGGCTTGATTGTCACTGGTACTGGCAAATAGACCATCCATTCTTCTTTGTTCTGCCACCCTTTGTTGTAGATTACCCCTAGGACAATCTCTAGGTGTATGAGCATTATTGCAAGGGAAACACCAGGCATTAGTATCCTCCACATAATTATTTTGTCCTGAAACCATCTCCCTATTTGAGTTGGGAGGAATGGTCTGTGAGGGTGTGGGAACTGCAACTAATTGATTCGCTGGCTGATGGTTAGTTTGTTTTGGAGGACCTTGATATTGGTTTGGTTGGGACGAAAACTTGTTTCCTTGATAGCCTTGATAAGGAGGCTTAAGGAAAGTATTCTGCGGCCTCTTTATATTAATCAGCTCATTGGAAAACGTCCTCAGGATATTCTTGATATCATCCATCTCGGATGACTGAGCAGAGGCAGGTTCTTTCGCAGATGGTTGAGAGTAAGTGTACATAGACATAGGTGGACTTATAGATTTAGGAACTTCTTGAGGTAATGGCAAGGAAATTTTCGGGAACATGGGCATGGGAGGCCTTGGTGGTAACTTTCCAGTGTCTATTAAGTGATTCTCAGCGCTGACCGCATATTCATAAGCCTCTGGCAGAGTGTGTCCTCCAAGTGACTGAATCATAACAGATATATCTGAATTTAAAGCTTTGAGATAAAACACTATGGCCATACCTGGCAGTGGTCTAGCTGTAGTAGGAATTTTGTTCCAAGTCTTTTGAAATCTGGTATTGAAGTCAGTCATGTCTTCCTGTGGTCCCCTCTGAATGGTGATTAACTGCTGTAACAAGCAAGACTTATCACCCTTTTCTGCAAATCTTTCAAAAAACAAATCTCCGAGCTGGTCCCATGTAGATATGGTATTTGGGGTCAAAGACCGATACCATTCTAAAGCCTTCCCTTTGAAAGAAGCGGCTAATAATCTTATGGCCACATTCCGCTGTGTGACATGTATAGCACAAACATCTACTGATACATCTTGAAGATGTTCTGCAGGGGTTTTAGAGTCTTGCCCACTGAACTTGGGTAGAGCTTTTAGAGCATTCACTGGGATAGGATCCCAAACGTCTGGTGGTGTTGGGAGGATTAAGGGACTACCAGTGTTCCAGCTTGCATAATTTCTTGGGGGTATGGGGGCTCCCATATTTGGTATTGGTACAAACTGGTTAGCTTTTATTCTTGGACTTGTTATCAAAGGTGGCAAAAGAATACTTGGATTTGTAGCAGATTGTGATCTGGTGATTGGTCCACAGCGCCGACTCCTCGTAGCTCTCTGGTTCATACGGTCTTGAAAGAAACTTCAAGACTGGTCCCACTGGGCGTGCCAAAAACTGTTGATGTTTAAAATTGTGCTTGATTCTAATCAACAATGGAAGTTTCAAGATGTGGGACTTGCATCTTGAAACGACCTTCAGATTTTAGAGAAGCTGGCTCTTCTTTATATCAAGTGTTTGGGGGAAAAGGGATAGGAATTTTAAACAAAAACACAAATGTAAAGAAAGAAAATCTATGGCGATGTGCCTGAATGTAATTTTGATCTTTAATTCTAAGCACAGTGAAACTATATGTAAGATTCAATTACATTAAAGAGCAGACGAGGCATGATTAATGTAATAGACAAAAACAATAGAAACAGAAGCTCGCAGTTTTAGACTACCTTCACAATGATACAAGAAACACCAACAAAGGCACATAACTCTATTCTCATTAAATTTCAGCCATATAAAAGGCACATAATCATGCACAGTTACATAAACTTTACAATAAAAACAGAACAAAGGCAAATGGTATTCCTAATCACTGCTTCAGAAAGTCTAAAAACTCTTGATAATAGTTTTTTCAGAAAATTCTCCCTCTTTTCTGATCCCCCACTTCTGGTGATCCCTACACTCCTCTTTATAGCTTCGGAAGTCTCATTCCATCACCACCTTTCCCGCGCAATTCTATTCTGCCTTTAACTCACAGGGGACAAACAGACGACGCTTTCAATGTTTGTCGACCCCAAAAATCTACTTGGTGAACTGCTCCATCTACTGGAAATAACTCCAGCTGAGTTTCCCTGCAGATTGATCGCGTGTTCCCAAAATTACGGCCCAAGCTGAACTCTAACTGAGCTGGAAGCGTCTATACATGACCCTCTGTTCTGTTGAAACGGAAGAGGACACTTAGTCAATTTCCTGAAAATTTGCTTACTTCCTAGGAGGCACTGGAGAATGACACTTGGCGCTTTCCCCCTGATTTATCAAAGACATGTGGCCCTTTCCGCTTTCCCTATATCCAGCTCAGTAACGCTCCGCCCTTGACACCTGTCGTCACCCGCTTCTTTGATACTTAACAATCTCAACAAAATAAGACTCACCGCATTCTTTGCTCGAGCAACCTTTAAAAGGGGAAAGGATGCACGTGCTAGTCTCCGCTTGTTCTTCAGCTATGCTTGTAGAAAATTTCGGGATGCATGTTAGGCTCTTACAAATGGTGACACTTGGCGGATTCTGTAGGCCTTTGAAATAAAACTCGGGACCCACCACAATCTTTATTCAGCAATGAAACTCGAAGATGATTTCTCGGATGTTGACACGTGGAGGCTTCCGTGGCTTCTGGGAAGATACGTGGCATTTTCTGCTGCTCTTGCTAAGGGTATGTGACGGCGTCCGCTTCTTCTGGGAATGGAGTAGGAAGGGGCTCGGAAAGCGACACTTGGCGGCCTCCGCTTATCTTCGGCACTTAATCAAAAATGAAACAATGCCTTACTGCCCTCCGAAAGGGGCCTGACCCCTTCGGTTTTTTGGATACTCTTTTGAACCGCCCGTTAAACCAAAATTGGTTCAAGGGTTCAATGGTTCGACACTGCGCGCCGTCTACACATAACTTGAGATCTTGAACCAAAATATTGAACCAAGGCATTGAACCGCCCTATTGAACCAATGCATTGAATCAACCTATTGAACTAAGGCATTGAACCGACTGTCTCTCGGATGCCAACACGTGGTGACTTTTGCATTCTTGTGGAAAAGCAGTCCAGAGCCTTCCGCGATTGCCACTTGGCGCTTTCCGCATGATCTTGATACTTAGCTTGTTGAAGTCTTTTGCCGAAAAAATAGATGAAACGCGGGTGCCGAAAAGGAACGCGGATGCCGACACGTGGTGCGTTCCGCTGAGTTGTTGAATAAGTGGCGTCGTCCGAGGCACCTTTCATAACTTTCAAGAGAGCCGCAGAACGTGCCACGTATTCAACAACTTAGTGGAACACACCACGTGTGGGAATCCGCATTCCTTTTCGGCACCCGTATTTCATCTATTTTTCGGCAAAAGACTTCAACAAGCTAAGTATCAGGATCATGCGGGAAGCGCCAAGTGGCAATCGCGGAAGGCTCTGGACTTTTTTTCCAGAAGAATGCGGAAGTCACGACGTGTTGGCATTCGAGAGATAGTCGGTTCAATGCCTTGGTTCAATAGGGCGATTCAATGCCTTGGTTCAATAAGGCGGTTCAATGCCTCGGTTCAATATTTTGGTTCAAGATCTCGGGTTATGTGTAGACGGCGTGCAGTGTTGAACCCTTGAACCAATTTTGGTTCAACGGGCGGTTCAAAGGAGTATCCAAAAAACCAAAGGGGTCAGGGCCCTGTCGGAGGACAATAAGGCGTTGTTTCATTTCTGATTAAGTGTCGAAGATAAGCGAAGGCTGCCAAGTGTCGCTTTCCGAGCTCCTTCCTACTCCATTCCCAGAAGAAGCAGAAGCTGCCACATACCTTTAGCAAGAGCAGCAGAAGATGCCATGTATCTTCCCAGAAGCCATGGAAGCCTCCACGTGTCAACATCTAAGAAATCATCTTCGAGTTTCATTGCTGAATAAAGATTGTGGTGGGTCTCGGGTTTTATTTCAAAGGCCTGCAGAATCCGCCAAGTGTCACCATCTGTAGGAGCCTAACATGCATTCCGAATTTTTCTACAAGCATAGCTGAAGAACAAGCGGAGACTGCCACGTGCATCCTTTCCCCTTTTAAAGGTTGCTCGAGCAAAGAATGTGGTGAGTCTTATTTTGTTGAGATTGTTAAGTATCAAAGAAGTGGGTTGCGACAAGTGTCAAGGGCGGAGCGTTATTGAGCTGGATATAGGGAAAGCAGAAAGGGCCACATGTCTTTGATAAATCAGGGGAAAAGCGCCAAGTGTCATTCTCCGGTGCCTCCTAAGAAGTAAGCAAATTTTTGAGAAATTGACTGTCCTCTTCCGTTTCAACAAAACAGAGGGTCCTGTATAGACGCTTCCAGCTCAGTTAGAGTTCAGCGTGGGCCGTAATTTTGGGAACGCGCGATCAATCTGCAGGGAAACTCAGCTGGAGTTATTTTCAGTAGATGGAGCAGTTCACCGGGTAGATTTTTGGGGCCGACAAACATTGAAAGTACCGTTTGTTTGTCCCCTGTGAATTAAAGGCATAATAGAATTGCGCAAGAAAGGTGGTGATGGAATGAGACATCCGAAGCTATAAAGAGGAGTGTAGGGATCCCCAGAAGTGGGAGATCAGAAAAGAGGGAGAATTTTCTGAAGAAACTATTATCAAGAGTTTTTAGACTTTCTGGAGCAGTGATTAGGAATATCATTTGCCTTTGTTCTATTTTCATTGTAAAGTTTATGTAACTGTGCATGTTTCTATGCCTTTTATATGGCTGAAATTTAATGAGAAGAGAGTTCTGTGCCTTTGTTGGTGTTTCTTGTATCATTGTGAAGGTAGTCTAAAACTGCGAGCCTCTGTTTCTATTGTTTCTGTCTATTACATTAATCATGCTTCGTCTGCTCTTTAATGTAATTGAATCTTACATATAGTTTCACTGTGCTTAGGATTAAGGATCAAAATTACATTCAGGCGCATCGCCATAGTTAGATTTTCTTTCTTTACATTTGCATTTCTGTTTAAAATTCCTAACACTTTTCCCCCAAACACTTGATATACAGAAGAGACCAGCTTCTCTAAAATCTGGAGGTCGTTTCAAGACGCAAGTCCCACATCTTGAAGCTTCCAATTGTTGTTGATTAGAATCAAGCGCAATTTTAAACATCAACAGTTATTATTGTCCAAAGCCCAATTAGCTAACGCATCAGCTACTCTATTTTGTTGTCGAGGAACATGGATAAAATGGAGCTCTTGAAATGTGTCCTTCAATTGTTGGATTTTTTCTAGCTCTCTTAACTATTTGCCAATTTTTGCCCTTTTTCAATGACGAATTAGAGAAAACACTGATAATTAGTAAAGAATCCAATTCCACCTGAATCCATTTCCACCCAACTTTAATGGCTTCTTGTAAACCCTTTATTTCAGCCAAATTATTCGTTGCATAACCCAGTCTTTTTGAAAAGAAAAAGGTAACTAATCCATCAAAAAATCTACCTATTCTCCCATACTTGCTTGACCCGGATTTCCTCTAGAAGCTCCATCTGTATTCAACTTCCCAAATCCCTATGAAGGGGTTGATCACTTAACCTCTTCTTTAGATTTCCTCTTTGATTTAAAAGCGAGTAGTGATTACCTAGATGAAGAGGTAAGATTCTTATTAGATTAATGTTGTCAACTTGGAGTTGCACCCTGAATCGAAGAGGTGCTGAAATGGATAATCCTCTCTCCAGTTGAAACAATGGGATCTTTTCACGAGGGTGGGTGCCTCAATGGTGAGAAGAACCTCCAGAGAAGGCTGTCCCTGTAAGATGTATCAATGAGTATCTTTACTCTGTGTTGTAAACTACCATGGACAAGTGAGAAAGAAACTTGAAGGGGAAATCCTACCTTATGACGGTGATACACCATAATGTTGATCCATCTTACTTGGAACCTTGAACACTGAATCAAATAAGGGAAAATGAAGACCTTTGATTTCAATTGATCACTATGCATAAGTATTTCATGAGAAGGTTCGATCCAATGACAAAAACGCGAGGAAAAACGATGGAGAGAGGTCTGATACAAGACACTTTGCAGCCACCTAACATCCACTTACAGCGTCAACAAAAGACATTAAACACTGAACATGGCCTGCATAACATGATAAGCTAGCAACTAGGTACGAATCAGAATTTGGGAAGGGAGAGAAATCCACCACGTATGCAACTCGTTGAATGAATGTACACTATGTCAGCACTTGACATTTGAAAGTACAGTTCTGTTATTGATTAAAGAGGTTACACAACTCATCAGTGGCAGTCTGGTCTTACCAGGGGAGGGATGGATTTTACAAGGGTGAAAAGCCATTAATATAGAAAATTACAAAAAACCAAGAGATTGGCGTTGGAAATAGGAGAAGAAGTTAACTCTTCATTAGCCCAAGTCCAAATTGCATTGCTTGAGTCTTCCAAATTTGTCTTTCCTTGGCTTATACCTAGCTATCTTGCATGAAAAATCTTTGGCGTTGAAGTGGACAGTGGCTAATTGGGCTGCTAAACTCTTATCATGCAAAAATGCCACGCCCACCTCCAAATATGGACTTCTTCTCGAGCTGTTTGATCGTTTGAAAGCATGAGATAAACAAGAGCATGCATGAAATCCACGCCATGCTAAAATTAGAACTCGAATTGAAACGTTGAAAGCTGAGTTGGAACATTTGAAAGCACAAGTTTGACCAAGAGATGAGCTTGACTTTAACTGTAATATCCCTTACTTAGGGGCTCCTTTTTCTAAGCAAAAGCTTTGATACCACTGTGATATCCCCTTCAAATAGGGAATATAAAAACACAAACAGTTCTGAACAAAGATACAATCTTGCAGAATAAATTCAAATATGAATAAATAAATCACAATATAATTCTCAATAGCAAATCAAAGATCTCATCACTTGTTCTTCTAGATGATTACACAATTGAGTCTCTGTCATACAAATAAAATAATATGAAATATTCTGTCTTAAAACCCTGGGCTTTTGCAAATCTGGCAATTGAGCTTGAATCTGGAAATTCTGTCTCAGCCTGCTGTGTCGAACACACAGTCGCCGGCGTCGGTCGATATACTGCCGACGTCGGTCTCTGTAGGTCCTTCTCTGCCGACGTCGGTCTTCAGTCGGCCGATGTCGGTCACTGGGGATCGCTGTCTGCCGAGGTCGGTGTCTGAGCAGATCTGTACGGACCTGTACAGACTTAGTACGGCCGCCAATTAAGCACAACCTGTCTGTTTTCAACCCCTGATAGCTGAACAACCTGATCTCAAGAATATACGATTCTAATACAGAAGATCTATATCTGTATAACTTATTGGATCAAAAACTAAATAAAGAAATACCTGAAATACTGTGATAACTTCTGTGTGAAGTTATCTCTCAACCCTGTAAATCTTTGTGATAACTTCTGTATGAAGCTGTCTCTCAATTTGGCAATAGATCAGCTGATATTTCACAGCGTCTGAATCGCACACACTGAAGAGGGAACGTTCTCCAATGCAAATGGAATCCTGGAACCCTTGGCTCAGTCTTCACAGAAGAATTCTTCAAAATCAATAATCAATAATCAATGTTTATTCAATAATGGCCTCCATGAGAAACCCTTATACCCTCAAAAAGATATGCTTGCCCTAATTAGGGTTTTCTTAAATTAGAATTAGGGTTTCTAATTAAAAATAGGCTAAATAATTAATATTTGATTAAATCAATCAAATATTAATATCTCCCTCAATACATGTTGGATCCTCGAACCGTTCGACGCTAGTGAACCAGGGAGTGATTCCGCACATGACCATACCAAAATAAAGGCGCTCTGCTGCATGTCAAATATCCCTAAATAATAGGAGCTCAGGCCAAATGTGTCTGAAATAACCTGAATGAAAGCCAACTATAGGAATTCTGCAAATCAAAGCCAAGCCAATCTCCATCATGACCCTCTATCCATCCTATCAGCCTACGAAGGTTGCATAATAGGCTAATCATCAAGTCTGTCAATGTCCACGAAAAATGAGACTTGACAATCCGCCCCTCCAGAAATTGCTTGTCCCCAAGCAATCTCGAAACAATGAACCACTGATCCACCTGGATCCCAAATGTAGTTATGCTCTGCACTACTGTAAATCAATGCAAGTCCCTGCAATATCATCAGAAGTAGAACAAAGAAGAATCCACAATCAAACTGGTGAATGCAACTCAACCAATCTCTAAAATCACAACTGCCCTGGATGTGTCGATACTGTAGGCTGTGTGATTGGCAACTGTGAATTCCATCTACAAAAGATGGTGTCAATCCATCCCATAACTGATCCCTCTGTAAAGGTGGCACGATCAACTGTACCACACTGTCATCGGTGTGAGAAGAATCAATCTGGAGACTCAACTCCACTGGTATCCCAAACTCATCAGAATCAAGTACTCCCAAATCCTGAACATGTGTGTCAGCATCAACAACATGCTCCTCAGCAACAACTGCAGGAATGTACTCACCACCAACCACCTCAATATACAAATGAACTAGGTCTGGGGCTGGTGAAGACCGCAAATGATCTAACTCTATGGTCATCTCAGCCAAATGAAATTGTGACTCCTCATAAGCCAATTGCGTACTCTCAAGAATCTCAGAAGTCACCTCGAGCTGCTGAGTAAGCTCACTCACCTTATCTTCCTTGACCAATAATGCATCATACGCTGTGCTGCCCCACTCCATAAGATAATCTCTGTCGGCTACCAACTGCATATAATCCTGTCTCAGAATCTGAATAGCCTCCCATAAAGAGTGGATCTCTGTCAAGGACAAATAGCTGCCTCCCTGCTCAATGCTAGTAGGAGAACCCCATCCATAAACTGCTAACAATTGACGAGCAGCATCGAAATGCTTGCAAGCAGTAGCAATGCCTCGCTCACTAACTCTCAGCTGACTAGATACACGGTGGCACTGGCTAGATTGTCTCCTACAATCCTCCTCTGATGCATGGTCCAAAAGAGTAGACTCAAAATCACTGATCTCTGGAGTACTACCATCCATACTCTGTGAATCAACTCCAAAGCTCATATCAACACACGGAGTATCAACAACTGTATCATCACTGTCTAACTCCTCCATACCGAAAGAAACTGCCGAGGAAACTAAGTCCTCACAACTGTCCACTGCATCCACCTGGGTGTCATCTGCAATAATCGGATCCTGGGACTCTTCTACAATATTAGCCATAGCGGAGAGATCATCAACCCTTAGTGCACTAACATCTGAGCACACCTCCCCACTCTGAATGCAAGCATCGGACTCATCCTCATCTTCACTATCTCCTATCTCATAATAATCAGGGGACATGCTGTTGCCCCGTCTAAGTGATCTATAGTGCTCTCTCCTCATCCTAACAAAGAGATCAAAAGACACATTCTTTCGAGCCTCAGGTGGTATTAACTCCCACTCATCATTCGCTGTCATATACCGTGTGGATTTGTCTTTGAATGTAGGATATGAAAGAGATTCATGTAACCTCTTCAAACTTAGTTTCAACTTCTTCATATCATAGTCCCACCGACTCTGAGTACTTGAAGACATCATGGATACTTCGCTGATTCAACCTACCCAAACTACCCAACAGGATGGCAAGACATTGGCTCTGATACCACTGTAATATCCCTTACTTAGGGGCTCCTTTTTCTAAGCAAAAGCTTTGATACCACTGTGATATCCCCTTCAAATAGGGAATATAAAAACACAAACAGTTCTGAACAAAGATACAATCTTGCAGAATAAATTCAAATATGAATAAATAAATCACATTATAATCTCTCAATAGCAAATCAAAGATCTCATCACTTGTTCTTCTAGACGATTACACAATTGAGTCTCTGTCATACAAATAAAATAATATGAAATATTGTCTTAAAACCTTGGGCTTTTGCAAATCTGGGAATTGAGCTTGAATCTGGAAATTCTGTCTCGGCCTGCTGTGTCGAACACACAGTCGCCGGCGTCGGTCGATATACTGTCGACGTCGGTCTCTGTAGGTCCTTCTCTGCCGACGTCGGTCTTCAATCGGCCGATGTCGGTCACTGGGGATCGCTGTCTGCCGAGGTCGGTGTCTGAGCGGATATGTACGGACCTGTACGGACTTAGTACGGCTGCCAACTAAGCACAACCTGTCTGTTTTCAACCCCTGATAGCTGAACAACCTGATCTCAAGAATATACGATTCTAATACAGAAGATCTATATCTGTATAACTTATTGGATCAAAAACTAAATAAAGAAATACCTGAAATACTGTGATAACTTCTGTGTGAAGTTATCTCTCAACCCTGTAAATCTCTGTGATAACTTCTGTATGAAGCTATCTCTCAATTTGGCAATAGATCAGCTGATATTTCACAGCCTCTGAATCGCACACACTGAAGAGGGAACGTTCTCCAATGCAAATGGAAACCTGGAACCCTTGGCTCAGTCTTCACAGAAGAATTCTTCAAAATCAATAATCAATAATCAATGTATATTCAATAATGGCCTCCATGAGAAACCCTTATACCCTCAAAAAGATATGCTTGCCCTAATTAGGGTTTTCTTAAATTAGAATTAGGGTTTCTAATTAAAAATAGGCTAAATAATTAATATTTGATTAAATCAATCAAATATTAATATCTCCCTTAATACATGTCGGATCCTCGAACCGTTTGAAGCTGGTGAACCAGGGAGTGATTCCGCACATGACCATACCAAAATAAAGGCGCTCTGCTGCATGTCAAATATCCCTACATAATAGGAGCTCAGGCCAAATGTGTCTGAAATAACCTGAATGAAAGCCAACTATAGGAAT
Source organism: Torreya grandis (assembly GCA_037957365.1). Classification (NCBI taxonomy): domain Eukaryota; kingdom Viridiplantae; phylum Streptophyta; class Pinopsida; order Cupressales; family Taxaceae; genus Torreya; species Torreya grandis. The sequence goes on along the minus strand of JARHVA010002552.1, from coordinate 288,711 downwards.
TCTGCAAATCAAAGCCAAGCCAATATCCATCATGACCCTTTATCCATCCTATCAGCCTACGAAGGTCGCATAATAGGCTAATCATCAAGTCTGTCAATGTCCACGAAAAATGGGACATGACATTAACAACCAGTGAACTGAAGCTTTGACCAATCAACCAAAAATAGCCTTTGCTTGCATGGATTTCCACGTTGATTCTGTCTCTTGTTTTGGTCTACCTGTTCATGTCTTGTCTATTTTTGGTGGGATTCTATATTTGGAATTTCTTATCTATATTTGTCTCGGGATTATCTTGTTCTAACTTCCTATGGATTATCTATTTTCTGTGCCTTTGCACAATTCTTTCAGAATTCTCTTGGCTAAGTTTTCCTTGGTCTTCTCCTTTGGATTTTATGTTGTGCCCTACAGACTTTTTGCTATCTTGCCCTTCTAATTTCTTTGAGATATATTGTTGGCTGTGTTTTGACTTGGACTTTTTCTGTTGATTCTTCTTTGGTTTAATTCTTTCCTTGGTCTATCCCCTGTTGACCCTTCCTTTCATTCCATTCCCTCGGACTTTTCTGTTGACTATTTTACCGAAGCTTTGGATTTTCTTGGCTTTTATTTTCCTCGGGTTTCTGTCTTGGCTTCATCTTAATTTCCTCGGACTTTTTCCTTGCCAATTTTCTCGAATTTATTCTTTTAGGCTCTTATGTCTTGCCCTTTGGTTATCTTCGGACTTTTGTTGACTTCATATTCCCGCGGATTTCCTGTTTGACAATTATTCCCAAGGATTTCCTTCCTTAAATTTTTCCATTTCCTTCTTTGCCTTTGTTTTTATTTTCTACGGGCTTTTCCTCGGGTGTATCCTCCGTCGGGTTTTTTTATGAATTCCTTCAGACAAAAAGTTCGAAGGAATTTGTCTCCTTTGCCTATCTTTCCCCGAAGGGCATGTGCCCTTTGGACAAATTGTTTTTGCCCTTCGCTGAAGTGGACAGTGGCTAATTGGGCTGCTAAACTCTTATCATGCAAAAATGCTACGCCCACCTCCAAATATGGACTTCTTCTTGAGCTGTTTGATCGTTTGAAAGCATGAGATAAACAAGAGCATGTGTGAAATCCATGCCATGCTAAAATTAGAACTCGAATTGAAACGTTGGAAGCTGAGTTGGAACATTTGAAAGCACAAGTTTGACCAAGAGATGAGCTTGACTTTAACAACCAGTGAACTGAAGCTTTGACCAGTCAACCAAAATTAGCCTTTGCTTGCATGGATTTCCACGTTGATTCCGTCTCTTGTTTTGGTCTACTTGTTCATGTCTTGTCTATTTTTGGTGGGATTCTATATTTGGAATTTCTTATCTATATTTAGTCTCGGGATTATCTTGTTCTAACTTCCTGTGGATTATCTATTTTCTGTTCCCTTTGCACAATTCTTTCGGAATTCTCTTGGCTAAGTTTTCCTTGGTCTTCTCCTTTGGATTTTATGTTGTGCCCTACAGACTTTTTGCTATCTTGCCCTTCTAATTTCTTTCAGACATATTGTTGGCTGTGTTTTGACTTGGACTTTTTCTGTTGATTCTTCTTTGGTTTAATTCTTTCCTTGGTCTATCTCCTGTTGACCCTTCCTTTCATTCCATTCTCTCGGACTTTTCTGTTGACTATTTTACCGAAGCTTTGGATTTTCTTGGCTTTTATTTTCGTCGGGTTTCTGTCTTGGCTTCATCTTAATTTCCTCGGACTTTTTCCTTGCCAATTTTCTCGAATTTATTCTTTTAGGCTCTTATGTCTTGCCCTTTGGTTATCTTCGGACTTTTGTTGACTTCATGTTCCCGCGGATTTCCTGTTTGACAATTATTCCCGAGGACTTCCTTCCTTAAATTTTCTCATTTCCTTCTTTGCCTTTGTTTTTATTTTCTACGGGCTTTTCCTCGGGTGTATCCTCCATCGGGTTTTTTTATGAATTCCTTCAGACAAAAAGTTCGAAGGAATTTGTCTCCTTTGGCTATCTTTCCCCGAAGGGCATGTGCCCTTTGGACAAATTGTTTTTGCCCTTCGCTTCATGAAGGTGCCCTCCGCAAGGGCTTTTGCTTCCCAATTATGCCCATCGGGCTTCTTGATTTGGTCCTCTCACCACCAAGTGCCCTACGCAAGGGCTATTCGTCCTCAAAAGTGCTTTTTGGAACTTTTGAAAGGGTTCTGCCATCAACCAAGTGCCCTCTGCAAGGGCACTTCTTCGGAAAAATTGATTGTCCCTCAGAACTTTTACCAAGGGCTTCTTCGTGCTTGAAGTGTCCCCCGCAAGGGCACATACCCTTCGGGCTTTTTGAAGGGCACACGGGCTTTTGTCTTGACTTGAAAACCATAAAGTGAACCAACCCGAAGGGTACATACCCTTCGGGACTTTTGAATTGGACCTTGCCGAAGGGCAGGTGCCCTTCGGGTCTTTTCAACTGTGCTTTTCCCTTGGGATAAAAAGTCCGAAGAAAATAAACTTTGAACGACTGCCACTTAGTCATTTTTTCGGACCTTTACACATTCCTTTGAGAGCTCTTTCTCTCGGACAAAATGTCCGAAGAAATAGTCCACCTCTTATAGCCTGAAAAAATCCTTGGGAAGACAAAATAAATAAACTTACAGCTTGTATGGCTTGGCTTTTGGCTGTACATGATGCTTAGAAGAGGAGGAAAACTCTTTCAAATTGCTGTAGATGGCTACTTGGGTGGCTGCAAATGCACGTTTAAGAACCCCAAAACTGATTCACAAGACAAACTTGGCACCATAGCAAAGTTCCAAATAGTAGGGGTGACAATTTGCCCTGTGGGGGCAAAATTGTCAACAAGTAACCCATTGTGTAGACAAGTTCTGTGGGATTTTAATTTTGTATTTGATGGATTCACCAATATTGATCTTTATCTTTTCCTAGACAAATGAGATGTCCTTGGTTTCCTACTGAAAGATTATTTTGTTTCGTTCCTTCCATACATTCCATAGTAAAAGAGTTATCTCACTCCATAATATTGGTCCCAGATTTTGGCCAGTCATTAATTATTTTACCCATTCTCTAAAAGGTTGCTCTAGGGCCTGAATTTCATTCCAGGGAATCTAAAATAAGGTAGCTAGATATTGCCACCGTTGCATCACAAAGGGTCATTGTATAAATAGATGAATAATGGTTTCTTCATCAGCTAAGCATATTGCACACCTATAGGGTCCTTTATACCCTCTATTGATGAGCCTATCCCCTGTTAGGATTCTTCTTCTTAATGACAACCAAACAAAGAAGCTAACTTTTGGCTAGAGTGTTTCCTGCCATAGCTTTTTAAATATATCCCTTTGGGGATGAGGATTCAAATTGCACAAAGAAGAATATCCATCTGAAACAGAGTAACTCCCTGTAGCATTAGTCCCCCACGCTATTACATCCGACACTCCAAAACTTGAAAAAGGTCTTGACTGTAAAATAGAATCTACCATTCTCTTTTGATCTTTTTAGAGCTGAACTGGCCACTCCTGAGAAGGAATCCATCGATTTCCAACCTCCCATTGATATCTACAATGCTGGTTGTAATGAGCAACCTTGTCCCATCCCTTATTATGAAGATCTTCCATTAGAGACTTCAAATCAGGGAACTGGGTAATGATTGGTGGATGGCCATCCCAAGAATCAGTCCAAAAATTCGCTGATTGGCCATTCTTAATTTTTCAGAAGAAAAATCCTTTTGTTATTCCCTCTATTCTCAAAATTGTCAAAATTGGAGATCCTCTTGAGGGAAGAGCCAATCTGATTATTCTCTCAGGAGGTTTGTTTTTTGCATATTTAGCACGAATGTTTATAGCCCACAAAGTATTTGAACTTTCCAACAATCTCCAATAAAGTTTAGCTGCTTAAAATTTATTTTGCTTAATATTGGAGCGGAATCCCAAACCCCCGTTTGATTTTGGCTAATAAAGAATGTCCCATTTGACTAAGGTCCATTTTCTGTGCTTTTGAGCTCCACTCCAAATAAGTTTTTGAAAGAGAGAATCCATCTGTTTCGAAACTCCAGCAAGGATATTAAGAATAGAGGAAACATAAATTGGCAAAGATTGAAGAACTGCCTTAACCAAAGTCATTCTTCCTCCTGAAGAGAGCCATCTGTTTGTCCATTTATGCATTTTCATCGTTACTTTACTAAGTATCCAGTGCTATTCTTTTAATTGTGTAGTTGCAAGTGGCACCCCCAAATAAGTAATTGGAAGCGAGCCCTTTCTAAACTTAAAAATATCAAGGATCAGAGCTTCTTGTCTCTCAGAACAATGAAAAAATATAATTTTGGATTTATCCTAATTAATAAGTTGTCTAGTGGCTTTGGTAAAAATTTGAAGAATCTTTTGCATCTATGAAGCTTCGAAGCACATGTCTTTGCCCGTAATTGTGGAGTCATGAACAAATTGTAGATGAGTCAGAGGATTCACTCCTTTAGCGAATATAATTCCTCCTAGCTTTTTTTCACTGCGAGCCTTAGTCATCAATTGCCCCAAGCATTCTGCCAAGATGATGAATAAGAAAGGAGAGATAGGATAAGCTTGTCTAATTTCTCAAGAAGCACCAAAAATCTTTGAGGGACTTCCATTAACTAACACTGAATATGAAACTGATGCTAAACATGCATGAACCCATTTAATCCAATCTTGAGAAAAGCCAAACTGGGCCAAAACTTTACATAAAAATGTCCAGTCAACTCTATCATAAGCCTTTGAAAGATCCAAGCCTAATAAACATAGGATATTTCTGTAGATCCATGGAGTGTAAGGCTTCCTAGGTTAAGACAATCTCATCATGGATTTGCCTCCCCTTGACAAATCCTCCTTGCTTTGGAGAAATGATCTTATGCATTAAAGATTTTAACCTTTCTGCCTTTAATTTGGTAATTATTTTGTAGAGGACATTACACAAAGCTATAGGCCAGTTACCCGATATCTCTTCCACTTCTGAAGCTTTCGGAATTAGACATATAAAGGCTTTTATTTATTTCCTTTAACATAGTTTTGGTTGTTCGTGCCTCTTCCACTACTTGGAGAAGCTCATCTTTGAGGATGTCCCAAAATATCTAATAAAATTCAATCGGAAATCCATCTGGGTCAGGTGCCTTTCCTTTTTTCATACTAAAAACAATTGTTTTCGATTCCCCTTCAGTAACTTGAGTACTGAGTTGTCTATTGTCATGTTCTGATATTATCTTTGGGATGTTTGTAAGAGCCTCCTTTTGTGCCACCTCATCTAAAGAAGCAACAGTAAATAAATTAGAGAAAAAATCCATGGCCATATTGTGCAATCCATCTAAGGAGTACTCTTACCATCTGCTGTTCTAAAGAAAGTTATATAATTGTGAGACCATCTTGCCAACAAAGATTTGTGAAAGTATGCTGTAACCACTGGATTCTAGATTCTTGCTGCCAAAGAATATCCTCCCACTTCTCCCATTCTTGAGGATCAGCTTTCAGAGAAATTTTCTTTATAGCTAAATCTTCATTAATCCCTATGCTTCTTATTTCAGCATTGATCTTTTCTAACTTGCCACGAATCTGTTCCTTTTTTTCCTTTATATCTCCAAATTCCGATCAGTTCCATGCTTTCAATTTGGATTTGATATAATTCAATCTTTTAACAAAACTATACATATGAGTTCCATGCTTAGGTTTGCCTTCCACCACTGCCGAATAAGATTTTGGATGTTCTCATGTCGGAGCCACATCATCTGAAATTTGAAGGGGGCATGACAAGGGAAAGATCTCCCAAGCTCCAAACACACTGGCTGATGGTCTGAGCCTCTGTTATTTAGAATGTGCACTTTTGGAATATAATCTTTTGTCCGCCATGTCTCTGAAAGTAAAAATCTAACCTCTCTAGAATGCAGTCTTGCCCTTGCCTTCTATTAGACCAACTTATCATACCATTTCCAGGTTTGACATCCACTAAATGAAGATTTTGAATGTAAGTTGTCATATTATTTGAACTTGCATCTAATACTGCCATGCCTCCTTTCTTTTCTTCAAGGTTTAAGATAGTATTAAAATCCCCACCTATCACAAGAGGAATGTCTGGAAAGGATTGGATCATCTTGTTAATATGCTGCCATTGTAACCTTTTGTCATCTATAGAAATAGGGACGTAGACATTAATAAAAAGAATCTCTTTAGACTGCTCTCTTGAGAAAGCATGCAAAAGTACAACCCCTTTGCTTCCACAGGAGTTAATCACTGTGATCTTTTTCGGATCCCATATACAAGTCACCCTTCCTGAAGCTCCCTGAGAACTTAGAGAAATCATCTGAGTATGAGGCCATATCTTGTCAGCTAGTACATCCATTAACTCATTTGAGACCTTAGTCTCCTGTAAAAACATCATCTGAGGTTTGTTTGTTTGAATCATTCGTCTAAGCTCATTAATCTTAGAAGGGCTATATCCCTCATATATTCCAAGTTATAACCTTCATTGAGATGACTAAATAAAGATATGGGCTAAATCCCTAACTTTGCCCGTATAACTTAACCTTTGACCTTCCTGCTGCAAATTTGCCTGGTTAGTTTTCTTTCCCAGCCTAATATTTGCATCCATTCTTATTTTTTTAGTTTTTCCCTGGCTAACTCCTAGAATTAAATCTGCATTCTGTGATTCAAAATTATTGGGCAGAATCAACAAAGCTTTATCTGCCCCATCTTTATGGATTTCCTAGGTTAGGTGTTGATCAAATTGCTCTTGAAATTTGGTTTTCCTTTGATAGCTTTTCATTGTTTTACGAGTATTATCCAGCTGATTATTAACAGGAATCGAAGATAACTGATTGTCATTCCATGAGGAACAGGCTCATGCATTTGAGTTTCTGGGATCTGTGATTCCATTATATCCTCATTTTCCAGTTGAAGGCTAGCAAATCGATTTCCATTGTTTCCAATTGGATTTGATGGAACAATGAAGTCTTCCTGAGTTTTCTCATCCATCGTCTGTTCAGGAACTTTCAATGGACAGTCCACCAAATGTCCATACTCATGACATATCGTGCATCTAAAAGGAATGTTTTCATAGTCAACCATCTGTTCCCATTTCTCTTCTCCTGCATCCAAGGTAATTTTACTTGGTAGAGGTTTATTAAGATCCGTCAAAACACAAATACGGGCATAGATCATTTGTTCTAGCTGCAATGAACTATGAGCTGTCATCATGTATGTTCCTAGAGTGTTACTGATTGCTGTTTTGTAAAAACATTATTATTCCAATATTCCACTGGAAGACCAAACAGCCTAACCCAAACTGGAACAACTGAATGTAATTCCTCATCTGCTCTGAACATTGGATGCCAGGGCTTCATAAATAGGCCAGCTCTACCATAAAACCATGGCCCTCCTTGGAAGATATACTCTCTGTCCTCAGCATTAGCAAAATGAATTAAAAGATAACCATTAGGGTAAACCGAAATAGAGAACTCACTTTTTGTATGCTAGATTTTCCTCAACCAGTCTTTAAAAACCATCAGTGAAGGATGAAAACCCATGAACCTCACGATCAATCCTCTGCTCTCCAAGTCCTCGATGCCACTTTGAATGTCTGTTTTCTAAAGCACAACTACAAAGGATCCATCGGCAGCTCTCATACACCCATTTTCGTTTTTCCTTGGATCTACCACAACCATACGAAGAGGCCTTTTTTGCAGTTTAGTTCCATTAAACCTAAGGTTCTGCTCTCCTTTCAATACAGATTTGAAGGATTTTTTCGAATGTTCACCCTTCTCCGCCATCAATGATGGTTCAGAAAACTCGTACCCAGAAAAAATGTCAAAAACAAGACCTTCATGTTTGCCCTGAAGGGAAAACGTGACTGCAACAAAGAGCGGGACAGAGAATACTACAAGAAACTACCAAAAAATGAAAAATGGCACTGATTATAAACCTAGACAGGTAAAAACGAATGAATAACCCTGTTCGTGATCAGGTGCATTTCGCAATTCCTCATTCTAGCCTGAATGCTCTTATACCTTCCCCCTTATCTTGACACAGTTTTTATTCTTTTTGATACATAATGCACATGAAAACCTAGACACTAAGTTCTAAAATTTATAAGGTACAACATGAAATACAAACATGATGAGAACTTACTGCTATTAAAAGGAAAAGTGCAAATTGTGAATTGTTGAATATTGTCAGATAGTTTCTATTAGCTATGTTTTGCCAAGATATTTGAATTTAAATTTCAAGAATTTTCTTAACATTAGCTGTGGCCTGCTTTTCTGTCAGGCAAAAACTCATTCTAATTTACTTGATCCGTTCTATGTTAACATAATTTCTTTTTATATGCATTGCAAATCAAAAGCAGAAATTTCAAATGGGCTTTAAATTGAATTTAGCCGAATTCAGCTACCATTGCATATCCAATATTGAATTTTATATGGGTTCTAAGTTCTGAGTTCTAAGTGTATATTCTGTTGTTTGAAATGCTTTCCCCGCTTTTAAGTTACATCCCAAGATTTTGTCTAGGTGGATTGCGAATGTTTTGGTGCCTTTTTCATATGGTATGTGCCCAAAATAACTGTTGGATTGTATTTTCACAAGCAGTTTTCTAGTTAGCAGAATTTGATGAATTCTTAAACTCTTTTACAGGGTGTTAACCATTCATGGCTCTAAGGATGAGATTATTCCTGTTACAGATGCCTTTGAATTTGATAAGCTTATTCCAAATCACTCTCTTCATGTCATAGATGAAGCCGATCATTGTTACAGTCTCCATCAAAATGATTTGGCATCTGTTGTCCTGAACTTCATAAAGGCTGGTTGATATACACTCAAAGTCAATGTAGACCAGGTAGCACCTCGTTCAAGAAGGTTATGCTTTTTTCCTTCAAAATGATTTCTTCTCAAATAAAATATACATTTTTTTACTCAAAACATTATTGATTTTAATCATTTGAAGTCTCCTAGTATTTTGCTTGCTATCTTTAATATATGAAAATTATACATTGCTATGATATTCAAATGTTATTGATGGACATTTAGTGCTCCCTTGTCTTGATCTTCCAAATACAACTGGTCACTGGAAATAGCTTTTGTTTTATCATGAAACGTAATTCAACATTGATGTCTAAGTTGAGCACGTCTTTGAGCAGTCAAACGATACATGCTTAAGAAGCATTGTTATTTAGCTAATGTGAGAGGATCAAAAGAAAACCTTGATTGTCTTAAATTTTAATTACAAGAAACTCTTGCTTCTACAATAATAGTTTGTTGCATCTATAAGAAATTCTTTGTTATATGGTATAGTTTTTTCCGGGTTCTATAGTGATTGAGTATGAAAGGTTGTGGTGACTTTTTCTAGTGTTATTGATTTTTAAACACCAAAATTTCTGAGGGCAATTGGGCTCCTTACCATGACTATATCATAACAATCCAAGGTTGCATCTCATTTGGTATCAACTTTTCTGTACAGAATTGCTTCATAAATTTTGATACTCATTGCTTCAAAACTATTCAAAGGTCTCATGTCTTGGCTCTAACTTAATATATTCTTATTGTGTTCCTATTTTGTCCGTTCATAATATTCAATGCTACATACACTAATAGAGAGAGCCTCATCTATGCTTTGTGTACAGCCCTTAAACAAAAACTTTTGTTGCATAATTAAGAACAGTGCATACCTAATCAAGCACTGTAGGCATGTGATGGTTATGTTGATATGCATAAAATTTACAAAACTACAAAATGAGAATCTGCCAATGCAAGATGATCTAGTGATCATTTTTATGAATTATATGCGATCATACAAAAAATTAGTAGCATCAGGCCATACTACTTCAAAAGATATTCACTACAAAACTGCTTGTCAAGCTGGATGTTTATAATTCTTCTACGCTATTACATGACTGAACATGTAGAACAAACCAATAGTTTTTGGGCAGCTTTGACAATGATTACTACTTGGATATCCAGCTGTAGTAGGTCCTTCAAAGTATGTAATCCATTTGATTCAATAAATTATAGGAATGTCTACAAAAGGAAAAGCAAACTTGCTATATGTTAAGATCCTCATATGTAAAAATGTAAAGAATCATAATAATATGAAGAATAGAAAGAAGATCAACACATGAGATATTGGTGGGCCAAGATGCTCTAATATGCAATATATTCAGAATTAGAATAACAACCCTTAAGGTAGGGCAACACCGTACAATATTCCTTTAGGAAGGAATAACTCCACAATTCCACTTTGAGGGGGACACCTCCAATATCCATCTAAAAATAGAAGACTCACAACTTACTTGATATCCTTGACAATGATAGTTATCTCCTTTATATAGTCCTCTATCACTAATAATGGATAGGTAAACTCCTAATACCGATGTAGGCCAACTCATTACCCAATATAATTAATTCCACAAGTTACCCATTGGATCCAATATATTTTACTCATATAACTAAGGGGGATGTGTGCCACATGCCGACATCTCCATCAACCCAAATATATATTATAATATTATATCTTTAGGTACATAACATAGGACACAATATGAAAAGAAACCAAGAAATGAGTGTTCTTCAAATCCTTAGACACTTGTTTCAATGCATGATTATCCAACCAGCCAGATGTGATCTTGGTGGGTGATATCTCTTTAAACCTAGTTCTTGATTGGCGCTACTCTGATTCCATTCATGACCATAGTTGTTCCTTCTTGGCTTCGATGCACAACTGCAGTAATTACTCCTATGATTCCATGTTCCATATTTGTTACCCATTTGAGTCCATGCAAAGCCATATTGATTGTACCTCTGATTCCGTGTATAGTCATAGTGATTGTTTGCTATGATGTTCCCTGACATGCCTCTAAGATTGTTGCCTCTCATGATGATGTGGGTGTCGATATGCCTTATCTATAGTATCCTTTTCTGATACTTTGACCTTGTCAACCCTTTCTTCTACTTTCTATGACCCTTCCGCCATATCTTTTGCTAGTGCCTTTTTCTCTTGAGTAGATGAAGTGTTCTTTTCTTGTACCTTTTTTTAATATTCCTTATGCTCTTATTCAACACTTTCAAATTCATTTTCATGCTCTACCTTGACCTTTCTTTGTTCCTTGCTAAGTGTGATATCCTGTAGAATGACCTTCTTTCTCTTGTACCAAAGCTTCATGATTTTTTTTAGACATTAATATTGATTGTTCCTAGAGACTATAACCAAGGATATCCAAGAACAATATCCAAAGCATAAAAATATGAATGCAAAACACCTTTTACCATAGTGAGCTTCAAATCTTTAAAAACTTGAATCTTCCTACCATCTACTTGAGCTTTCTTGATATTATTTTTCTCAAACTTGTAGATGTCGGGCCACATCCATGTTGATGAAGTTATATTTTCTACTAGGGTTTAAGGATACAATGAACACCTTCCTTTGAATACATCCATGAAACAAAAATATTGCATCTTCTTTCTTTGGAGCTACATTGATTGAACCTATGTCCTCAACCTCTTCAATTTCACCATCAACATCATTTTCTGCTTCCATATCCTCATCCTTATTTTCTTCCCCTTATATTTGTTTTCATCATTCTCATCTTCTTTCTCATCCTCGATTTTTGCCTTCTCATCCTTATTATTATTTGCTTCTGCAGTATCCCAATGTTCTAGGAAAACTTGTTCCATTTCTTCCCACAAAAAATATATTGCTTTTTGCTTAATAGAACAAACAAACTTGATGCGAAACCTTTGAAATAAAGTGACAAACATAATTTCCAAAATCGTGCTTTCAAATGGTTCTCCTTATATTGGAGCCACCATTCTCTGGGATCAATATCATCATTTCTAGAGAAAAATTGAAACCCCATGATCCACAATTCATAAAAATTAGGGTTTTAAAAATATTTGTATTCATTGGATCTCCTTTCCTACCCAAGATCTGAGAATAAAAACATGTAAAAAAGTAGATTTGAATATTTCCTTTGAAATGCAAAAATGATACTCGATTTGCTTACCCAAAATGAAAGATAAACTGATATGAAGTTACAAGTCTAGATTTTTTTTTCCGGTGCTGTCCCAAAACAATTTGTAATTGAGATCTCACTTAATATTGCTCCAAAAATAATGAAGTTGTACTTGTTAGCAACAACTTGAAGTCTACTTTCCAACAATAAACATTTCACCCCAATCTAACACTCGAGTAGAAAGTTATTGCATCTACAATAGATGGTCATTTTTCTGCCCTAAAGATCTGAAGCCGGTTCATAGGGTCAACTTTCAATAGCCATATGTCCCTTGATTTGCTTCAGATGCTTAATGTGAACACTTTTCAGAAATCTCTCGAAGATATCTTTCCAACCACAAAAATCATCCCGATTTAAGTGTTGTCAATCAGACTTGCATCCCTATGAAAGTAGTTTCAGGATTTCACAGTCTGATGAAACATAGAAACAATCCTAGGTTGTGGGTGACTTAATCAGTGAATTGAATCTCTAGATTCTAAGGGCTAGCTCCCTTTGGTGTATCAATTAGGATCTTTGCTCTACGTCAAACTGTCGAGAAAAGAGAGATAAACTTGAATGGAAATCTTATCTAATGATGGTGATACACTTGTATTTTTTGATTGATCCACTCAATTTGAGCTCCTAAGAACAATGATTTAGACAAGAAAAGCACTGAACTTTCAACTCCAATTGACCAATATGCATAAGTATTTCATGAAAATGTTTAATTTGGTGATCCAAGCTTGAGAGAAATGAAAGAATATGCCTGATTTAAGGCACTAACCAGCCACTTATATCTACTGTAAACCTAGCCAAAAAACATCAAACACAAAACATGACCTGCATAAACTGATCAACTATGTTAGTAGGTAAGAATCAAGACTTGACAAAGAAAATAAATTCTATCACTTATGCAAATCACTGACATGAATACACTATACCAACATTTTGAAAAATAAAAACAATCCTATTAATCTGAAAAAAGGTTACAAACTCAGTTTTTGATAGAATTTGATCTTGTTAAAAAAAGGGATACAATTCAAAGCTGAAAAGCCAACTTATATATAAAAGAATACAATAGCCAAGAGATTGGCGCTGAAAATAGAAGAGATCAACTCCCACTTCAGCGCAAGTCCAATTTCAGCTATGCCAAGAGAACAAAGCCTTCTAAAAATATATATTTTTTTGTCTTTTGTCTTGCATGAGAAACTCTTTGGCATTGAAAATAGACGGTGGGCCTGTTTTGGACTAATATGTTCCATACATGGAAAGCTACGCCAATCTCCAAATAAAGAACTCTGCTTGAACTGCTTGAAACAAGAGAACAATCTCCTTTGCATGAAATCAACGCTAATGCTGAATTTAGAATTCCGTTTGAACTGCTGGAACGTTGAAGCTTTAACAAGATAAACAACACATGCATGAAATCAATGCCATGTTGGCGTTTGAAGGGATGAGGTGGATCCGAGTTTCACAAGTCAAACTCTTGCATGGAAAGCCATGCCACAATCTTCAAAGGAATCTGCCTCTTGGTCTGCTTGAAGCTGAGTTGGATCATTGCATGCATGAGATGACTTTTATTGGTCTAACACTTTCGGGCTCTTTGCTTCTGTGCATGGATTCCTTCTGTGGCTATTTGTTTGGGATTTTCTTTTAGCTCTAGTTCCTTCAGATTTTTCTCCAATGTTCTTTCTCTTTCAATTCTTTTGGGATTTTTGGGATCCTCTTATCGGACAATTTCTCTCGAACAAAAAGTCCGAAGGAATTCTTGTCCTTCGGGCTTTTCTTAAAAGACTTTTCCTTTCGGATTTTTCCTATCTTTTGGCCTTAGGACTTTTCTCTTCGTGCTTGGTCCCACAGGAATTGTTCATTTCCTTCGGACAAAAAGTCCGAAGAAATTGTCTTGGGCCTTTGTCTTGAACCATTCCTTTGGACAAAAAGTTCGAAAGAATTCATTCCTTCCTAAATTGCTCTTCAGGGTTTTGCAAAGTCCTTTTTTGAAGGGCTAATAATCCTTAGGATTTTTTGCAAAGTGACTTTCCCGAAGGGCACATACCCTTCGGATTTCCTTGAAACAAACCTTCCCGAAGGGACTCTACCCTTCGAGATTCCTGCAAATGAACTTTCTCGAAGGGAAAGTGACCCTTCGAGAGTTTCCAAATGGACTGTTTCCTTCGGACAAAGAGTCCAAAGGAATTAAATCTTCGGGCTTTTCTCTTTCCCTTCGTATTTTATTTCGCGGCCTTTATCTTCTGGAAGGAAATCCTTCGGAACTCTGTTAAGTGCCCTTTGCCCCTTGAAATGCCTCCTCTTGAAAGGAAAAGACCCTTCGGACTTTTGCAAATGCCCTTCAAAAGAATGAAATAGACCCTTTGGCTAAATTGAAGGTACCCTTCGGAATTTTTCAAATGATCCTTCGTCAAAATGAAATGCACCTTTTGGACTCTCGAAATGGACTTTCCCAAAGGGAAAGTGACCCTTCGGGTTTTCTGTAATGGACCTCTTGGCCTTTCAAAGTTGTCTTTTGGAAAAAAAGAAAACGGTTCACTTGCCCTTGAAAAGTCCTCCGGGATTTATGAAAAGGACTTTGGGATTTTTTACAATGAACTTTTCCGAAAGTAATAAACCCTCTCAAAACTTTGAAATGATCTTTGCTCTTTTGAGAAGAACCTTTCTTCTTGTAAAGCTCGAAGTCCTCTTTAGAATCTGCTCCTTTCAACTGCTCTAATCAACATCTATTTTTTTTCTTGCAAAGAACAAGACAAGTGAAAGAAAACCCTCTAAATCACCTATACAACCTCAAGGCCTGTTAACCATGGATTTTCAAGGATTTCTCAGGACCAATTATTAAGCTTTGAAGACAAAATGGCATTGCAAAGTTTCGAATGGCAAGGGTGGCAATTTGACCTATGGGGTCAAAATTGTCAACACTAAGCTCTGTGTGAGAGGGATCATCTACAAGATGTTCGCCTTCTTAAACACACTATGCAAAATCCCACAAACTTTCCCAAAAAACTTTCCAACAAAAAAGATTTCACCCCAATCCAACCCCTGAGCAGAAAGTTATTTGCAATACACTGTTGTTTTTCCACCTTGAAGGTCTGAAGCCGGTTCACAGGATCAAATTTTCATGGCCATATGTCCCTTGATATTGCTTCAGATGCTTATTGTGAACACTTTTTAAAATATCTTGAAGATATCTTTCCAACCACATAAAAACCACCCCAATCTGGCCTCTGTGTGAGGAGAGAGAACATCTATAAGATGTTCGCTTTCTTTTTTAACACAATTTGCAAAATCCCACACTTCCCCCAAACAATTCTCCCACTTTGCCCAAATCGTTGCTCTGATACCACTTGTTATGATCCTCACATGTAATAATGTAAATAATCTAAATAATATCTAGTGTAGAATGAAGATCAACACATAGGAGATATTGGTGAGCCAAAATGCCCTAATATGCAATATATTTAGAATTAGAATAACAACCTGTAAGGTAGGGAAACACCACATAATATTCCTTTAGGAAGGAATAGCTCCACAATTCCACTTTGAAGGGGACAGCTCCAATATCCTTCTAAAAATAGAAGGCTTACAATTCCACTTCGAGGGGGACACCTTCAATATCCTTCTAAAAATAGAAGGCTCACTACTTATTTGACATCCTTCACAATGATATTCATCTTCTTTATATAGACCTCTATTACTAATAATGGATGGGTAAACCCCTGATCCCAATGTAGCTTGACTTATGGCCCAATATAATCAATTCCACAAGTTAACTTTTTTGACTCATTATATTTTACCCATATAACTAAGGGGGATGTGTGCCACATGTCAACATCTCCATGAACCCATATACATTATAATATCATATCTCTAGGTATATAACAATATAGCTATGAATGGCATATTGTCTTGGTTGTCCTTTGGTTGCACATTCAGATGGATCACTTGAAGTTGTCGGGATTATTTTAGCAATTTCTGCTAACTCTCGTAGAAAAGGAAACTAGGAGCCTTTCCATTGTCTAAACATTATTTAAATGCTAGGACTAAGGATTTGAATAAGCATGTTCTCGTACACATGCTTTTTAATTGGATGGTGGGCTCAAGACCAATCCTAAGCCATCTTTATACTTTTACCATTGATGGAAACATCGTTTGAGTAGCACTTTCCTTCCTGAGTTCATTTTTAACTTGGCACAAATATTTGATTGCACCTTATTATGTTGTGTACTTAGCGACAACATAGTGTAAAGGGTATATTATGCCCTTAGGCCTATCATATATCATGGCGTATTAGGGGTATATTATGTTTAGATTAGCAAAGCTATGTCATTATGCAATTAGGTTTCCTAGGGCTTCCTTCTCATTGAGTATAAGTTGGGGGAAAACCCTAGGTATTACATCTCTTACCAGTTTTAATATCACTCTAATACAGAGATTCATGACTATCCTTGTGTTTCTTATTACTTGGATTTGCAAGTGTGAACCCATCTTTGACGTGTAGGTGCCTCCATTGTTCTCTATTGCATTTTCTAATTTGGCTTTCATTTTGCAGATTTGTTCTTGTTGGGATCTTGCAAGTGGTATTTGAGCTTCATTTACTTTTCTGCCTCTGTTGCCAAAATCCCAAGAGGTGTTTATCCAAGAAAAAACAAAAAGTTTGTGACCAAGGATGAGCTAAAGGGGTTATTTGCTAAGTTCTCCAGTCAAGTTTGAAGGGAGATTCAGTCATTTAGAAAACAACTAGAGGTGAAACACCATGTGTTTAAACAACCAAAACACCAATATTGAGGATCAGGAGGAGAATATCAACCTGTGTGGTGATCTTGATCGTGTTCCATTGGACGGAAAGGAGGAAGAGGCTGAAAGATCTCAATGCCCCTCTCTTAACTTGCAAATGATGAGCCCACAATATGCCTTTGGAGGTGCGATAGAGGTCCACACATGGCAGAGCAAGCTTAGGTTGACTCTCAGGGTGTAGAAGATAAAAGGGCAAGATCCCAAACTAAATGTGGCCATGCAACATTTGGATGGTGCTGCCGACGCGACGACCACTTTACCAACGCTCTGACTAAGAGGGTAGATCACGAGTGGGATGAGCCATGTGATACCCAACTTATGTACATGTTTTAGAAAGATATGTTTGTGGAGCACACGGAAAAACTTCAAGTTTTGGAGTCCAAGGTCGAGTTTTCTTCAAATTTGGTGCACAAGGTTTATATTTCCAATCTATGAGTGAAAATTTTAACATAGTTAAAACTATTGGAAAGAGCTATTATTGTAAGCCAGAAGGGAAAAAAAACATATTGAGGCCCTTAGGAATAGATTCAGGAACTATAAGAAGCCTTTTTCATTTAATAAGAAGGGTGGGGACGAAGAAGAGTTTGAGTCCACTTATTTAAACAACCATAGTTACCAAATTCGGTCTGATCCACACAAAATCCGGCTGGATCTTTTTTTTTTGGCTGGCCCGGATAAGTTCACTCCAAGTCAGCATTTTTTTTTTAAATTTTTAATTTAAAAAAAAAGTTTTCTACAAAACAAAACACCCAAAAACCTTATTATTATATAATATTAACATTTTATAATATGTTATCATTTTCTTTCATTGTATTTGTCAATTTTGCATATTTATAAAACTATGCTCATATATATATTCCGAACCAAATTTTTCCGAACTTTTTCAAGAACTTTGAATTTTTTATTTCCCCCCCTCCCAAACGGATCCGAATTTCCAGACTTGGTAACTATGTAAACAAACCTTTCCATCAACCAATCCTAGCTCCTAATGCCTTTATTGTAAATCCTTTCCATAAGTGTTGCAAACCATGGAGTAGTGGTTACTCTTGCAACCCAAGAGATCTTTACATTTGGCCGAAGATATGTATCCTTTTGAGTTTTGAGCCTGGACCCCATATTGACGAAACCCCTAAGCAACCCAATGCTAAGAATGAACTTGAAGGCTAGTCCCCACCTATGACAAAGATAGAGGAACCATCAGTGTTCCATGCTTCACATAGGTGTTGGAATCCACCACACATCTTTTGGATCCACACCAAACAAAGAAGTGATTATCAATCTTCTCATACCAAGCACGTGGGGCATGTTTCAGCCCATAGAGAGACTTCTTCAATCAGCACACAAACCTCTCCTTTCCTAGTTCAACAAGTTCTATAAGCTACTCCACATAGATCTCATGCAGATCACCATCGAGAAATTCAATTTTCACATCCATCTAGTGCATTTGCCAATCAAAGTTGACTGCCAATGAAGGGAAAATTATGACACTATTCATATTTCCAATAGGGGCAAAGGTCTCCTCATAGTTAATACCTTCCTTTTGAGAACACCCCTTAGGAACAAGTTGCGCCTTATGTTTATCAATCTTACCATCAGAAGTGTACTTGGTCTTGCATACCAACTTACACCTCACAATATTCTTCCCAATAGGTCGAGGCACCAATTCCCAAGTTCCATTCTTCACGAGGGAATTTAACTCTTCCTTCATTGCCTCTTCCCACTCAACAATTCCAGCAGTGCCCTTATACGACTCAAGATCAGTGATGCCCATGTCTCTAGCAATGAGTGCCATGTTTATCTTTCATTGAATTCGTGTGACATGGGTTGGCTCTTGAACATTCACATTAGCCACACCTCCTTCATTGAATACTATCCCTTGCCAAAATGGTCTATCCACAATATATTCTTGTGGAGGAGCCTACATATCTGCCTTAACAACAAGTGTTCCTAGTGCATCAGGTAGACTTGGTAGCTCAATGTGTTCTTGTTGAGGATGTTGCTTATGTCTCTCTTTAGTTTATGGGACAACCACCTCATCAAATGGTGAAATCTCCACAACACCTAAAGGGGAATACTTCTCAAACAATGTAGCTTCGGACACATGCTCATCAAACTTCACATCTCTATTGATGATAAGTTTATTTGTCTTTATTTTAAGATGATGATAGGCCTTAAAAGCATAGTTTAAAAACTCGTACTTGACAACTACTTGGCAGCCCAAAATTTTGACCCGTACTCGAGACTCAGCAATTACTTGGAAATTATTCGACAATTAGTTGGAAACTTTATCGCTACTTTAAAAATTATATAGATTTTTAAAATTAATTGAAATAACATCAAAAACATTGTTAAAAAGCATGAGAAATGAATTTAGAGAACACAAGTATATTTTATATTAGTTTTCGACTAAACAAGAGTACAATGCTTAGTTTTAGACCAAAAAACAGTACAATGCTCGTAGTCTAGTCATCAATGCACCATAAAGCCATCTCCAATGCCTCCTCTGTTGTGAAGTGGAAGGTAAGAACACATGACACATTAGAAAATGCATGACTGCTAACTATAAAACTGCACAATAGACAACCCACATAAGATTGCAGCTGCGAATTTCAAATAAATAGATTGATAACTAGAACACTGCACTACCTAGATTTACCTGATCAAACCTTCTCCGTGCTAATGATAAATCCGTGGGCAGTGATGAATCTGATAAAGTTATAAACCCTTGGCAAGTTGGCAATGAATCATGATGATAAACCAGGAACCCTTGGCATTGGTAGTGAACACTGAAGACTCAAAAGCCCTAAATCACGAGCAGTTGAGACTCAAGACTCAAAATGCCCTAAATCATGAGCAGTCAAAGGTTGTAAATCATGAGCATATCGGAAATGATAGATCGCAAGTAGACCACCCTAAATTGTGATAATATGACCCTAAATCATGAGCAAATGTCGATAGCAGAATGAAAATTGCAATTGCAGGTAGAATGATGGTTTTTTTGGTCCTTAGTAATTTATAATCCTAAGCTACTTAGGTTGACCCCCAAAAACCGTGGTTTTGGAGGGTCGACCTATACTGTAATAAGTTTGGTGGTTTTCCATTTCAAAGCCTGCAGACTGGTACCCATGAAAAATTACCAGTTTACAGCGGATTTTAATATAGAGCTTAGAAGTATTTGAGTAGCCTTTTATGATAGCTGGCTTGTTCTTGGCATCCAAATTCTCTCTCCTCATTCGTAATATGAACATATGCAAGGCAACCAAACACCCTGAAATGTGCTACTAAGGGATTCTTGTTAGTCCTCTTCTCATAGGGTGTGACACCTTTCACAGTCTTAGTGGCAACACCATTAAGCACGTGATTGGCACAACTAATAGCTTCACCCCAAAAATTGTCATGTAGCTTTTGTCCCTGAAGCCAACATCTAGCCATCTCTGTAAGTGTCTGATTCTTCCTCTCTGCTACACCATTATGTTGTGGAGTGTAAGCACACGTGCGTTGCCAATAGATCCCATGCATGCACCAGAAATCCTCAAAGGCATTGCTCAAATACCACTACCGTTATTCCTTAAACAATGAATCTTATGCCCTTACTAATTCTCAACAAGTGCATTGTATTCCTTAAATATCTCAAAGACATTATCCTTACTCTTCACAAGATACACTCGACATCCTAGAGTAGTCATCAATGAAAGTGAGAAAGTACTTGTTTCCACCTATACATCTCTTACTCATGTCACAAATGTAATATGCACAAGCTCCAAAGTTGAACCTACTCTCCAAGGGTTGCCCTTCCCAAATGGTTCACGGTGATGCTTCCCCAAAGCATATCCCTCACAAACACCATAAGAGGATGCAAACTAAGAAGCCCATGCACTATTTCTTTCTTGTCCATGATTGTGATACTTTTGCAATTCTAATGCCCATAGTGTTCGTGCCACAATCTACTGACATCATTTGTTTTGACCATGAAGGCAAGAGTTCTCCTACCATCATGTGATCAAATAAAGCCTGTAAACTCGTACACTCTATCCTTAAGTTCGAAATCACAAGTGGAAACCACACGAAAATAATGATTGATGTTTTTCACACCACATTTATTAGGCCAAAATTCAACTTTCATCCCTTTATAACAAATCTGACTAACTAACAAGAGATGAAAGAAGTTTAGGCACTTGATAAACATCCTCAACAATACCATCAAAAACATTGTCATCATCACTCCCAAGTACTCTCATAGAAGAATCATTATCCACGGCCCATAATAATATTTTGGTTCATAGTGTTAGAAAGAGGAGAAAGCATATTTTTACTCTTGTCCATATAATGAGTGCAACCAGAATTAACAATCCAAAGTGTCGTGGGAAACATAATGAGAAGAAGAGGCATCACAATAGAAAGTAAAATGGGTAGAATCAATATCTTCATTATCATTGCCATCCTTACCTTTGCCTTTAGCCTTCCTCTTTCTCTTCTCTTTCTTCTACGTGTCCCTCTTGTACTTGTAACACTTGTCCTTGGTCTGGCCTTCTTTCCAGCGATAGGAGAAAATAGGCTTCTTCTTACCCCTTTTTTGGTTGTCTTGGTTATCCTTGTTGCTTTGATGTCTTTTGAAATTGGATCCTTGGTTGGAATTCCGGTCATTTTGAGCCATCACGATCATTTTGGTTCCAGGCTTGGCCTTTCCCTTTGCCATGGACATGGTGGGCCTGGTCCTTGAAGTCAAGAGCACACTCCTCCCTAAGATGTCCATGCTCCTCAATGAGTTGTTCTAAAATCTTTGCCAAAATGAAATCCTTCAACCCATCTATCTCCCATGAGCTTCTTGTTGATGAGAGCTCCAATGAAAGATATTGAATGGAGGTTCAATATTAGGAAGCAAAATGTCGATGACGTAGTCATCTTCAAACTTGAACTTGTCACCACAGTTGTGAAGTAATTCTCAACCCCATCAAAATTAAAAGGAGTGAGAGCATTCAACTCCCTTGAATATATCACTACAAGTGCCGCATCTGCCTTCTTGTACTTCTTAGACAAATAGTTCCAAATGGCATAAACTCAGGGTTGATTGAGGATTTGGTGCAATTGTTCCGGCTTCATGAGTAGCTGAGAGATCCAATGGCTTGATCATTCTTGTGAAAGAACTCTTCAGTTTTCTCCCTTGGTGGTGCTCTCTTGGGATCAACCACATACCATGATCCTTGAGGCAAAGCAAATTCTCAATTTGAATAGCCAAAGTGTGATAGTTTGGCAGTTTCGCCCATTGAAGGGCTCCAAATTGATTAATGACTCCATCTCTCCAAATTTCCTGTTGATTAGTGGCTGATGGCCTAAAACTAGCTGCACCACTGTGTCCGGCTCAAAAAATGCTTTCTAGTGAAAAAAAAAAAAAGGGGCTCCAAACTCCACTTCATGCTCAAGATATCGCTATTTTTCAAGTGTCTTCCCCAAGCAAAAAAAACATTATGACCTTTGTAAGAAAAATCTGCCCAATGAAAGTCAAATGGACATCAAAATTAAGCTTGATGGTTCATGCCTAAAATTGATGAATCCAAAAAAGTGCACAAAAGTGACTCATGCTATTTTTGTGTAGATTCCAGATCTGTAGATGACCTGACAAAATTCAGCATGGATTCCGAGATATGCACATTTTGTGATTTGGGAAGAAACAATGATATCTCCTAAACTATGAGTCTTGGGGTCGCAAAACTAAAGACTTAAGAGTCCTCTACTTGCGAACTATTGTTTGCTGAAGCAGATCAGACAGATCTGTTTTTTTTTTTAATAAATTTCTCCAATGAGCTCTAAGGTGCCCTCCTAGTTGAACCATTGAGTGACTAGTTGCAAAATCACTATCGAGGCTAGTTGTGAACATTGCTCTTCCTGGATTGCTTGAAACTTCCACGCATCATCGAGTTAAGGTGCTCACAGGTGCTTAAGGTTGCAACCCTAGGATCTGATTATTATGTTGGATGCATTCACACAAAATAAAAGAACATCACAATTAATGAACCCAAAGGATTGGAGAGTGATTATGCAAAGAATGAAAGAGCAAATCCGATATAATTGAATAGATTAGAAAGCAACAAGCTACACAACTATATATAATTACTTGTAAATGACAAATGAGTTAGTTGCTTTTATAGGCAACAAATGTAGTTGGAAAAAGTAAGGGCTGTTCACCAAACATGAGAGAATTAAAAAGTATAATAAAATATCCTTGAGGACCAAAGTTAAGTGAAAGTGGTCCACTAAGGTGGCTTTATGCCACCAACAATCAATATTTTTTTATTGCAAAATAAAGATGTTAGTGTAGACATCCAATTCCTAACACCATTGATGTTGAAATTCTAAATCTTACTTGAAGGCCTAATTTAAAGTCTTATGTAGGCCTAATTTAAAGTCTGACACCCTCCTGTAACACTGCTGTAGCTGAGTATGTTTGATGGAAATGTCAAACCCTAGCTGCCACAAAGAAATATGACTCCAAAATGAAATCGGATAGCCCAAAGTGAAATTGGCTAGGCCCAAATTGCTCAATATCAATGCCAAATGACTCCTACAGTCATAAACCCTCGTAATGAGAAATCAAAGGTTTGATACAAATTTCAGCAACCTGTAACTTCATAAATCTGCCAACAAATGATGCCAAAATAGTGCAATTTGGTCAAGAATGTAAGGTATTGACGAATGAGGATCAAATATGCTCTTATCTCCAATTTTTCTATTAAAATCAGTCACTTATAACCCTGCAAAACAAATGCATATCACTATGAAATCCATCCTTGAAGCTCTATGATGACTCCTGTATGAAATCATCTATTAATGGTGGAAAGGTAGCATCACCAATCCACAAATGCCAAGGGAACATCACCTTGAGCTAACTGAAATTTCTTCCAGCCAAGAAAAAACTCTCCAATATCAATTTGCCAAAGAATTCAAGATGACACAAATGAACCCAAGAGCCTCTATTTATAATTCTCTTTTTTTCCACTTTTGGTGGCTACATTGGTGGAGACTTATTTTATTAATTTTTAATATTTATTTTACTCTCTTCTCCCTTGACCACCAATTTCCTCTAAGGCACAATACATATTATTTTATTTTTATTTTTGTTTCTGCTCTTGGACGCCGATTTAGACTAGGAAATAAATAATATTTATTTATTATTTTTTATTATTCCTTGTAACTCCTTGACCGGTCACATCTTGACAAAATAATATATTTTATTATTTTAATTTCTCCATTCAATCGGCCATTTTTTATGGAGAAATAAAATAATAAACTTCTCTAGTCCCCTTCTCTAGGAGTCGATTTCACTTAGACAAGTGTAATAAAAATGCAATTAAAATTTGCATTTCCCAACAATATCACCTTGGCTATCAAATTCGAACAATTTGCCCAGATATTATCCTCCACAAACAACACCTAACCAAAATCCACTAGAAACCATAATTGAGCCAACTTTTCAAGTTTCTATGCAGTGTAAAAAGCTTAATATGACAACATTCTTTTACCACAAATAGAAGCCTATGGGAATGGATGAGATAGGTTAATCATCAACTCCATGAATGATCACTTCGGAAGTGGGGACATGACATTGCCTTCAGAACTTGTCCCCATCCCCATCTTGTGGTAACCACAAATCATTCCCTTCTAATTCCTTAGTAAACCAATACCCACTTTGCCAATGAATTAGAAGAGAATGGTTCATTGCCTTGCCTTGATGTTCGTCTCTAGAAAATGTGATGGATCTCTGGTCCGCTAGGTATACAAGAAGAGTATTGATACTGATCTCTATCTCCATGCCTCTTCTCATTACCATCCTTTACAAAAGATTGGGGTGCTCTATTCTCACAAATAGGAATTTCAAATGAAAACCACATTGAGGAAGAAAAACGATACTTGTTCAAGGTGTTCAGGTTAAATGGATACGAAATTAGGCAGATTTTGAGGATTTTTTAAAAAATATGGAAAAGCATATTATAGACCATGATGAGTGTTACAGTGGCACGGAGGTCTTTCCCAAAGATTTTCTCCCATTGAATGAAAATATCTCCTTTAAGTTGGACAGGCTTTTAAGTAAGTATAAGGTAAAAGCCATCTTCATACCACAGAAAAAGATTGGCACCATGCTAAGGTCCATCAAAGATCCTTTTGAACCAAATCTAACCTGTAGTGTATATTGAATCAGTTGTATGTGTGGCCGCCTCTATATTGCGGAGACCAGGAGATATTTTCAGTTGAGGTTCAAGGAACATAGCTCTGATATTTATCGGCATTAGAACAATCAAGTATCATCATATTTCAATATTTAGGGTGTAGTTGTAGGATCTAGTTTGGTATGTTTGGTCTAGTTCAACCTCCAACAGTTCCACTTTGAGCTGTTGTAATGAACATTCATTTTTCATACTGTAATAGAAACATGTTTCAACTTATATCTTTCCTCTGTTCTTTTGTTTGGTTGATAATATTGCTATCCACAATTTTGATGATTTTCCTTGGTAATTGCTCATGTTGTTTGGCTATATAATTTACAGAAATTTATGATTTCAACCGGCATTCAGTGGTGTTGCTGTCCAGGAAGGGTGTTGATTTTCAATGTGAGATGTTTGAAAAAACTCTGTTATTCCCAGAATAAGAGATTTGAAGGGAAAAAGAGTGTGTGTATTCAATTGTTTATATAACAATTGAAAAAGTTGAGATATGGTTTTGTAAGATTTAATTTATAAAAAATGTCATTCAGAAACCCAGTGGTGGTTTTTTAATTGTAGGCAGTGCGATTCCATTCAATTTTTAGTATCTATTTTGTAGATGTGTTTGTTTTATTTGAGTAGATATAAGTAATGTTATTTGTTTTTCTGGTTAGTAACTACATTTGGTATCAACCACAATTTTCCATGTTTGTATTATTAGAATAGAGATAACTAATATTCATATTTTAGCATGTATTTGTTTTTGGGTGGGTAAATTGAGAATCCTCCTCAATTGCATAGACCATCTGCATCCGGCATCAACCATCAACCTAGCTCACCAACAAAACTTAGAGAGGAACTACACTAGAAAGTAATCATGGCTGCTGGCCTGTCAAAAATGCAGTTGGATCTACAAAACATGAGAAGCGACCCTAGCGGGTTTGAACTTGGGTCATCATTATGATAACCACTCTACCTTACCACTTGACTATGGCGTGTTGTATGTTTGATAGTGTTCCTTGAAAGTTCAAATTGCTATGCATAGAATCATTTCCTAAAAAATTATTTGCCTATTTATGTATATTATACTCTCTAGATGGTCACATTCAGCTATGCATGCATGTGCACTTTGATATACTACCTTTTTTTTAATTGCATATTTATTATTTACAAAGTTTGAAACAAGTAAAAAGCAATTTACATGCTTTGTCGATATATAATTAGATGAGACTGAGAGTCATCGAGCTTTGCATTTGAATGCATGTTTTATGTATGTGCAAGTTTGTGCCCTTTTCCTTTTACTGAATTTATAGTGAAGGAGTTTGAGGCTCGTGCCAAGGCAAGCACTTGATGAAAAAAATGACATGATACCAATAAAGTTAACTTTTATTATGTTATTTGCTCCACCATTGATTTTGCATGTCTTTTCTAGGGACATTTTTTTTTTTTTCTATTTGTTTTTTTTCAAAGTGTATTTAGCCAAAGTTTTTTTTCCTATTTGTTTTTGCAGTGTATATAGCCATAGAAATACAATAGCTTGGACTATGAATTTTTAAAAAGTCAATATATTACCAATCGTGTGTTGTATGCCACATTTTTCCTTGTTGGTGTTGGGAGTCAACATCAATGCAAAGGTAAGAGGAGTTGGTGCACAATTTCATTGTTGAAAATATTAATTTTATGAAGTAGATTCTTGACTGACCTTAATGTTCTTGTCTGTTTGGGTAGAAAATTGATTTTTAGGCAGGTTGATTAGTCTTAAACTATGGTTCCCCGCACCTCTTGCAGCTTGACCAGAATTGACCCCATGATCCCCTATAAACAGGTGTGTTCCTTAAATTAAAAAATATATAGATGTACTTGGTAGAAACTACACATTTGTGTATTTTAGGACTCACCATGCCGTACTTTAGATACAACTCTGCATAAAAATGTGCAATTTACTTGGGATGGTCAGATGTTTTTGTTTTATATGGAATTCACAAGCCCTTTCACTTTTTCTACCAAACTAGCAAATGCACCTCAAGGTTAAAAAGGTACACTGATACGGATAAGTGGATTGTTTGTTTAGTTAGTGGACAAAGATGCAAAGAGAAGGGATTGTTAGCAATGCGGTTTGAAGTGGTGGATGTTTGTTCAAATAGAAGTCATTATATAAGCAATGAAATGCAAAGGAAATGTTATTTAGATAGGAATTATGTAAGGAAGAAAAAAAACTATATAGAAGCAGTAGAAGGCCTTTTTATATAAGTATAGCAAACATTTTACAATATGGAATATGCGCTAAACCTTGCAAACATGTTTCCAATGTTAGATAAATGATTGAAGTACATGTGCATAAGATGTGTGGAGAAGTTAATACACGTGCCCGAGGAACATGAAAAAGAAAAGAAAAAATCATCAGTATGTAGACATACATGTATTCTTAAGCATGAAATAAATGTAACTTGTGTATCTCAAAGCAAAGTAGAGAGGAGGTTGCAAACAAAAAATTCCATAAAATGGTGTGCATGACTTTAAGCAACAATGATTTTGAATGAAGTTGCTCTTTTGCTTGATTTGTAATCTTGAAATATGCACCATCTGTCGTCCTTGCATAATGTTCAAATGAAATGAAGTTGCTCTTCTTGATTTGTAATCTTGAAATATATACTCTATGTCATCCTTGCATAATGTTTGAATGAAAATGGAGGGGAGATCTAGAGGTCTTTTAGTTACTTAATACTTAATATTGTAGTGAAGGCTAGACCTTTTTGGTCAATGTTACCAATGTCTATTATCTCCCTTTGTAATTTCAAACCTTGTGATTTATGAATTGTTAACTTGCATGCCATCTTCAATAAAACTTGCTTGTGGTTCCCACGTGTTATCAGTGGGATTTTGTTTACATCCCATTCTGGGCCAACATGGTTATCAAAGTTGACAACCACATCCATTGAAAAATTAGGAGGCTTTGATCTTGGGTTGTACACAACAGTAACAACTTTTCCAAGAGCTCCATTAATGAGACTTGTAGCAACCAAGAAGTTAAAGTGAGCATAACTTACTCACCTTTGCACAAAAGGACTTTAGCCTCTAATTGGCATCAATATGTTCCAATGAACTCCTTTGCCTATTTTGTTTGGAATGGCTACGGGCAATTATCATGCCTAACAATTTAAACATATGTTTGTCATGCAACGACAAAAGCGTTGGTTGAAAATTTTATAGATTGAAGCTTGAAAGGTATTTTGCTCTTCAAGAGATAAACAAGTATATGTATGAGATGTTGGAATATTCCAATCCTCGAGGGTTGGCTCTACATTTTTTATGTTTATCAATAGTTTGTGAAAAGTGATTTGGCAAGTGTCGATATCTTGTTGGCTGAAAAATGTATACAAGGTGACGACCATGTCAAAACTTTGCCACAATTTATTTCCATATGAGTTTTCTGCATATCTAGGGATGTCCTGCACTAGAGGCAAGTAGCCCGAGTCCCCTACAAGAATAATGGTGTCACCACTAAATGGCATGTTCTTCTCATGAGGGAATGCTTCACGCAAGCGATCATCAATGAGAATTAACAATTTCAATCCTATGAAAGCTCAATTCATCAATGTGAATGTAACAAACATGTTATAGTTCTTGAAAAGTTGTCAATTCTTATCCCTGTAGGGAATTCATATCCTTGATAGGGATTGCAAGCCCTGACTGAATAATTGAAGCATTAATATTGAATGTTGCAACACCAATCAGAGGTAGTTATAACTAGGGAGACTGGTCAATTTGTGTGTGTATAGAGAATTCACATTTAGTATTGTTGACAAAATATGACTTTCCAATGCCAATGGTATCTAGGATAATCATTTTTATAGGGGGATGGTAGCATTCTTTGTGAAATGATTAAGAACAATATCAAACACAATGCCTTGTTTGGTGGTCAGAGTTTCATGAGATGGAAAATGAGTACAATTAAGGTGTGGAATTCGATGGCTTGCACAATTTGAGTCTGTAAATGGCATGGCTATTTCATGCAAGGGTAGAGGTACATCATAGAGGTTCCAATTATGGATTTTGTCAGTGTCATGATGGCCAAGCATATTGAGGTCACTTAAGTTTGTACTACTATTAGGATGGAGTTGAGACAAAAGTTTCCACTCTTCAATTTCCTTGTGATCTTGATGATCTATTTCATTGTGTATGATCCTCATTGTCATCAATTTGAGATGATTCTACAATTGAGCGGACAACATGCCATTTAAAAGCATTGATGTCTTAAAGAATGTTGTAAAATGGTTTATATAAAACAATTTGCTCCTACATATCCACTTGAATCTCTAGAAGGAACAATAGTAAACATAAGGCTAAACACAAACAATGGCTTTTACTTTCCTCTCTTTCCATTTTGCATTTCTACAAAGATTATCATAAGACCAAGATTTTGCAACTTCAATCAATTACAGGGCCTCCAAAGGACATTTCTTCTAGGCATCCAATCTAATTTTTCCAACCAAATTGAAATTATGTTAGGGTTATGGGTGTTTAACCTATCATCATTATGAGTCGACATGTATGTTTTATGCCCATCCTCTTCAATGAACAAACTAGATGCTTCATGTAATTCCTGTGGTGCTTTGTAATGACATTCAAGGGTAGATCCTTTATGCCACAAACTTGAATCTTCATTGCATTTAGTGGCGTTGCACTTGATTCATTAGTTCCTCATAGTCTTTACCAAGATCAGTTGTAGGATTTCAGTTGTTTGTAGCAAACATGGGTCATCAAGAATGGAGCAGTGTACCATGGATTTCCTTTGATAGCTCTCTCGGGTTCCATGTTGTGACATAGCTATCAAAGAATTCTTTTCAAACATTTACTTCAATGAGATTATCCATGTCTAGAGTGTCCATAGTTGGTGCATTTTCTAGCCATATGAAACCATGGATTTGGGCAGAGCCTCTATGTTGCCATTCATACTTGTGAAGAATATTTCTAGAATAAGATGATTACAACAATTCTTACTGTGAAGGAACTAATTTAAGGAAATCTTTGTTTGTAATAACCATGTACTAGTCATTCTTTGTGTAAATGTTTCTCCAACACCTCGTCGCAAAATATTATGAATCTATGATGCATAGAAAGATATGCAATATGTAGATAATTGATGATATTTTGTATTCTTCATTAATGACTCAACCTCACTTCAAGTGGCATTTTGGTTGGCAAAGTTTGGTGTATGTTAGGGCATTTGGTGTCTGATGCACTAAGTGTGAAGAATAAAGTAGGGCAACCTAGTTGCATGACCATGTTTATTAGTTCATTATTACATTTGGTCAAAAATGATCTTGTGCCACAAAGATTCCAACCAAAGCACATAAGGTGTTTTGCTAGCTTTCCATTCGACAATTCTTCAAGGCGGTGTTGCAAATCTTCAATGGTTACTGAGAAGTTGTCTTCAATATTGTTCTTCACAAACACTGCAACGATTGTTTGATTACAATATTGCGTCATAAGGTTTATTAAAGTGAAATCTTGGATAGTTACCATATTTATTGTTGTGGTATTGCGTTAAGTGCAAAGCATATTCATGTTTTTTTTATTTCTTTAAGTTGAGCTTGTTTGCATGTGACATACACTATGGGGAACTATGTTGGAAAGACCATCACAAAAAGGCCCTATGTATATTCATTAACAGGGGACAAACCAACAGGTAGCCATTCAATGATATTTGTGGGTGTATCAACTCCATATTGCAAATAATTCCTTGTTTCTTGCATCCCTTTCTTTGCAATAGAAAGAGTTGCTACAAAAGATGATGGTTGTTGGTCTTGGTAATTGGTAGTCACATACAATGTCATTAATTGCTTCATCGATATTTTGGGAGTCTAGAACATTGTTGGTGACATTTCAGAGCATGGGAGACACATGTCAACTCAACTAGTAGCAATGAAATTGATATTGGGTCTAGTTGGACATCATTGTAAGGTGGATCATTTACTTACGTGTATTCCATTGCTTTCATCATACGATATTTACTAGATGTAAAAATCATGCTCTATTTTCACACCCATGTCTTCTAACCACTAAGATGTCTAGTTGTTTCACTTGTCTATTTGGAAATTGCATTCATGTCATGTCGGGAACTAATAATATGGCCACTATTTTTGTATTGTCCACCATATGCATGAGTCACCAACAATATTGGATTTACTCTCACTATAAGAATTTATTCAACTTGCATAAGCACACTTAAGCCCTGAGGTTGTTTTCCAAGGTTTGTGTTATTCCACTTGAAGAAGCGGTGGCCATCTCACTCTTCTAAGCATTTGTGACAAATATAGGTCAGTTGATAATCTAGTTTAAGTGTTTGGATATAATTCCTTACAAATGGAACATTATGTACATGGATGAGAGTTGACCTATATCCTTTCACAAAAACTCAAGTTTGCAAAGACAATGTTACAAGCTATGATCTCCATGGTGTATGTCAAGGATGTGACTAGGAATGCTATGATCACCAAGGTGCATCATTGCATGTGATGTTTGCATATCGAAAAGTGGCTAAGAATCCATTCGTTTGCACATCACTAATTAATGGTTGTTATGGTGCCATATGGAAATTGTCTAGCACATTCCAAAAGATTGTGCAGGGTTTATTGGATAACAAAAGGAAAATGATTGTTTGATAGTGGCCAACAACAGGGTATGTTGTGGGGAAGTTAGAATTTTCCTGGGTGAGAAAGGTGTGACTTGCATTCACCGCATGATGTCTTTCCCTACTTTCCCTATTTATGACATCTTTTCATCCTTGATAACATAGTTGTCGTGTTGTATTTATTTTATCTCTATTTTGTGAGTAATACAACCACATGCACTTGTTGGTTTGGTGATCTCCCATTTGAAGTTGTGTCTAACAAAATAATTTTTTTTTTAAACAAGTGCATACTCTGTAAATAACAAAAATGTAATAAATAGGGATTTCGAACTAAATATGGCAGCATATCTATTGTAAGCAGTGTATGTTTTTAAATTTGTATAAGCTCATAGTGCAAAGGGAGGTCCTACATTAGGCATCTTTAAAAACCTTGTTTAGGCACAATCTAAAATTAAATTGGGGATATGTTAGGAGGGCTTCACAGGGAATAAATTCCCTCCTTGTTTTTGGCATCAACAAAGACGTGTGCCAAGATGTCAAGTTAGAGAAAAATAGCCACATAATTCTCAATAATGTGCACCTTACAAGATAGGGAAAATAAATAAGAATGTAAATGATAGATTAAAATGAGGCTATATTTATATAACTATACAACATGGAAATAAAAAAGAACACTACTAAATGTTTATAAAAATAATTAACTAAAAAAAAATGGATTAGATTGAGGTAGTTTCTATTTGTGTGATTGTGAGTTTCTCCTTGAAACTTACCAAATATAATACTTTATAGTCGATGGTTATCAGGAAAAAGCTACTCAAGTGGCTGGGCATTCAATGTGTTTAAAAAAATTTAACTTGCATTGTACGAATTGGCATGCAAATGAATTTGAAGTTAGAGTTGTATGATGAGTAACTTAAAATCCATTATCTTTCTTAACATATGATCCAAGAGGATCTGGGTCACTAGATCTTACCATAGTTATCAGGGGTTGCTCATTTAGCCTTGCACTAATGTCAGTAGTGTCCACACCAAGTTTAGCACTCGTGTGCCAAAGCAGAAGATCTAAATCCACCTTTGTGTTCATGCAAAGCTCCTGACCTCTTAGGGGCAGTTTCAAACATCTTTAGTGTTTTTACAAGGATCAACATTCCTCACCACACAAATTCATCTCTGTGAACCTTTAGATGATGAGTTGAGCTTTCTGAAAAAGTATTATGGTCCACAATCGGAGCATACCCATAAATGTTAGATAACACCAACTGTGGTAGCTTAACTTTGTTTTGCTATATCTTCTTGTACATTATTTAGCTTTTCTAGCTCATCCCAAGTTGGCGCAAAGCACTATGAAAAGATTGTGCACATTGCACAACTCCATGCATGCTCACCTATGCAACTGATCTATCTTTGTGGCACCCATAAAGACTCTCTGTACTCTTGTTTTCTTCCAATATGCCAAGATTTATCATTGCAATAATGTGTGACCCTCGTACAACCTCTATAGTATCCTTGTGCACTTCTGCAACGTCAAAATGAACACCACACAACACTCTAATCCTATGCATGACTCAATGCCTTTGTAACATCTCATGCCTAACGCACAGACACACGACATCATTGTGTGCTTCTAAAATCACCTTGTAGCATTCCACACATTAGTCTAGCTTAATGCATGACTCAACTTCCATGTGCAAGAACCTCTCTACCTCGCGGCATACCAGGTGGCATTCGAGGTTTGTACTATGTCAGGTATCCTATCAGCAATGCAACACCATTGGAAGTGTAACCGCCACCCCCGCAAAGAAGTCAAATTGTCACTCTTGCAGAAGACAAACCTTTCTATAACCATACACTTTTGTATCCGTCTAGGGTAACTACTTCCTTGTTATGATATATACACACCAAACATGTTCACAATGGAAATGTGAATAAGAGAAGTAAGCGGCCATTGTCCTCTTCCCTAATCAACCATTTCTACAACATGAATAATTGCATGCCTCAAGCATCTAATATTAGATGATCTCTTTCTAAACTAGGTAAATCAATTAGGATGTTTATCCCTCTTTGATCACAGGAAGTTGTTCTCTTTGCCTTGTTTGACAACACCATAGTCTAGACAAATTAGTCAGGATGTTTATTCCTGTTAGGAACCCATGCTACCCCTTCTCTTTATTTTGTTAGTGTAATAGTTGTTATGGACGCATATGCTTTGTAAGTCATCCAGTGAGCATTTTGTTTTATACTACATTCAGAGGAAGTAGTTGTCGCTTATATTAGACTTAGTATATAAGTGTTGAGGCCAAGGAAGGCATCCACGAATTTATTGTATTGAGTTTGCTCAAAGGACGTTGCCCCCTCGAAGTGGCTTGCGATCAATTTAATCCTTTCAAGTGTTCTGCTAATTATTTAAATATGTTAATTCGTGCCGTTAATTCATGTTATTTCGTGCATTTTTATTAATTGTTGCAGGAGGATCCTCTCATCTGGGATCAGAGCTAGGTTTCCACTAGAACTTGTATTCTTTGTCTTATTTCACATTGTACGCATATGTAATTTAACCTATTCTTTCATTTGAAAAGAAAGAACACTATTCTGCCAATATCCTATGTTCAATGTGCAATGTGCAATGTTTGTTTTCGCATCAATATATTAGATTCCATTGCATGTTATGTACTCTGCAACTCTATGTTTTACAAACTTCTTCCACATATAACTGCCTTAAATCCATTTGAATACGTTGTCTGCCGCATCTCCTCTTGGGCCTCAGATCAACGATATCAGAGCATACATACTTCATATCATTTCCATGTGGTATTCAAACCTGTGCTCACTTTATTCTTTGTTGTAATCATGGGAATAATAAGCAAGAAAGTGAAAACTCTCAAATGGATGTCTCTTTCAAAGTCTCTAGAAGAGAACACATGTTTGCTTGAGGAGATTTAACATCTCCAACACCAGAATCAATAGTTGCAAGATGTTCTGTAGTACAAGGAGAAGAACTTCAATCTTGTCATGGAACAACTTACAAATATCATGACATGCAATGTTAATCTTGTTGATCATGTCGTCCACAACCTTGTTTAAGTCGAGGACCTATGTTTTCTTATCATGCAAAATCTATAGTAGGATCTTTTTGCCAAGGAGAAAGAACTCGAGCAACTCGATGCTGAGTGCACAAAGTTATAAGCGCCAAATCTTCTACCTATCAACACAACACTATGCCCATTTGTAACATGTGATGCAAAGACAATGACAAATGATAACTTTGTAAGTCCCTGTCAATCACCATGGTTTAATTCACCAATAATCTTGTTTCGTAGTTTTGAGAAACACACTAAGGGATTTGGTTCTAAGTTGTTAACGCAAACAGGTTATGAAGACCAAGGCCTAGGAAAGATGGGCCAAGCCATTATCAATCCCCTCTAGACGAAGATGAGACCACACAACATGAGTCTTGATTGCATTAGTTGTAGTGCAGGTAGAGAAGGTTTCATATACTTCTCATTGTAGTCACGTGACAATAATGCTTCCACATCGCACTTTACGAAAGACAACCTAAATGTTTCCATTTGCATACTGGGTTACTCATCCTAACATCTCTTTGAGAAAACTAACGAATTTGTTTGAGCATCTTAACCACGCTCGACACACATCATTGTTTCAATGCACATAAGATTCTCAATAAAAAACTATGCCATCACAATTTCCAAAGAGGGTGTACATCTTGACAATGACACCACACACAATCACAAGTGCAAGCTTCTCAACAACGCTTTGTGTAGAAGCAATATTGGGAACACGTGCATACATCCAAGAAGGAGAACCCTAAGTAATAACAACACCAACCAAGATGTATGCTTTGATGGAAACTTGCACACTACCAGTGTAAATAACGTCACATTGCTCAACCGTGCTAGTCACAAAGATGCTCTTGTTAAAGAAACACTACACTCTTTGGTTACCTATAGCCATTGTCATCACAATGGGCACACAACTAAGAAGTATTGGGATCTTCATCCTTGTGTTCCTTGCAGAAGAAGCAACCATTCCCAATCCACCTATTGGTTTTTAGACATTCTTATGCAAATGACTTCACATTCATTGAAGCTACATTGTGGTTGGATTGACCTTGACAGTTAGGGAAAAGTCTCTTCCTCTCTGCAATGATCTTACCAGCACAAAGTTTTTCACATCAATAATGCACTAGATAACAACATTTTGTTTTATACATCTGCTCATAATCAACTTTGCATAGTACACCTTGTGCTATGTACCATCACCTCTATGGTTTCACATTGTCAATTAAACAAATTTTGTTGCAATGACATGTCTTTCACTCACATAAGAATCTTCATAGTTCTTCCCAGAGTTAGAACACAAAGTTTTAAAATTCACTCTTGTACAATGAAGTTTTAATTACTAGACGTTAGACTTATACAACACAAAGATCATTGGTTTCAATACCACTTCAACATTGAGTTTAGTGGATCAAACTTTAGGGTTTGCTATGTTCTTGAGCATGCAACATTCATCTGACATGGATATGTTTCATCTACAATCTGCTCATGTACTAAGATTATTCACACATCCCTCGAGAAGGAACCATGAGTACATACACTCCTAATTCTCAATGTTAGAGTACAATGATCACATACATTATTTGGCCTTCATAGGTATCTATAGCAGATTCTACACTTTGTTATCAAGGGTGGCAACACCCCCATTTTAGGGTTAGTTTTCAAACACTTTTAGGATCATTGGCTTCCCATGTAGTGTGTCATATCGAGAAACATGGCAAATGTACATCTATTTTCAAGGATTTGGCATCCTACATTCATTCTCAAGGATTGGAGTTAACATCACTATGCCACTAGCTTTTATGATTGAATCATTGTTTTCAACACCCTTATTATGGAACTCAAAGTTTATGACAATGTGGACCATCGCTAATTGGGTGGGGAGAGGCAATTGATCTATGAGGATTTGGGTCACTATATCTTAATGTAGTTATCGGGTGTTTCTCATTTAGCCTTGTGTTAACGCCAACACCTTCTACATCACATTCAACACCCATGTGCCAAAGCACAAGTTCCAACTCCTCTACATTACCATAGAGCTCATGTAGTACAACCCTACAAACCTTTCAAGGGCAGTTTTAGAAGTCTTTAGAGTGTTTACAGGGCTCAACATACCTCACTACATGGCTTCAATGATGTGAACCTTTAGATGATGAGTCTAACTTTATAAAAAGGTGTTATAGTTCATAATCAGAGAATACGTAGAAACATTAGATCTTACCAACTGAGTTGGCTTGCCCTAGGTTTGTGATATCTCTTTGTGCACTGCTCATCTATTTTGGGTCATCCCAAGTTGGTGCAAGGCACAAAAGAAAGATTGTGTACATTGCATAATTTCATGCATGCTCTCACAACTTGCACAACCTACCTACCTTTGTGGCACTCGTAGAGACTATATGCTTTATTGTGTGCTTCCAAAACGTTAAGATGTATCACCGCAATAATGTGCGATGCTCATACAACCTCTTTGATATCCTTGAACACTTGTATAGTGTTAAGATGAACACAATGCAACACTCCAATCCTGTGTATGACTTTGTTCCTTCACAACATATCATGTCCAACACACAAACACACAACATCATTACATGTTTCCTTAACACCTTGTAGCATTCCACACATTAGTCTAGCTTAACGCATGACTCAACATCCTCATGCTAGAACCTTTCTACCACGCAACATGTCAGGGGGAATTCTCCACAACTACACTTTGTCATGGATCTTGTCAGCAAAGTAACACTGTTGGAAGTGTAATCGTGAAACCTGCAATGAAGTTGAATCATCACTTGGGCAAAAGATGAACTGTTTCTTCAATTGTCCACTTTTTTCACCATCTGCTATAACTACATCCTTGTAATGATATAGAGACACCAAACATGGTTCTCAATGGTAATGTCAATGAAATAAATAAACAACCATTGTCATCTTCCCTAATAATCCATGTCTACAATAACGTGAGTACTTGCATGCCTCGAGCATATTGTATCAGATGATCTCTTCCTAGACTAGGTAAATCAGTTAGGATGTTTATCCTTCTTTGATCATGAAAACATGTTCTCCTCGCCTTGTTTGATGACACCATAGTTTATATAAATCAATCAGGTTGTTTATCCCTTTCCAATCATTGGAACTTGTATACCTTGTCTTACTATGCATTGTACATGTGTACTTTTAACATATTATTTCATTTGAAGAAAAGTAGCACTATTTTACCAATATCATGTGTTGAATGTGCAATGTTTGTTTCCAAATATGAATCTTAGCTTCCATTGCATGTTATACACTTTGAAACTCTGTTTGTTTCACAAATCATTTCCGCATATAACCGCCTTAAATCTATTTGAGTAGTTTGTTCACTAGGTCTCCTCTTAGGCCCCAGATCAAATATCCACTTAAAATCAAATATAAAAATATTATGCACACACACAAGTATCAATAATCATAGCTCATTAAGGTAACCACTCGGTCAATAGACTTATTTCATAACCAACATTTGATTTTCTAAGGACAAAAGTTTGTCCAACTAAGAATTAAATCATATAAATTTGATGGTGAATTCAATAGAGAGAGATCCCAAAAATAGTTTGGAATTTTAAAAAAATAATAATAATTAGAATTAAAAAAGATGAAATACACCACAACCCATTATTGTTGACAATTACACAAGTATTTGGCATCATTAAAGTAACAAGTATTTGGCATCAACAAAGTAACAAGTATTTGGCATCATTAAAGTAACAAGTATTTGGCATCAACAAAGTAACAAGTATTTGGCATCAACAATGAAGTCTCAAGTGTTGTTTTCACTTAATCTTAAGCTAATCAAGAGTGCTAGATAGGTTCATTATGGTAGGCTATTATATTCGAATTTAATTACATAATTTTATTATTTTTTATCTTATCCAAAATAGATTGGCATCTAAGTGCAAAGTATCATATTATCTTTGGTGGTTTACAATTATAGGCATGTATAAGAAAACTAATTTATGCTCTTGTACAAGGTCCAATACGAACATGTCTACTTATAATCTTGGTAGTTATTTTGTAGAATGCATTTGACAATGTTTTTCAAGTTTCATTTTGTTAGCTTTGTTGGTTGTGTTTAGTCATGGTACTATTTGAATTTTATATCAATGTAAATTAATTGTCGTGGCTTGTAATAGCTTGTCAAAATGTTGATGTTTATTTCTATATTTTCATGGACATAAAGTATACGGTTATTTGAAGTTTTGATGGTATGAATTGGTATTTGGTAGCAGTTTGACATTGATTGGTATTTGTTAACAATTGTACTATGCTCGTATCTTTCACAGGGGTCTAATTATTCTATAGTTCCCAGTTTTTATTTTTCAAGTGTAGCATAGTAACATCGTCCATATGAGTGGAAAAGAAAAGCAACAAACCCTATTTATTTTTCCAATATTGCTTTAACTACCCTCCTTTTCTTTTATTACATTTTGAAGGAAGGAAATATATGATTCATGTAGCACCTCACTGCTAACCATAACTTGGTGAACCTTGGAAAAATGAAGGATTTAGGGAGACCAAGGGTTGCATTCATGAGAGGGAAATGTGATATATATATATATATATATATATATATATATATATAAGCAAGCAACAAAGAAGTGGGTTGGTAATGCATCAACTTCTAGAGATTATGAAAGAGACAATGTGGCATTGGGAGTTAAATATTGAACTAATAAAGCACCCAAGTTTTGGTAAATTCACATTAAAACTTAAAAAAAATAGAAACAATCTCTTAAACAATGCAAAACAGTGAATGTTAGAGGGCATAAGATGGCAATGAAAACACTATCCACGTTCAATTTTTTTCCACTAAAATGAAGTAATAATTGGATATATTTTGTGGTTTATAATCCAATATTTTTTTTGGGTTCAAATGTCACTAAATACATGCCTTACTATGTAAAGTTGGATATGTGTCTTTATTGAGTTTCATAATTTGTTCTATGACTCTAAAGTGTTTATTAATTTGAGAGCGAATCCCCCTATTTATAAATCTTAAGAATACATTATAACTTTATAATAAAATCCTCTTGTAGAAATCTAAAATCATATACCTCATGTCGATTTTAACTATTTGCACTAACATCGTCTTAAATTCTAATTTCTTCATCTAACTAGTCTTTTATCCACTATTCACCCCTAGTCAACAAATCACTTCTTACATTATCACTTCCTTTCCCATAAATTCTCATCACATTGCGTTAGTTAATTAATCTCAAGCAATTAACTAATATTATTCTAATGGAAAATTCTAGAATACACAATTAATATTTTCTATAAATCATTTAATCATTTGTCCATCTCAAGATCATGACATCATACATCATTACATCAACCTATTCTTCCACAAGGCAATTCAATTCAAACTTGGAAGTGTGAAAACAATGTCTCTTACACCCTATTACACACTCCAAAATTCTCATAAGTGGATTTCTTACACATCCTATTACGCACTTCATCATTGTTCTTACACACTTCATCTTCCTCATCATGGAGATGTAGGATTGATTTTTGTCCATTGATATTCTTCTTGATCCAGAAGCCCTCATTCATCAACCAAGTCTATAAATTATATGGCTTCCTCCTCATTCTAACATGACCAACTAGTGCAGCGGAGCTTTGCCAAATCTTAAGGCCACCATCCATTAAACATCAAGCATTGTTTATCTACATCATCTATAGTGAAAGGGGAGATGATGTCGAAATGATTATGCAACATTGAAAAAGACCTCAAGATCTATATCTAGGCCAATCAAACTTATATTCTAGCAAGAGAGAGACATCCAAAGGAGAAGGTAAAATTATGTTATTTGTCTTTTATCATGCTTATTTATGTTATTTATTGATCTTTCCCAATCTGAGGAGATGTGCTTGGGTTTTAGGTTGTATGCATTTTATTTTTATTTCATGCTAACAAGAAGCTAACTCCCTTGTAATCATGAGTTTACATATGACACACCCAATGGGACTAGCACCCCAAAACCTCCTTTGAAACACCAGACATTTCTCTAATTAATAAATTAGTTCATAATTGATCTAATTCTCTCTTCATTTTTATTTTTTCGAATTTTTGTTACCATATTAATGGCAGGAATGCTTTGCTAATCAGGGATTGATCTCTATAATCAACAATATCACCCTTCTAATTGGCGGTATCATTTCTATTTTATTTTCTAGTTTTATTTACTTATTAAGGAAAGGATGATATCGACTTGCAAATCAGCAATGGCGACCTGTGAAACTGTGGATTTGTTCTTAGATTTTACACAAGTTGTCATTTTACAAAAATGACAGAATTGACTTGTAAATTTGTGGGATTGACCTACAAATCGGTAGGTTTGCCTTGCAAATCAACATAAATGCCTTAGTAACCTCTTTTTCCTGCATTTCAGTGATATTGATCATAAAAATGACAGAATTCATAGTTTAAACAACAATATCATTTCTATTCTAATTTTGATTGTGTTTTTCGTGAAACAATGATATCATTCTATAAATTAGTAGAATCACCTTGCTAAACAATGATATCACCTTGGTAATTGTTAGAATTGCTAATTTTATTTATTTTATTTTCTGTGTCTACAAATCAGTGAGATTGCCATACTAAACGATGGGATTGCTTTGCTAAATGGTGGTTTCACTTTGGTTACAAATTCTTAAGGTTGAAATAAGCATTGATTCAACTTCCCTTGCTAGTCAAAGACCACAATTCAAAATATATTTTTTTCCCTATACTTTCACTTGTCAAAGAAGTAGTTATTTCTAAGAAAAATAATTTACAAACACATTTTATTTTATTGCATAAAAATAACCAACATTCAAGTTTGGTGTTCTTCATATACTTGTGTTTTTATTGCTTGCGTGTTTGTATTGTTTGTTTGTTTTTGGGTAATCTATAGTGTGTATGCTCTCCCCTCACCCACTTTATGAGACTCTGAGTGACAAGAAACACATGAGTGTGCTCTCCTCTTTGCCCCCTTGTGGGATCCTACAAATTAGAAATAGTGAAACTTATCTTTTTATTTTAACTGCATGAGTTGGATTTCATCACCATTCGCAAGTACATCAGGTGTGATGTTTGGGATTTCATCCCCCAGCATAAGTACCAACCCCGTACATCCAACATGGTTTATAAATTGAGGGTAGTTGTCATAAAAGTATAGAAAAATTTCCCATGAAAAGTTTTGTAAAAGCAAGGGGTTTATCTCTAACGCTAAGTTATCAAACATCAAGATTTAAGTCTAAATTTATGGTAGCACTTCACTGAGATCTCACCACTAAAGTAGTCATAAAAGAGATAAACTCACTCATGAATTTCTCATCCTTTGTTCTTATGCAACAGATTTTGAGCCCCACATACTGTAAAGTATAACGTTACCATTTAAAAAGCATTGTCAAAGCTTTAGATTAAGACCTTTTGGACGTAAACGATTTGTAGTGTGAGGGAAACCAATCTCCCCAAAGATCTCACAACATACCACTTGAAGTGAGGGTTAAGAGATTAACATGTTTCCACTTCTTTTGATATATAAGGTACAATAACGTCACACGCTCATTTTATCACTAAATAAAGTGTTTGTCTTGTATGCGTGTGTTAGATTGTTTGTTATTATATACCCATCTTACGTGATATACCTTACAACACCAAACAAATCAAAATTATCCTAAGTCACAAAAATTTCACATTTCATTACACATCTATGCGATAAGTTGTTACTTTACCTAAATTCCAAGTCATTTTTATCCCCTTCTAAATGTCATGTTGTCCAATTGAAACATTACTCTGTCCATGTTATACCATCATGCCTCCCGTTTGAAATCAAATCCAAATTCCAAATCCAATTCTAATTCAAATCCAAATTAGGTTCATTTTAAACCAAATTCCAATTCTAATTTGAATCCAAATCATTCCAATTTTACAAATTAGTCAAATTACGTCAAAGTCAACACTTCTAAAGTCAACTTCCAAATCATTCTAGTTTTCTTAACTAGTCAAATGTTTCAAATCAAATCAAGTGAAAGTCAACTCTTCTATAGTCAATTTTTTTGAGTCAAAAGCCAAAGTCAATTTATATAAAAATTGAAGGCCAATTAAAGTCAACTTTCAATCCAAGTCAAATATTTTTAAACATTCAACCTTTAAGTCAAATCAAATAAAGTCAAATTTAGCCTCCAAAAGTCAAAGTCAAATCCAATCAAAAGTCAAACCTTTGAAAGTCAAATCAAACCAATCAAGTCCAATCTAACCAACTTTGACTAAGTATAATCAAGTCCAATCAATTCAAACATACCTAGTCCAATCAAATCAAATTAAGTCAAACATTCAAATCGAGTCAATTTTCAAATGTCAATCTTTCCATGTTCAATCCAAATCCAAAGTAAAAAATTGAAACAAAGTTAAATCACGTCTAATTTGACCAAGTCCTGTGAATTCCAAATCAATCCAAAATCTAATCAAGTTAAATCAAGTCCACATTGACCACGTCTAATCCATGTCCAAAGTTCTATATTGAAACATATTCAAATCATGTCAACTTTGACCAAGTCACATTAATTATATATCAATTAAACATCCAAATTCTAACCATATTATTGTCTTTCCATTCAATCTCCTATACATGTCGGTAGGGAATGACAAAGTGACACCATCCATCATTTCTCTCATTTGAGTTCAAATCAAATTCAAGATCCAATTTGAGCTTAATCAAATTGAACATAAAATCAAAGTCAAACATCCAGTCTGAGCTTAATCACATCAAACAACCTAATTAAACATCACATCAAACATAAAAAATCAAAAATCAAATCAAATCCAAAATCCTAATAAAATCACATTACTTAATCAAATCACATCAACTTATCCAAACATTAATTAATTCTACATCAAATTCTGTGGCATCCAAAACATATTAAATAGAGTCCAAGTTGAATGGTACCTATATGAAAACAAAAAAAAAACATATTTTTGTGATTCTTAGAAATAAGTGCTCGACTATCTGCGTGTTTTGATCTTAAAAACTTAGGCTCTATATTAAGCAGAGAAAGTCAAATTTTCACATAAACATCAATCAAACATTCAGTCCACTAGTCTTAATCATCACTTTCCCCATCACACTAACAAATGAGAACCTATTTTGGCACCCTTATCCAATATCCATCTGACCCCTAAGCTACAACAATCACATCTACATTAAAGTCCATCCACATCTAAATAGGGTTTCAAAAATCTTAGTGAACCCTAGGAAGAAATATTTTACCAAATGGTTGCAAAAAATATGATAGTAAATTTATGCACCAAGTATTATAAGGAAAACATCCCCAACCTTGAGTGGTACCAAGAAGAAAAATATTGTATCAGAGTATTCAAGGCCATTCCCTTAATCAATGTGCTAGATTCAAGATTTATATCCAAGGTTTGATTGATCACAAAGAAATCCAAATAGAATTAAATTCGTTCATGTTTTAAGATCACCAAAGATGGATATGCCAAGATCCTTTCCATGATAACAATCAAATTCATCTATTTCCAAGTTAAGATATAGATGATCTACCCATATTCAATGTTTTATCAAATCACCTATCTTTGTCGAGCTTCAATTTGATGAGCCTATTTATGACAATCCACCAATGTTTGACAAACCCTCCTTTGATGAGCTCATCTTCGAAAAATTCATCATTGACAAATAATCCATCTTCCATCATTGCCTAACATCCCTCATTTTGTAAATCCTTCTGTTCTGAAGCCTTCATTTCAAAACACAGAGTGAAAAAGGCACTTGCAGATAATATAATTCAACATAACCTCATTATGGCCACATTCACATTATATTCTATATCAACATCACAGTCAACATAAGAATCATGATCAACATTCATCC
Source organism: Torreya grandis (assembly GCA_037957365.1). Taxonomy (NCBI): domain Eukaryota; kingdom Viridiplantae; phylum Streptophyta; class Pinopsida; order Cupressales; family Taxaceae; genus Torreya; species Torreya grandis. The sequence continues at coordinate 244,128 of JARHVA010002552.1, read as the reverse complement.
TATCAACATCATTATCAACATTTGTCCTATCAGTATTAGAATCCAAATCACAGTCACGATCCATATTAGAACCAATATTAGAATAAAAACCAGTATCAAAATAATTATTAACATTAACACTAACAACATTGTCATTAGTTTCTCAATTAGAATAAACATCAGCATCATAATCGGAATCAAGATTGTTATAGACTAGATTTGCACCCTTGTGAGAGAGTTATTCAGGCTCTCTCACTTCTAGCTATAAACATGGGAACAACCTCAAGATGTGGGTGTCCTATGGTGAGGTTGAACCTCTAGGATTTTTTATGAGGCTAGTTCTTCAGGTGCTTCACTTCAACTCCTTGATTTCTACACTAAACCATACCAATGTCCAAGGAAAAGGGATAGGATGATTACTTGAAAAAAAAACCTAAGATAATGGGAGGTGATGCACCAAAAGAGAGTGATCTACTTGGTCTGTAAAAGAGTAAACTACTGATGAAGCTAAACATGACATAGGCTTATTTTGATTCTATCTCAGGGCCGTAGGTGGGGAGCTTTTGTGTGGAGGCTAAAGGAGAGCTTTATGCTTTGAAGAATAACAAAATAGGTCTATGAGAAACACTGAATTAGTAAACTTCAAAGGGAACTAGGTCACTTCATGTAATCCTGCATAAAACTAAAAGAGTCGAAAGCAAGGTGCTTAGAGAAAATGCAAGTGATGAACAACAATCATACATTTTGAAAATAAAAGAAAAAAATACACACTTCTCTGTGACCATAAACAATTTTTTTTTCCTTATATTGCTTCAAAAGAGTCTTTTACGAAGCAATTTTTGTAGAGTGATTTTATTACCAGTCTAGGGATAAATTTTTAGGCTCCAATGCCTCTATTTATAAAGAAAAGAGAAAATAAAGAAAGGGAGTAAAAAGAAGTCACGAATGGATAACACCTCTTTTTTTCCTTCCTTAATGTTCATAAATACGTCATTCCAGATCGCCGCTCAATAATATTGAGCCCCTCCCATCTTTAAGACTTTATTTGGCACATCTTAAAAGTCGTGCTATGAGCAGCTAGAATGTTTCTTCTTGGTATGACGTATTTAAGAGTCAAATGATGATTACGGGAAATGAACCATGATGAATGGGAGCCTTCATAAATTCTAGCTACCAGCCGCTCGAAATCTCTTGTGTTTATTGAACATCCTTATGCCACTTGTCCTTTACTGATTGGCCCTTTTTGCTCCAGTTGTGCCACGTTCCTTCAGACTTTTTGTCCACGTCTGTCTTTGGAAACTACCCTTCAAGATTTTCATAATGGACTTTCCCAAAGGGTAAGAGACCCTTCAGGCTTTTTGCATCTTCCATCAAATTTTCACAAATGATCCTCCCAAAGGGAAAGATGCCCTTCGAGAATTTTGAAATGGTCCTCCCGAAGGGTAATATACCCTTCAAAAAAATTACAAATGTCCACTTGGAGAAGAAAAAGCCCTTAGAGAAAGTTGAAGTGTACCTTTTGCCCAAAAAAGACCCTTCAAAATTTTGAAAATGTCCTTCAAATTTTTTGAAAAAGACTCGTCTCTTTTTAAGAACCTGAAAAGTATTACTTTTCAAGACTAAATCAGGTCTGTTAAGCACCTTTACTCATTTTGGGCTTCTGACTGCTCACAACTTATGAAGTAGTCAAGTAGTGCTCCCTGGAGAACTTGAAATACACTATTTATGAGTAATTTGGGTTTGTAAACCTAAATTAATTCTACTTGTGAAACATTTAGAAGCTAAGCACTGCTAGAAACTCGATTTGCACGGTGCCTTCAAAAAACTTGAAGTTGTCACTGTTGAAAAACCCAAAGTTCTCCCAAAGGCTTACCATTTTCTTGCCTGAAAGCTCCCTTTCCATACTTAGGTAAACTTTGACATGTGGGCCAAAAAAATGGCCAACATTTTTGGCAATTTGTAGGGAAGCATGCCTACTATGCTTGATAACCCAACTCATTTGCTTTGTTCAATCCATTGGGTGTGGAGTTGTTGCTTTTGCACAAAGCTGGCTCTTTTTGGAAATCTCCCTTAAAACAACAAGGACAATCGAAATGAAACAAATTGTGCCCATGAAACTTAGGGAAGGGAAAACATACAATTGAAAAAGATGTGCACCAGGCACTTAGAGGAAAACACAAAAGAAAATTAAAATAAGTGTATAAAAATATATACAATGGCTACAAACTCTCAATAGAAAGGCTTTAGATGAATCCCATTGATTGGGATTGGTAATACCTCTCTGTCTAATTAGGAAAGCTAGAAGGTGTTATATTATTTGCATCCATGGATCAAGTAAAGATCACTCCACAAGCTATCAAACTTGGTATGGTTGCCTAGTTTAGCCTTATTTGATTCCCATTTGAGAACCAGGTCTCCTTTCTTGAAAGTATTTGTTGTATCTCTCTTATCAAAAGCCTTCTTGACCTGAGCTTGATGTGCCTCCAATGTTTTCATTGTGTGGTCTCTTATCTCCTCAAGCTCTATGATTTCTGCCAATCTCACATTCATAGGTTCATCTTTTAGTAGCTCCAACTGATGGGCTAGCTCTACTATAGGTAGCTCAAGAGAAATGGGTAACTTGACCTCACTTTCATATACTAGAACATATGGAGAATTGCCAATAGCGAGTTTAGGAGTTACCCAGTCAACCCACAATGTTATCTTTAACTTGGTGTGTCATGTCCTCTAGTTCTCTTTCATAGTCCTCCTAATGATCCTCAACAAATTCTTATTTGTGGACTCAGCCAACCCATTGATTTGAGGACAATAGTTTGAGGAAGTACTGAGATAGATGCCCATTTTGAGAGCCCATTCACTTATTTTCAAACCAAGGAAAGCCAATGCATTATCAGATGTGATAGTGGATGGAACACCAAACCTAGTCACAATATTGTCATAGAAGTCTAAGACTGCACTTTTGTTATTTTTATTTAATGTAATGGCTTCCACCCATCTGGTGAAGTAATAAATTGTAGTAAGCACCCACTTATGCCCTGCACTTGATGGGGGGTTGATCATACCAATGAAATCCAAACCCTACTGCATGAATCGTTGCTTCACTTGAATTGGGTTGAGAGAAAGAGCTTCTAACCTTTGATTTCCCATGAAAAGAGCACATTCCTAACACTTCCCTTACCCATACGTAAGTGTCCTTGAAGAGGTTGGGCTAGTAATAACCAGCCCTCATGATCTTTGCTACAGTTGTCTTTGGGGCAAAATGACCTCCTGTAGACTCATCACGGAAATGCTCCAAAAGCTTGGCAACTTAGTCATCATCTACACACCTTAGGAGCACTCCATTGAGGTCTCTTTTAAACAAAATCTTGTCAACTAAAGCATAAGGTATGGACTGAAGTCTAAAATACCTTATTTTTGCTTTGTCCATACCTTGAGGGCACTCACTTGTTAGCAAAAAATGAGTCATATCATGGAGCTAACTAGTGTGAGATGGAGGTGTATCTGCTTGTAGGTTATCTTGTGTCACCAAGATGACCTATTTGTCTTCATGAAGATCCTCAGCCATATGCTCACATAAGCCTTTACCTCTTACTAGCTTAGTGACCTTGATCTCCATGCCATACTCCATGACTTTAGTAATCCAACTAGCTCTTTTTTTGCTCAAATCCTTGTTAAGAAGGAAGTCTCTTACTCTAAGATGAGACACATAAGGTGGATTCTATTGTTGGATAACATTGGATTGAACTTCTTGAGGCTCCTTACTGCTATAAGGACTTGTTTTTCTACAAAAGTGTATCTCACCTCATACCCTTCAAGTCCCTAGATAAAAAAATCTAATGGTTGCTCGAGTCCTTCACCGTTTCTTTGAATCAACATAGCTGATATATTATCAATATTGAAAAAATCATACAAAATGAAATCCCTTGTGAAATCAAGATTCATAAGTGTGGATGCTTGAGCAATAGCTTGTTTGATAATTTTGAATGTTGACTTGCCTTCATTTGGCCAAGTGAACACTTGGTTCTTCTTCAACATAGTAGTGATGGGTCTGAATAAACTTACAAAACCAGGGATAAATCTTCTCACAAAATTTATTTTTTTAAGGAAACTTTAGAGTCCCTTTTTATTCTTGGGTAGGGATAAGACCAAGATGGCACTTATTCTCTCAAGATCAATCAACATCCCTTCCTTTGAGATGATGTGGCCCAATAGCTAGCCTTCATGCATGACAAACACACACTTCTTGGGATTCAATGAACTCCCATACTCTCTGTACCTTTTGAAAATCAACCTTAGGTGGTCCATGTGTTTGCTAGCATTTTTGGAGAAAATTGTGATGTCATCCAAGTATACCAGCACTATTTGGTTTAACAGCCCATGGAAAGCCATGTCCATGGCTCTTTGAAAGGTAGAACCATCATTTGATAGACCAAAAGGCATATTTTGGTATGCATATGTGCCCCATTTGGTAGTGAAGGCAGTCTTATACTGATCTTCATCCTTTACTCAGACTTGGGTTTAGCCAAAAAAACCATCCAACAAGGAAAAACATTCTGAACTGGCAACTACTTGAAGGAGCTGCAACATGGATGGCAAGGGATAGTGATCTTTCAAGGAGACTTTGTTCAAATCTCTAAAATACAAGTAGAGCCTAATCTCCCCACTCTTTTTTCTTACAGGCACCAAGTTGGCTACCCATGATGAGTGCTTGATGGGAAAGATGATCCTGGACTCGATCAACTTGGTTAGTTCCTTCTTCATCAGCTCCTCAATCTTGGAGTTAACTAGATTTTACTTTTGCCTTACATGCTTGGCATTGGTCTCCAACTCTATGGTGTGTTGGGCTAGTTTAGGATCAAAAACTTTTGGGTCGCTATACTCCCAAGAAAAAAATATCTGCATACTCTTAGAAAAGTGCTATGAAAGCATGCCTCTCAGCCTTGCTACTTACCTTCCCCAGCTTGAGAAGTTTGTCCTTGAAGATGAGGACTCGCTCATAGTTTTCCTCATTAGTAGACATTACTGCCTTCTCTTTTCTCATATGGTCTTCTTCATGAAAAAGGCCCTCAAGTGTAACCAGACCCTTAGAAAGTTTGTTTAACTTCAGTTGAACAACCTGATCCTTATATTGATGTTGCCATTTAGCTTGGTTAGAGGAGAAGAATTCAACTTCCTACTGCAAGAAACAAATAATTTTCTCGTCACTCTCAAAAACTTACCAATGGGCTTCAATAACTGGCATTAACGACCTCACCAACACCTTGACATGTGGTTAAACCTTCATCTCTTTCAGCTCACTTGGAATGTCAAATTGAGCTCCTATGATTGCCAACTTGTCAGCATGTTGGTTTTAATCTCTTGAGACAACTTGAATGTTAAAGGCTTCAAAATATTCAATTAGGTCCTACACTCTATTTTTGTAGGACCTCATCAAAGAAATCTTTTTGACATTCAAGCCTCTGACTTTGTTAACTATGAGCTCACTGTCTCCATAAGCTCACAGTAGTTTGATTCCTCTTTTGGTGTCCTATTGAAGGCCATGGATCAAGCCTTCATATTTTGTTGCATTTGAAGAGCAACTAAAATGAAATCTATAAGAAAATAAAAGCTTGTTCCTTGAGGATGAAACCAACATTTCCCCAACACCTATGCCATTCTTGCTCTTTGAGCCATCAAATAATAACTTTCATAAACCATTAGGATCTTATTTAGATCTAATGAGTGACGACATGGGTTGATTCTCTTCATGCAATAGGTAGACACCCATGTCTTTTTTCTCAACACCCTCCAAAGGGTTGAAAAATTATTTATCTCCCCATAACTCATCCAAGAACAAGTCTAGAACTTCTTTAGGATGAGTATTCAGTGGTTGGCCAATCGTAAACTCATCCTCATCAAGGATGGTACAATTGAGGCTTATATTATTTGGTTGATGGGGTTCAATATGAAATTGTGCCATGAATTCAACCTTGATTGAAACCTTAGTCCCATACCTTGTTTTGAATTCCATGTAAGACCAATCTACCACAAGGTCACCCCCAATCTTGGTTGTAAACTTTCTAGAAAGACACAAGGCAAAGCGAGGAATGATATCTAGAATCAATGTGTCTTGCACTATGGATACACTATGACAAGCATTTAAGGTTAGGTTCAAATTTATAATGATGCCTGATGGCTTTGTGGAAGAACCATCAAGTTACAGGACTCATTTAGTATGAGGCTTATACTTGAGGTTCAACTAGTCAGCAATAGACTTTGGCATAACTGAGGTATTGGCCCCACTATCCACCAAGCAGTTGTGCATCAAGGAATAGCCAATGATCAAAGAGATGTAGAAAGGGGGGGCTTGGTCACAATACTTGACCCTTCTCCCACATGACTCTTGACTGTATTAATGAGGACTTCAGCTGCCTTGCTTGGTTACTTACTTGTAGCTGTAGTAACACCTATCTTGGACAATCCTTCTTGTAGAATGTCTACTTGGCTAGGCAGGGAAAGCATGTCTCACATCGGCACACTCATGTTGGATTTCTTAATTTGCTCCATAATGTTGATTTGTATACCACCAAATTTTACCTAAACTTTGGGAGCTATTGTTGTTGGCTTTGTCAATGAAGGAGCGGTGAAAATAGGTTCTTTGAAAGATCCCTAATTATCACCCATATTTCTTCTCTTAAATCTTGTATTTTCTGAAATGAAGATGTAAGCTAGATTGGGAGTGGCCTGATGATTGGATGCATAACACTTCTCTGTCTCATTAATGACCATTAAGGCCTCTGACTAGTTTAATCCTTGATTTGAGCCTTGCTCTTGTGGAGGTTTCTCTTGTCTCGTCATTGTGGGTACCTTCGTGTTTTAAGTCATAAGAGCCTGGTTGTATCTCTAAGTAATAACTTACTGTCATTGATCATTAAATGCCTAATTAGAGCCATTAGTTGAGACAATTGATTTCTCAAAAGAATGATTTCATGGCATTATCCCCTCAGCTTCCTGAGCCACATTATTCTGAACTAAGATCAAAGAGTTGGAAGGGCCTGCAACATTCAGATTGTAATTATGCTATCTAACATAGTTAGGCTACCCATGTCCCTAGAAACTTCCTTTGTAGGGTGGCCTATTTGCTTGATAAGGTTGTTGTTGAGGCTGATATGGAGCTTGATAAATCTTGTTGTAAGCTTGCCTCTTGACATTGACCACATAATTTCCTAAAGATTGGAGCTTGTTCTTCAATTTCAAGTAATTCCTCTGCTCTTGAGAGTCATTGGATCTGTTAGTAGAGGCCTGCTCTTACTTAGGTGAAGGTAAAATAGCAATGATTGGAATTGGATGTATAACATCGAGTGGAGGAATGACTGTAGGAGGTGGTTTGATCTCTGGAAAAAGAGGCATTAGAGGTTTGGGAGTAAGCTTACTAGCCTGAACCAGGTAATTCTCTACCTTGATGTCCACTTCATATGCATCTAACAGTATGTCTTCTCCCATAGACTAGATCATTACAACTATGTCATTGTTGAGAGCCTTCAAGTAATATAAGAAAGCAAAGTTTGAAGATGGTCTAACAGAGGCTAGGATTCTATCCCATGCCTTCTAAAATTTTGTATTGAAATCTTGCATGACTTCATGAGGAGCTCTCTTGATGGTGGTCAGCTGCTTTGCAAGTGATATGTGGTCACTCTTATCTATAAATATTTTACACAGGGATGCTCCCAGCTCATCCCATTAGTGGATAGAATTAGGAGCAAGACCCCTATACCAGTCTAACACCTTTTATTTGAAGGACATCTAATATCTTAACAACCACATTCTCCATCGTGATATTGTGAATGTTGCAAAATTTGGCTATGTCCGTTATGTGCTCATTATGAGTTACAACTTGCTCTCCTGAGTAATAAGAGACACTTTTGAGAGATGCTATTGGCATAGGATCATAATATGGTAATTTTAAATGGGTTTGGTCACTAAAGCCCACAAAAGCTCTTTGAGAAATCATAGTAGCAAGAGGGGCTGATAAAGATCTTCTTGCATAGGTATACTTTATGACTGGTTTAAAAGGATAGCTTCTTACATAAGGGTGAGTATGGGAAAACCTTAACCTTCTTTCTAAGTTTAAAGGTAATTCAATAAAATCAAAAGGAATACCTATAAAAGTCAATCTTGTAGTCACCTTTGGCATGAAAGACAACTACTGCTCTGCCATCAGATAGCTGGGTATTCTTTAGAGTCACAAGATGTTGAAGGATGAAAGCTACCATTGCTGCAAACTGATCAAAATAGCATCAAATTTGACCAATATTCCATAAAAATGAAATTGAAATGGTAGTTGTCCCATCGGATGTGCCAGAACTATTATAGATTGGATTTGCACCCTTGTGAGAGAGTTTTTCAGGTTCTCTCACTTCCAACTATAAGCATGGGCACAACCTCAGGATGTGGGTGTCCTATGGTGAGGTTGAACCTCTAGAATTTTTTATGAGGCTAGTTTCTCAGGTGCTTCACTTCAAATCCTTGATTTCTATACTAAACCATACCAATGGCCAAGGAAAAGGGGTAGGAGGATTGATTGAAAAAGAAACCTAAGCTAATTGGAGGTGATGCATCAAAAGAGAGTGATCCACTTGGTCTGCAAAAGAGCAAACTATTGATGAAGCTAAATATGATGTAGGCTTATTCTAGTTCTATCTTAGGGCTGTAGGTGGGGAGATTTTATGTGGAGCTTGAAGGAGAGCTTTACGTTCTGAAGAATAACAAAATAGGTCTATGAAAAACACTGAATTGGTAAAATTCAAAGGGAACTAGACACATACACTTCACACAATCATCTATAAAACCAAAAGATTCAAAAGTAAGTTGCTTAGAGAAAATGCAGGTGATGAACAACAATCATACATTCTGTAAATAAAACCAACAAAAGCACACTTCTTTTTGACCAAAAATAAAAAAGTTTCCCTTATATTGCTTCAAAAGAGTCTTTTACAAAGCAATTTTTGCAGAGTGATTTTATCACCAGTCTGGGGATACATTTCTAGGCTCTAAGGCCTTTATTTATAAAGAAAAGGGAAAAAATAGAAAAGGAGGAAAAAGAAGTCATAGATGGTTGGCACCTCCTATTGTCCTTCCCTGATTTTCATAAATGCACCGTTCCAGATCATCACCCAATACTCTTGAGCCCCTCTCATCTTTAAAACTTTCTTTGGCGCATCTGAAAAGTCATGCTGTGAGCAGCTAGAATGTTTCTTCTTGGCATGATATAATTAAGTGTCGAATGATGATTAAGAGCAATGAACCATGGTAGATGGGAGCCTTCATAACTTCCAGCTACCAACCGCTTAGACTCTCCCATGTTTATTGAACATCCTTTGCCACTCATTCTTTACTGATTGGCCCTTTTTGCTCTAGTTGCGCCACATGGTAGCCTTTCATTCATTAATCATGATTTTAGAATTGTCAGACCAAGCTTAAGTTGAGCCCTTGGAGAATTTTGATTTACTCTATGTAGAGTAATTCAGGTTCTTTGGCCTCTCTAACTTTGAATTTTACCAGATAATTTACTTAAAAATCCTTTTAATTAGAATACTTTGAGAAACCCGATTTGCACTATGCAGAGTAATTTGGGTTCTCTAAGCCTACTTACTTCATGTTTATCTATCTTGACGTCTTCTCACTTTGCTGCTTCCTAATTATTAAGAATTCAGGGTTTTCAAACCTGATTACTTTCAATGGCTAGTCACTTATCCTGATTTTGATGTCCATTGGCTTGTCATTTCCTTCGAACACTTGGTCTCGGGCTTCTCTCTTGGATTATTTATTTTGAACAAATCTTCAGAAGGAATTGCTTTTGATAATTTGTTTAAAGGAATTTCTTCAAACTTTTTGTCCACATCTGTCTTTGGAAGCTACCCTTTGGGCTTTTCATAATGGACTTTCCCGAAGGGTAAGAGAACCTTCAGGATTTTTGCATGTCCCCTCAAATTTATGAAAATGATCCTCCCTAAGGGAAATATACCCTTTGAGAATTTTGAAATGGTCCTCCTGAAGGGTAACATACCCTTCAATAAAATTGCAACTATTCACTCAGAGAAGAAAAAGCCATTCATAAAAGTTGAAGTGTAATTTTTGCCCTAAAAAGGCCCTTCGGCATTTTAAAAATGCCATTCGAATTTTTTGGAAAAGACTCATCTCTTGAAGGACCTGAGAAGTATTACTTTTCAAGACCAAATCAGGTCTGTTGAGTACCTTTACTCATTCCAGGCTTCTGACTACTCACAACTTATGAAGTAATCAAGTAGTGCTCCCTAGAGAACCTGAAATACACTATTTATGAGTAATTTGGGTTTGTAAACCCAAATTACTTCTACTTATGAAATATTTAGAAGCTAAGCATTACTGGAAACTTGATTTGCACTATGCCTCCAAAAAACTCAAAGTTATCACTACTGGAAAGCCCGAAGTTCTCCCAAAGACTTACCATTTTCTTACCTAAAATCTCTCTTTCCATACTTAGGTAAACTTTGACATGTGGGCCAAAAAAATGGCCAATAAGGATCTTATAACATTGGATATGCCCTTTCAACATATCAATTTGAATACATCAATGATCCTTCCATAGTTTTTGAGGAAGTTTCCTTTATAATTGAAGTGATTTCTCATAGTAGTCTCTACAAGGATTGTGTAGCTTTTAATCCTTCCATTAGTATCACCCTTGATATCACATAAACCATCCTATCCTATATCTTGACATCCAATCACTCACACCCTTTGATTGGGACCAAAAAATCACATAGCATTGGACTTATTGCATAGCGACATATCATTGGCATAATTTATGGGGATCCAAAACAACATTTTAAATAAAAAATCAAATCTCTAGTGAAATCTTGTTTGAGGTGCTAGAGAATAATGAAAATCAAAATCTTGGAATTATGAAATCAAAGTTCCCTAGTGAAACCTTTTTTGAGGTGCTAGAGGATAATCAAAATCATAGAAATCGAGAAGAAAATTTATCTAGTGAAACCTTGTTTGAGGAACCAGGGAATAATGACAATCAAAAGTCACCATCCTTCAGTGAAACCTTGTTTGAGGCACTGAGGGACACTCAAAATCAAAATCAAAACAATCAACAAGACTCTGTTGGTGAAAACATCTTGTAGACATCAATATTGAACAAATAAACTCTATATTTTTATGAAGAAATCATTGAAGTCAATATCAGAACAATCGACAATCCAAAGATCATTCAAATTGAAATAACTCTCAGGCCTAAGGAGTAGAAAAATCTTGTGGCCCTATTGAGAGAATTTTTAGAGATATTTGACCCCCAACTCCAAAGTCTTGTCATAATTTTAACATACAGAGTCATTAATGATGTGTGTGATTGTTAATCCCTATTTCCCTTTGTCCCCCAATAGATATACATCCATTTACAATTGTGTCCTTCATCCAAATTCTATATCACCCCTATCAAATTAGATATTTTATCCAATACCTATCCTAATTTACTCTCATTGGAAACACTCTCTTTCATAGAGGCTAGAAAGACACCTTGTTTAGAGGTTTAGGGGAAGCAGAATCAACAATCAATAAAAATCACAACATCAGTGATGTTCGCATCTACAACAAGATTCTAGTCGAGAAGCTATCTAGAGTGGGTATGGGCTAGAGAATCAAAGGATCAACATTGTGCATCTCTTAATCCTCCATTGAGTTGAGATGTTAAAAAATAAAATACAAAATTTAAAATAAAAAAATCAAGATCAAAAATTGAAAGAGAAAGATAAATAATTCATTCAATAGTGAAAACCATGCTTATGGCACTTTGGGCAAGATCCATGATGAAAACTAGATTTATGGTGTCACACGTAAATAATAAGTTGTTTGAAATTACATTAGCACTTAGGGTAAGCCCCATCTACATATTTATCCATTCTATTCAATCCATTTTAGCCATCCAATCCTATCCAAATTCCTCATCCTTATGCATCCTATCATGCCCATCTCTATTCCTATGCTGACCTTGATAATGAAGTGGAAGTAGTTTTGAGTCTTCTTTTGGGAAACATCTTGGTATATCTTTCGAAGGGTACTTCAATGGATAGAAAATTTATTCCCATAAGACAATCCTTGAAGATCCCTAATCCATTCTTAGTCGTCATTCCCCATCCTTTTCCATCTTATTCCATCCATCTTAGTCATTCAAATCCTTGTTCGTCCTAATGTCTAACAACATTATAAATCCCTTCAATCCCATCCATTTATTACATCTCCCATCTTTATGATAGAACATGTTTCTCATTTGCTAGTGACCCCCTTGTATATCATAAAATTCAAAAATTTAAAAACATTAGAAAATCACAAAATCCTTATAAATAAGAAACATGCCAAAATCTCCAAGAGAGATATAAAGCCACAAAATCCAAAAACATTTGTCTTATCTTAAAATCTGCTCAAAATCCTTAATTAAATAATTTCAATCACCATTTAATGTATTTTTTCAAAATAAACCCTATTTGGGGAAACTCAAATCCTCCATCTAATTCCAATTTGCAACTTTCACCCTATTTGGAGAAAATCAAAGCATGCACCTTAGTTTTGGATTTTTTTTCCAATCCATCCCCTTGCATGCATCATTACTTGGGGGCACTATACAACTATCAATATTATTGAGCCTTAACACATGGATATTTTAAATGATAAGATGCTTTTTATTCTTTTTGTTTACGAGTTTGTGTGTTTTTGCTTGCTTGTTTGTTTGATTTTCCTGTTATGCTTTGACTCAGTTTATATGCGTCAATAGGGTAATCAAGTTTTTTCCATATCATGGTGATTTCTTGCACTTATACTCAGTTCCATACATTAGCATACATCAACAATGTCATCTTGTTTTTTTCATATCATAGTGCGTTTGAGTTATTTGGCTGTTGGATCGGGAGTCAATCCTTAAGCACATTATGGCTAGGTCATCATGATGTTTTATATTATGGTGCATACCATCATGTGCTTTGAAAAAAATCAAGGGATTTAGGCTCATATACAATGTCTTGTGAAGAGAAAACATCCCCTTAAAAATAATCTATTATTAAATTAAATCATTTAGGTTATCTTTGACCACATCCCATCATATCTCCCTCTTTGACATTTGTCCACATCGGATCAAATCAAGTTTTATATTCTTCATCATTCCTCATCACATTCCTCCATTTTTGGGACAACTACATTGGCCTGAGGTCCATTTGGACTATGTAGGTAGTGCTTAGTCACATGGCATTCCTAAAGTCATCTTGACCATCATCACCATCATTTTTATACTTTTATTCAACATCTAATTCTTCTAACTAATAGTTGTTATCACGACCTACATCTGTAGACATCAGTTCACCATGTCCCATATTTATCCAATTCTCTCCTAGTATAATCACATCATTATTCAATCATTACCACATCATTCTTCAATTATTATTTTTCATTTAACTTTGGGGCATCCTTGTCTACCTAATTTTTTGTGAATTCTTTATTATTTGAAAGTTTGTTATACTATTCACACATACATTTGTGTCAACCTATCAACTTTATTTCATCCATAAATGTGATCATCTCATCCTTAATCCATGAAATAGGTTAAATCCTTGATCTATGCTTGCCAACTAATCAATTAATTAGTTTACTCATTGATCAAATCTTTCCTATTTAGGGAAAATCAATCAATCCACCCTAGCTAGGATAATTCCATCAATCAGGGGTCTAGTCTAACCTTACAACTTTCTCCTTGTTTGGGGAAAGTAAAAAAATACAACCCATTATTTTGGGATGTGTTTTTATAAATTCCACCATGGTTTGAGAAAATTAATCTATCATTCTCAGCAATCAAAGCATGCAAGCACTAGTCCAAGTGGGTTAATTTTATCCATGGGTTAATTTCATTCATTTTCATCATATCTTACATCACCTTATTTTTTGTGAGCCCATCCACATCCTTCATCCCTGCATGTTCTCTCAAGGAGGAATCATCCATCACATTCTTTATTTCATCATCTTCTAGTTTCGTCCCCTACCTTTTTTTAGTTCTTTTCTTTAAAAAGTTTCTACTCCACTCATCGTGTCTCAAAATGCCTTCTCAAATAGGGGTATATGTAGACACCTAAAATTGGACACATTGTGTCAATTTTATCTATTTGCATTAAAATTATTTTAAATCCTAATTTCTTTGTCTAACGAGTCTTCTATCAACCATTCACCCCTACTCAATTGATCACTTCCTTTTCCCAAAATTATCATCACATTACATTAGTTAATTAATCTCAATTAATTAGATAATCTTATTCTAAAATAAAATTATGGAATGCACAATTAATATTTTTTAAAAATCATTGAATCTTATTGTCCATCTCAACTTCATGACATCATCCCCTTCTTCCATAAGCCAAGTCAATGAAAGGTTTTAAGTGTGTAAGCAAGGTCTCTTACACACTCCAAAATTCTCATAAGTGGGTTTCTTGCACATCCTCTTACACGCTTCATCCTTCTTCTTACACATTTCATCTTCCTCATCATGGAGATATAGGACTGATTTTTATCCATTGATATTCATCTTGATCCAATGGTCTTCATTCATTAGCCAAGTAATTGGATTCCTCCTCATTCCAACATGACCAACAAGTGCAACGGAGCTCTTCCAAATCCTCAATCCATCATTCATTAAACATAAAAAATTGCTCATCAAAATCATCCATAGTGCAAGGGGAGATGTTTCCAAAATGACTATGTGACTTTGACAATGACCTCAAGCTATATATTTGGGCTAATTAAACTTGTACTCAGGTAATAGAGAGACATCCAAAAGGAAAAGGTAAAATTTTATTATTTATTTTCTATCATGATTGTTTATGCTCTTTCTTGATTGTTCTAAATTCAAGGACATGCACTTAGATTTTAGGTTGTATGCATTTCATTTCAATTTCATACTAACAAGAAACGAACTCTGTCGTACTCATGTGTTTACACCAACAAAATATTTAAAATGTGGTTCAAGTTTGTTTCCAGCAATGACAAATGAAACCATATCCTCACCTAAGATTTACCTCATATAAAAGAATCACCATTTTGACAAGCTATTCCAAGACATAACAATTAATTTAAATTGATAAAACATTTAAATGGTACCATGACTTAACACAACCAACAAAAATAACTAAAAAAAACCTTGAAAAACATTGTCACATCCATTTTGCCTAAGAACTACCAAGGTTATAGGTAGGTATTTTCCTAATGGACCTTGTATAGGACTGTTGGGTGAATATTTTGTCGTCAACTAACTGATGACAAAATGGGTATATCAACCACAGCATAGGGAGATTTACACCACAAAAAATATGGGTTTATCAGATCTGGACGAAGTAAATCTCTCCTCTCATCAAGGAGAGGTTCCCTATAAATACTTACACGCAGGATGTATATAATTAAGCAGAAAATAAGACATGGGTGGTATCATAGCATTTACTTCTCTTTTTTCAGAAGTAATGTATAAAGAACAAAAAAGGGAAATCCTAGTCTGCAGCCAACAACATTCTTCTTCTTTCAGGGATGGTATTAAATAGAGAGCAAAAAATCACCTGAAGTGACGAAGTTCACAAGAACACTTACGTAAGCACAAAGTCTTTCGTAGTCTCCTTCACCGATTCGAAACAAGTAAAATCGTAGAGTAAAGTGAAGCACAAAGTCTTCACGTGAAACTACAAAAGATAATTGAATCTCAAAGATAAAAGTAGCACAAAGTCTATCTTCTACCTTCCAGAAATGCTCTAAGATAATACTAACACATCCACTTTGCTTATTAAATTAGATAAATAAGATATTACTAAGAAAAAAGACATAAGAACTATTTCTTAAATAACACAGACAATCTCAACACAAAGTCTGAAATAACCTGCTTCTCATTCATTCAACAAAATATGATTTACAAATTTGAGCACAAAGTCTCAAAAAATTACTTCAATTTCAGTAGAGTGTTTGCTATATATTTTTTCAAGATCTTTTACAAATGAGGTCTCCACTATATATAAGGAGAAAATCCTCAAAAAGAGAAAATAAAATAATAAAATATATAAAATATCTTGGTCAAATATGACTCATCTTTGACTTTTAAATATTTTTCTAAAATATTTACATGTAATTACATAGTTCAAAATTGCATGCACTTTGCACAAAATAGAAGTGTGTAAGGAGAGAAGAAGAAAGAAGAGAAGAAAAAAAATTCAGTTCTTGCTACCAGATTTCTTCATATGTGCATCGAACATAGTGATAGATACCTAAATTCCTATGCTGTCTGGTGCAGTTGTGTTCTTAGAGACGATTCTAGCTCTGATCAATGCGTCTTTCAATGCTATGACGGCTTTAGCATGGCCAGTTAACCTAGATTTTAGATTCTCCAAGGTTAACTGAGCATCCAGAATGTTGTCCACTGAAGACATTGAGAAGAATTTTTTTTCAAAATCTTTCTGAATTATTTCCTTAAAATTTTGAATCATCTCTTCTGCCGAAAGGAACTGATCGTCCTTAGAGGTTAAGTCGCATGGTAGCTCTTCTAATTTATTCAGTAGGCTCAGGTCACTCTTCTCACTAGCTTCTTTGAAAGCTTTAAGATTATCAATTAAGTCTTTGAGTACCTGGATTCTAAAGGTCAGTGACTCCTTGATCTCAACATAGAAGTCCTTATTGGAGATGACATCGATAGATATTAGGGTGCTCTTCTTGAGATCTTTCATTTCCTTCCATCTGCTGAGATCTTTTTTCAGGCTATCAATTTCCTGAGAGATAAGGGAGACAAAATCATCTACCTGTATTTTAATCTTCTTCATTTTTCTTGTCTTTTTTGCTACTTTTGTAAGCAGAGAAACTCCCTAAGTATGCATCTTTTCAATATAGTTTTCCAGTACTTTCCCTTTCAAATAAGTATTTTCTGCTTTTTGAATGACTGAGTCATCCATGGAGAAGGCCTCTAGAGTTGCTGCTTCAGAAAGAAGAGTGAACCTTTTAATTACTGTCGTTAGTTGCTTTGCTTTAGCCTTGTAATAATCCTTCATCTCTTTCTCTCTGTCAAATTTTTGGACCATGATGTCCATAGCCGATTGAAGATCGCTTTTTACACCTTCATGAGTAACTTTGCCAAATTCAACACGAGAGATGGAATAGCTGCTCATCTCGAAACCTTCAAGGGTCGCGTCTTATGGAGGCTTGGCAATTTTAAAAAAAAATTGTCCCTTTTCTTCGACCAATTTGGAGAGGATTCTTGGCCTCTTAAGAGTTTTTGCTTTCACCGGCACTATTTTGCCAAAGTCAAACTCATCTGGGGAGATGGCCATCTTCTTTCTTTTTGGCATGAAAAAAGACATCTAAGGCGAGAGAGAAGTGCCTTTTGTGGCAATAGTTGTCTCTGTTGGTGTTACTGTAGCAGCTTCTACACTGCTAGTGGTGACAGTAGTTGTAGTCAAAGTAACTGGTAAAACTGCATCGACTAATGATTCTGGCTCGAGTGCAGGGCTTGCTGGCAAGTTGAAAGAAGGAGACAATAGACTTGGAATAGATCCAGAAGAGTGAGGAGAACTTCCAGAAGGGCCCTGAGGATCACCAAATATGACCCTGAAAGGAGAAGCGGCTTTGAAAGAGGGAACATTGATAAGAGAGATGGGAGAAGAAGGAACCACATGAGACTGAGGGGGAAAGGAGTTACGCTCTTGCTCAGCTGCGCTTGTTCTTGTGAGAGCGGAGACCCATCACTTGGTTGCCCTGACGACTGATCATCTATCTCTATGGGCTGAGCTGCCTGTGCCTGAGGGCTCTGTTCTTTGGTTCCTTTCGCCGTTGCTTCAGGCTCTTTGGTGGTCTTAGACTTCTTAGATACAAAGATGATTCTAGGCTTGTGAGGCTTAGAAGGAGAAATGACATCACCTTTATTTTTAGTTCTGTTCTCTACTTTCTTCTTTGATTTTGCCTGATATTCAGCCTCTGAACTTGTAACAAATTCCCTCAGGGTGATTCTTTTGGCTGCTAACCAATCATTGGTGTTAGCCAATATTAGTTCAAATTTTTTTCTCAGAGAAGTCAGCTCCTTCTGAGACCACTGAATTGGAGGGAGAGGAGAACCAGCAACTTTTTCTGCCAGATGCCTGCTATTGATGATGCTCTCATCATCGATTAGACCAGAAGAAATCTCTGTAAGCCTGAGATATTCAATCTGCTTCAGTGTCAGCCAACAATAGTCTATTTTCCTAATCTCCTCAACTGTCCTCAGGTTTATCCAGATATCCTCAATCATGGGTTCATGGAACTAAGTTTTTATTCTGATCTTCTCCTTGACTCCCCTGTAGTCAAATTTTTTCCATCTTTTGAATGGCTTTAAAGTAACCATCTGTATTTCAGTTTCCATGACCTTGGCTTTAGTTGATGTTGTGACGAAATACCTGCCAATTTCAATTAGAAACTTGAAACCTGGTCTCTTTAGTTCCATCTGTCTAGTATGCATGACAACCAGTTGTCGACAAAGTTTCATTAAAACTAATTTATCTGAAGAGAACTTGGGGAGCATGTAGGGGTAGCCTTGATAAAAGCCGAATCGAAGATAACAGAATGTGGTGAACTGAAGGAACATGCATCTGTAATCATTGACCACTATCCAGGCCTCGTCTGATATTTTTTTTTGCTTGAGTTGTGGATCGAAGAGACATAAAAACATGGCAAAAAAAGCATCATTTACTCTTTTAAAATGATGGGTTGACCCTTGAAGCGTCAGCTGAGGATAATATGAGTAGATCGGGATAGTCTTTCTATCTCTTTCAGTAGTTAATCTCGAGAAAGATCGCATTGCGGCAGCTATATAAACCAGGTACGAAGTCATGTAGAATTTGAAAGAAGTATGTACTTTGATTAATTGCTCATAGAGGGCATTGCTGATTTGCTCTCCCCAAAAGATGGCTTGCTTGCCCTGGAGGATGATCTTGATAAATGGATACATCCATTTATGAAACTATGAAGAAGATGGGAGGCCCTGTACTCTGCTGAGAAGGGTGATCAAATCACTAACTTCTTCGATGAAATCGCTCCTAGAGAAGTTTCGTGGCCATCTAGATAAGTTTGTTCTGGAGGACTTTAACCACTTATAGTTCATAACTTTTTTCACCCTCTCAGGGTCTTTATCATATTCCTTCTGTGTGTCTCTGAAGTCAATTTAGGTTACTTCAGTGGCTGAAGGGCACATGAAAATTTTGTCGATGAATTCAGGGTCCAACTGAATCACCATGTTACCGCTGGCATCTGAAATCGACCTGGTCTCTTTATTGTAGAAGTGTGCACATTGAAAGACAAATTCGATATGATGCGCAGCTATCAGAAAGGCAGCCACCAAGTGGATGTTACTATTGACAATCCTCTTCATTCCGGTGCTTGCATTCATTGCCTTTGTCCGTGCTAAAAATTTGGCCATGTCCACGTGGCTGATCTTAGTGTCTCAGATATCATCAACCTTGGATGTGACAAAAGTGAGGGAGAGGATGCCCTAATACTTATATTTCATCATTTTTTCCTTCTTGAGAGACACTTTTGTCATCAAGAATGATCTCGATCGGATGGGAGTAGATGTGCAAGAGTTCGCTGATTGAACTGCAGTCATGATTACAGCAATTAGGAGAGAGATGACAAATAGAGAAAATGCATTCTGAGCGATTATGACCATGAAGGTCACTTAAATAGGTCAGATCGAAAGAAGGAGCAAAAAATGAGGAAGAAAGGAAAAGAAAAGGATAACTCGAAAAATTCTCGAGAGTTAAGAAAATTCGAGGGAGAGATGCACAAGCGACAAAATTTGCCGCCCCTGCATGCTGAGATAAAAGAGTGTAAGGGCGGTGAAATTTGTTGCCCTTGCAAAGACGGGCTATATAGGCGGTGAATTTAGTCGCCCTTGCAGACTGAAGGAAAAAAAAGGGGTAAGGGTAGCAAAATTTGTCGCCCTTGCAAGGGGGTCACAGGGGCGGTGAAAATCACCGCCCTTACAAGGAGGGTAGGAAGAAAAAGAAAGGGCGGTGAAAATTGCTGCCCTTTCAGAGAACTATTTCTCAGTTGAATACATGGGCGGCAAATTTTGCCGCCCTTAAGGCTAAACGCAAGCTAGGAAGAGGGAAGAGAAAAACCGCGGGTGAGAGAGAGAACAACGCCCGCAGCAAGGTGGAGAGGAATCCCGCAGGCAGGAGGGAAAGATAAAAGAAAAACAAAAAACAACTAACACTAAGCAAAAATAGGAAAGAAAAAGAAATAAATGCCAAAAATAAAATCTACCTGAGAAATCGCGCATACCATGAGGTTGAATCTGCTAAAATGCACTTTAACTCGTTAGCTGGGTCGCTCAGGCGCAAGAAGCAGGAGGAGAGGAGGAAGCAATGAAAAAAAATAGGCTCAAATCGACTTATATGGGGTGAAAAACCCATCCCAACAACCCACTGTGCGCGATCATAAATGCTGTGCACGATTACCGAGACATGTAAGGGCAGCAAAATTTGTCACCCTTGCATGCCAGAGTGCAGGGGCAGAAAAATTTGCTGCCCTTGTAGGGAAAAGTGTAGGGGCATCAAAATTTGCTGCCCTTACACAAAAACAAAGGGAATGCAGAGGCGGCAAAATTTGTCGCCCCTACAGGGAAAGGAAGAAAAGACTAATTTTTAGAAGAGGTAGTCTGAAAAGGGGACTTAGTTCTCAAAACGTTTCGAGACCGTAATGGCCTTCACTTTTTGAAAAGACGTGTTTCGCGAATTTCATAAGTTCTAGGTAGACCAAGACAAGAACGAGAAAAATTTGCCTCGAGAACAAACTTAGAGAGACAAAAGATGAAACGGATAAGTTTCGTAGGGGGTTGTTCCCAAAAATGAGCTAAGCTAATTTTGAAAACAACTGCTAGCTTCTGTTAGAGAACTTTCGCTAATCAAATAGATTAGCAGAAGTAGAAACTAGTCTTTAAGTGCCTTCATCCAAGCCATTGGGCTACGGAGTCAAGCTAAAAATGAAAAAAGAAATAGACAGAACACAAAAAACTGTACATATATACAAATGAACTTCTTCAATTCTTAAGGATTGAACAGCTTGAGATGCTGTCCACTGTGAGGTAGTGCAAATGGTGTTTCATCTTGGTACTCTAGCAAGAAGCTGGCCTCACCACAAAGCTCTCGAATGGTGAACGGGCCCCTCCATAGGGAATCAAATTTACCATGCATCCCTTTTAGTTCTCGCCTCTTGTCCCATAACAAGACTTAATCTCTGACTTGGAAATCGCAAACTTTAACTTTCTTATCAAAGAGAGCCTTCACCCAATTCTGATGTTCTTTGATCTGATCTACTACCATGGTTCGACGCTCGTTCAGCTCGTTTAGACACATGATTTTTTTGTCAACTGAGTTTTCAAAAGTTGAGTCTTCGATTGCTTTAGTTAGCCTGAGTGCTGGTAGTTCAAGGGTGATAGGAATTTCTGCATTCAATCCATACAAAAGCTAAAAAGAGGACATACCGATAGCCCTTTTGGGTGTTATTCTATCTGCCCACAAAGCATCATACAAAGCTTTATGCCATGCTCTCTGATTGTCATCCACTAATTTCTTGATAATAGTGACCAAATTTTTGTTACTCGATTCTGCTTGGCCATTTTTTTGAGGGAAATAATCTGAGGTATGAGATAACATAATCCCATAACCAAAACAAAATTGAGTAATTTCATATGAGGAAAAACAAGCCACATTATTTGTTATAATTTTAAGCAAAACTTCAAACTGAGAGATGATATTTTTTTTGAGAAAGTTGCATACCACTTCAGACATAGCATGTCTGGTCGGGATGGCCTCTACCCACTTAGTAAAATAATCTATTGCTGTGAGGACATAATCATGTCCAGCACTTGAAGATGGGTTGACTACTCCAATTAAGTCAATACCCTACTGCTGAAATGGTTCCTCGATCACAACCGGCTTGAGGGGCAAAGCAGGCAGTTTAGGCTTTCCAATGAATTACTGATATAATTCACATCTACGCACTCATTTGTAGGCATCTTGAAACAACATGGGCCAATAATACCTTCCTCGTAAAATTTTATGTGCCATCACCGGTGCAGAGAAATGTCCTCCACAGGCTAAATTGTAGAAAGATTTTAAGAGTCTTTTTTGTTAAACTTTGTCAACACAACGAAGAAATGCCCCGTCCAAGTTTCTCTTGTAAAGACCATTGTCTCATAAAACATAACCCACTACTTTCAATTTAACATTGTATTTCTCTTTAAAATAAAAATGAGCGGGACACTCACTATATGTCAGAAAATGAGCAATGTCAGAATACCACATCAGTAGTGGCAACAAAGAGAACCATAGGCACGCCTTCGATCTCTACTTCACTTTCTGCCTCACCTGGAATGTTGTTGGTGATCAACTGACAGAGACCCTTCCCTCGTACAAGCTTAGTTGATTTGATGTCAAGATCAAACTCATGAGTCTTGGCGATCCAGTTACCTCTCTTCATACCAAACTCTTGCTGAGTCAAAATAGATTTTATTGTTGTATTTGGTACGAGAACTTCAGTGTGAAAATTCAAGATATAAAACCTAAAATGCTTGACAGCTTTGACCACGGCGTATGCATGCTTCTCCATAAGAGAATATTTCAGCTCGTGATCCTTGAGTGGACAACTCATGAATGAGATAGGAGATTCTGCACCTTCTAGATTTTGCTGGACAAGAATAGTTGATAGTGTATGCTCAGAGGCATAGCTATATATTTTTAAACCTTTAGTATAATCTGGACAGATCAAGACTGGTGCACGGGCGATTGATTCCTTAATCTCTTTAAATGCTGACTTACCCTCAGCAGTCCACCTAAACGTAGCATTGCCTTTCATCATGTTGACAATATGATGGGTTTTTTCAGCAAACTCAAGAATAAACCTTCAGAAAAAATTCACCTTCCCAAAGAAAGAGTGAACTGCGGTCTTACTGTTAGGCAGAGTAAGTTCCTGGATGGACTTGACTCTTTTTGAATCAATTCTAATACCTTCTCGAGACACAATGTGTCTGAGAAGTTTCCCTTCAGTTACTCCGAAGATGGATTTTTTTGGGTTTAAAGAGATACCGTTTTGACGACAGCGTCTCAGTACCTTTTACAAATGGTGAACATGCTCAGAGCGATGCTTTGAAAACACTATCAGATCATCTAGGTATACTATAATGAATTTCCTCATTTCATCTTTGAAAGCGAGATCCATCACCCTTTGAAACGTGGTGCTTACATTTATCAGACCAAAAGGCATTTTTCGATAAGTGAACGTGCCCCAAGGTGTGGTGAACGCTGTCTTGTGTTGATCTTCTTTCTCGACTTCAACCTAATTGTATCCCAAAAAACTGTCTAGCATCGATAATATTTTTGAACCTGTTACCATCTGCAGAACTTGATCTATGATGGGGAGAGGGTAATTATCTTTTAAAGACAACTGATTTAAGTTCTTGAACTCCACACAGATTTGAATTTTGCCATTTTTCTTCCTGACGGGTACTATGTTGGCAATCCATGTTGAGTGATGGATTGGAAAAATTATTCGAGCATCTAGCATCATTTGTATCTCAGTTAAAATAGTACTGAAAATTTTTGGATTATACTGCCTGAATTTCTGCTTGTAAGGTACAGAGTTTGCCTTCAGAGGAATGTCATGGCGAACATCATTAGGCCTTAGTAATTTCAGATCATCATAAAAATAGGCTAATACATCCATGTATTGGCAGAGTAGACTAGCAAGTTCAAATCTTTCCTCAAGAGTGCAGTATTTCTCAATGTTTACCATCTTAAGATCGCGCTCGATTCCCAAGTTTACTTGATCAAAGTCTTGAGAGGACTTTGAATCCGTATGCTGTTGCTTAATAAACCTATCATGGTTATCAAACAATTTTTTTAGGGACACCAAATCTTTTAGAATCTTATTCTCTTTAAGCTGTAGAAATTTCTCACCTGTATTCGTATTAGTTTTAGGAGTTGCTTCACATTCTCGGGGTTCACTACCTTCAAAACACAGTTGTTTGAAACTGTCCTTTTGCTCCAAGAAGGCGATGATTTAATCATCATTGTTAAATACTTGCTAGTGGTTGGCATTATCTAGTACACTTGGTTGAAAGACCAATTTGATAGTGTACCTATCTCCCTTAAAGTCTGGGTGAGGAACTAGAAGGGTGGCAGAGACGGCCAATGCATCTGCTCGGTCATTGAATTCCTTTGGAACGACAGAGATGTTGAAAGCGTCAAAATTTTCAATCTGATCTCAGACCAAATTGTGATAGTGGCGTAACCTCTCATTCTTTGTCTGATAGAGGTTTTTCACCTGGCAGACTATCAACTCAGCATCCCCTTTTGCATGGAGTTCTCTAATGCCCTTTTCTCTGACAGCTTGTAGTCTGAGCAACAAAGATTCGTATTCAACCGTGTTGTTGGTATTATTGAATTGCAATTTGTAAGACAAAGGAATAATATCTCCCTGAGGGGATACCAACACAACCCCGGCTCCTGACCCAGTAAAAGAGTAGCTATCATCAAATTCTAAGGTCCATACCTCGTTAGGTGCTGCTTTTTCTTTGAAAACTCCTTTGTTTGAGGGAAGAGGCCCTTCCATGTGTTCGTCTTGATTTATCATTTTTTTTGCTGTATCAGCTGAACACAATCTCAAGTTACCACTCAAAAGAATTTTGACAGATGTCTCATGGATTCCGTCCGTAGATAAGAAGTAGTTGCCCATGCCAGAGGACTCAAATAAAATTTGAGCTTTCGGGGCCGATGATTAGGTAACTACGTACCTTGCTTCTTTTTCAGGAAGCAACTTTTTCATGACACCTTGAACTGGGATCCTTGCTTCAGACAAGTCCATACTTAGCTCACCTCTGACATATTTGCAAAAATTCTGCCCAAGTAGGATGCCATAAGATGCGGAAACATCGGCCACTAAACTGTCATTTTTATTCTCTTCTCTGAAAAAGCCGCAAAGGCATATTGAACATCTTTTATTTGACCAAGGAGAGGAACTTGCTTATTTTCTATGAAAAAACACCTCCCAAAAATTCTGGTTAAGGTCAAGCTAAGGGAATCTGCCACCTTAGCGGGCATGACATTATCTGAAGCTCCAGAGTCTATGATGCAATTACTCAGCTTATAACCATTTATAAGTAGGGAGACATAAAACGGTTCAATTTTTCTGAGAGCGACGGGAGGAGTTACAACCAGATTGTTTTGAGCAGATTTATCTTTAGGGAGATCGGGAGTAGCTTTCGAAGAGTCTTGTCCTAAAAGGATGGCTTTATTTTTTACATATTCTGCTAGCTTATCAAACTGCTCTAGGTTAGCTCTCAAGAATTCAACCTCTATCATTTGAATTTTAGTCTTTTTAGCATGATCAATTATATCAAATAATTGAAAAAAACTTGTAACAGAGGAAGAGAGTCCATCATCAGGAGCTTTAACAGGTGCGGCATTAGTCTGAGTAACAAAAGTGGAAAATATCGGGTGATTGAGAGTACTCACTTTTTTATGAGTTACCTGATCTTTTGATTGTGGAGGCAATGGAGTCTCACGTTTGGCAATAGAAACCGCTGGCCAAGATTCCTCCTCTGCCTTTCTTTTGTTAGTCTGTAAAGCCGATTGATTTTGGGATCTGGTAAAAATAGCGTAAGATCTATCTAAATCCTTCCCTTTACTTCCAACTTCGTCCTGGTAATCCAAGAAACCGATATTGGAGTCGCCAGCTAATTCCTCTTCCTGCTCATTGAAGAGATTAGCATCTTCTTGTTGATTTAACTGAGGTTGAAAAGAGTTGTCATGATCAGCTTCCAGATAATCAACCACTGAATTAGCAGGTGCTGCTTCAATGGCTAATCTCCCTGGAGGGGGAGGTAGGCGATTGGATTGCCGTTGCTTCTAGACAACATCACCCTGATATTGCTAATTTTGGAACGTTCTCCTAGGCGTATCTCGATAGGTAGGAGCAGACGTACTTTGAGCTATTTGCCTCTTCAAAGTTATCAGTTCGTTTATCAATTTTTGCACCATAGGATCTGTAGTATCTGAATAACTTTCAGCAGATGAAGAGAATTTATTTTTACTAGAGTCTCTTCTGATCTTACCTATCAGGATAAGATCATCCTCAATCTCAGTAGCCAAACTTTGAGCCAAGGCTAGATCCATAGGGCCAGCTCATCTCAGTAGAAAACTTCCTTTGAGAAGCTGCGAATTGATGAAAAAGCACTTGAGATTTTTTAGCGTGGGCTGAGCCACAGTTGGAATCCAATTTCTCAACTTGTTGAATTTAGTTATAAAATCCCTCATGGGTTCCTGAGATTCTTTCTTCAACTATGTTAGCTAAGCCAACAAAGCATGTGCATCTTCAGCAGGTTTAAACCTAGCTTCGAATTTAAATTTGAGTGTATCCCAGTCTGTTACTGACCCAGCCTGCAGGTGACAGAACCAATTTGCGACATCTCCTTGCAAAGTTTCCATAAAAAGTCTAACTGCTACATCTTCGAATTCCATGCCGATCACGCCACATGCTATGGAGAAAGTGGCAATATGCTTGTCGGGATGAACCTTCCCATCACCAAAAAACTTAGGAATTTTTTTCTAGAACTACGAGGTAGTTCATGCAGAGGTGGGGTCAAGTTAAGAGGGCCGAAGGAATTACCCCACGGGCCTTGAGCCATTATGTTAGGGCGATTAAACAGTGGAATAACAAACCTTGGTGGGGTATTTACTGGCAGGGCACGGTTAATAGCAGGAAAAGTAGCTTTACCTTGTGTTGGTGACTTGATAAAGCTAGGAGGAAAATTCCTAGAACGTTGGAGGAAAGGTGACGGAGGAAAGAGATCAAAGTTACTTTGCTGTGCCAACTCAAACACAGGGTCTACAACACCCTTATATCTCTGGCTTCTAGTGTAGCATGGAGTTGCCAAATTTTAAAATAAAAAAGGGATCGAAATTGCTTCAAGTTAAAGCTTGAGGCTTCAAAATATACGTTCTTTCCAGCGGCTCTGGTTTTGCAGACCAGATAATGTAACGGAGATGGATGGTAAGACTATAATGATAATGAGTAAGACATGGAACGGAGTCGCCAAACTATGCAATGGATAAGGGTAGGGACTGCTTCAGTTTAAAATTTGAGGTTTCAGACTGCACGTTCTTCTCCAGTGGAGTCGCCAAAAATTGTTGGGTGAATATTTTGTCGTCAACTAACTGATGACAAAATGGGTATATCAACCACAGCATAGGGAGATTTACACCATGAAAAGTATGGGTTTACTAGATCTGGATGAAGTAAATCTCTTCTGTTATCAAGGGGAGGTTCCCTATAAATACTTACACATAGGATGTATATAATTAAGCAGAAAATAACACATGGGGTGGTATCACAGCATTTACTTCTCTTTTTTCAGAAGTAATGTATAAAGAACAAAAGGAGGAAATCCTAGTCTGCAGCCAACAACATTCCTCTTTTTTCAGGGATGGTATTAAATAAAGAGCAAGAAATCACTTGAAGTGATGAAGTTCACAAGAACACTCACGTAAGCACAAAGTCTTTCGTAGTCTCCTTCACCGATTCAGAACAAGTACAATCGTAGAGTAAAGTGAAGCACAAAGTCTTCACCTGAAACTACAAAAGATAACTAAATTTCAAAGATAAAAGCAGCACAAAGTCTATCTTCTACCTTCTAGAAATGCTCTCAGATAATACTAACACACCCACTTTGTTTATTAAATTAGATAAATACGATATTACTAGGAAAAAAGACATAAGAACTATTTTCTAAATAACACAGACAATATCAACACAAAGTCTAAAATAACCTACTTCTCATTCATTCAACAAAATATGATTTACAAATTTGAGCACAAAGTCTCAAAAAGTTGCTTCAATTTCAACAGTGTTTGCTATATATTTTTTCAAGATCTTTTACAAATGAGGTCTCCACTATATATAGGGAGAAAATTCTCAAAAAAAATAATATTAATAAAATATACAAAATATCTTGGTCAAAGATGACTCATCTTTGACTTTTAGATATTTTTCCAAAATATTTACATGTAATTACATATTTCAAAATTGCATGCACTTTGCACAAAATAGAAGTGCGTAAGGAGAGAAGAAGAAAGAAGAGAGATTCAGTTTTTGCTGCCAAATTTTTTCATATGTGCATCGAACATAGTGATGGATGCTTGAATTCCTATGCTGTCTAGTGCAGCTGTGTTCTTTGAGACAATTTTAGCTCTGATCAATGCGTCTTTCAATGTTGTGATGGCTTTAGCATGGCCAGTTAACCTGGATTTTAGATTCTCTAAGGTTAACTGAGCATCTAGAATGTTGTCCACCGAAGACATTGAGAAAGATTTTTTTTCAAAATCTTTCCGAATCGTTTCCTTGAAATTCTGAATCATCTCTTCTGCCAAAAAGAACTGATTGTCTTTAGAGGTTAAGTCGCATGATAGCTCTTCTAATTTATTCAGCAGGCTCAGGTCACTCTTCTCACTAGCTTCCTTGAAAGCTTTAAGATCATTAATTAAGTCTTTGAGTACATGGATTCTGAAGGTCAGTGACTCCTTGATCTCAACATATGAGTCCTTATTGGAGATGACACCGATAGATATCAGGGTGCTCTTCTTGAGATCTTTTATTTCCTTCCATCTGTCGAGATCTTTTTTCAGGCTATCAATCTTCTGAGAGATAAGGGAGACAAAATCATCTACCTGTGTTTTTACCTTCTTCATTTTTCCTGTCTTTTCTGTTACTTTTGTAAGTAGAGAAACTCCCTGAGTATGCATCTTTTCAATATAGTCCTTCAGTACTTTCTCTTTCAAATAAGTCTTTTCTGCTTTTTGAATAACTGAGTCATCCACAGAGAAGGCCTCTGGAGTTGCTGCTTCACAAAGAAGAGTGAACCTTTTAATTACTGCCGTTAGCTGCTCTGCTTTGGGCTTGTAATAATCCTTCATCTCCTTCTCTCTATCAAATTTCTAGACCATGATGTCCATAGTCGACTGAGGATCGCTTTTCACACCTTCATGAGTAACTTTGCCAAGTTCAACACGAGAGATGGAATAGCTGCTCATCTCAAAACTCTCAAGGGTCGCATCTTGTGGAGGCTTGGCAATTTCCAAAAAAAATTGTCTTTTTTTTCAACCAATTTGGAGAGGATTCTTGGCCTCTTAGCAGTTTTTGCTTTCACCAGCACTATTTTGCCAAAGTCAAACTCATCTGGGGAGATGGCCATCTTCTTTTTTTTTGGCGTGAAAGCAGACATCCAAGGCAAGAGAGAAGTACCTATTGTGGCAATGGTTGTCTCTATTGATGTTACTGTAGTAACTTCCACACTGCTAGTGGTGACAATAGTTGTAGTCAGAGTAACTAGTGAAACTGCATCGATTAATGATTCTAGCTCGGGTGTAGGGCTTGCTGGCAAGTTGAAGGAAGGAGACGATAGACTTGAAATGGATCCAGAAGAGCGAGGGGAACTTCTAGAAGGGCCCTGAGGATCACCAAATATGACCCTGGAAGGAGAAGTGACTCCAGAAGAGGGAACACTAATAGGAGAGATGGGAGAAGAAGGAACCATAAGAGACTGAGGGGGGGAAGGAGTTACGCTCTTGCTCAGCTGCACTTGTTCCTGTGAGAGCGGAGACCCATCACTTGGTTGCCCTGACCGCTGATCATCTATCTCTATGGGCTGAGCTGTTTGTGCCTGAGGGCTCTATTCTTTGGTTCCTTTGGCCGCTGCTTCAGGCTCCTCGATGGTCTTATACTTCTTAGATAAAAAGATGATTCTAGGCTTGTGAGGCCTAGAAGGAGAAGGGACATCACCTTTGTTTTTAGTTCTGTTCTCTGTTTTTCTCTTCAATTCTATCTGGTATTCAGCCTCTGAACCTATAACAAATTTCCTCAAGGTGATTCCTTTGGCTGCTAACCAATCATTAGTGTTAACCAATATTGGTTCAAATCTTTTTCTCAGAGAAGTCAGCTCCTTCTGAGACCACCGAATTAGAAGGAGAGGGGAACCAACAACCTTTTCTGCCAGATACCTGCTATTGATGATGCTCCCATCATCTATTAGACCAGAGGGGGTCTCTGCAAGCCTGAGATATTCAATCTGCTCTAGTGTCAGCCTGCGATAGTCTATTTTTCTAATTTCCTCAGCCGTCCTCAGGTCTACCCAGATATCTTCGATCATGGGTTCATGAAACTGAGTTTTTTTTTGATCTTCTCCTTGACTCCCCTGTAGTCAATTTTTTTTGTCTTTTGAATGGCTTTAAAGTAACCATCTATATTTCAATTTTCATGACCTTGGCTTTGGTTGATGTTGCGACGGAATACCTACCAATTTCGATTGGAAACTTGAAACCTGGTCTCTTTAGTTCCATCTGTCTAGTATGCACGACAACCAATTGTCAGCAAAGTTCCATTAGAACTAATTTATCTAAAGGGAACTTGGGGAGCATGTAAGGGTAGCCTTGGTAAAAGTCGACCCGAAGATAATAGAATATGGAAAACTGAAGGAACATGCATCCGTAATCATTGACCACTGCCCAGGCCTCGTCTGATATTCTTTTCTGCTTGAGTTGTGGATCGAAGAGACATAAAAACACAGTGAAAAAAGCATCATTTACTCTTTTGAAATGACGGGTTGACCCTTGAAGCGTCAGCTGAGGATAATACGAGTATATCGGGGTGGTCTTTCTATCTCCTTCAGTAGTTAATCCCAAGAAAGATCACATTGCAACAGCTATATAAATCAGGTACGAAGTCATGTAGAATTTAAAAGAAGTCTATACTTTGGTTAACTGCTCGTGGATGGCATTGCTAATTTGCTCTCCCTAGAAGATGGCTTGCTTGCCCTGGAAGATGATCTTGATGAATGGATACATCCATTCATGGAACTGTGAAGAAGATGAGAGGCCCCGTACTCTGCTGAGAAGGGTGATCAAATCACCAACTTTTTTGACGAAATCTCTCCTAGAGAAGTTCTGTGACCATCTAGATAAGCTTGTTCTAGGGGACTTTAACCACTTATGGTTCATAACTTTTTTCACCCTCTCAGGGTCTTTATCATATTCCTTCTGTGCATCTCCGAAGTCAATTTGAGTTACTTCGGTGGCTAGAGGGCACATGAAAAATTTGTCAATGAATTTGAGGTCCAACCGAATCACCATGTTGCCGCTGACGTCTGAGACTGACCTGGTCTCATTGTTGTAGAAGTGCGTGCATTGAAGGACAAATTCGATATGATGCACAACTACCGAAAAGGAGGCCACTAGGTGGATGTTACTATTGACAATCCTCTTCATCCCGGTGCTTGCATTCATTGCCTTTGTCCATGTTAGGAATTCAGCCATGTCCACATGGCCGATCTCAGTGTCCTAGATATTATCAACGTTGGATGTGACAGAAGTGAGGGGGAAGATGCCCTGATACTTGTATTTCATCATTTTCACTTTTTTGAAAGACGCTTTTGTCATCGAGAATGATCTTGACCGGATGGGAGTAGATGTGCAAGAGTTCCCTGATTGAACTGCAGCGATGATTACAGTAATTAGGAGAGAGATGATGAATAGGGGAAACACATTTGGAGTGATTATGACCATGAAGGTCACTTAAATAGGCCGGGTCGAAAGAACGAGCGAAAAATGAGGAAGAAAAGGAAAGAAAAGGACAACTCAAAAAATTCTCGAGAGTTAAAAAAATTTGGGGGAGAGATGCATGGGTGGCAAAATTTGCTGCCCCTGCATGCCGGGATAAAAGAGTGTAAGGGTGGCAAAATTTGCCACCCTTTCAAAGACAAGCTGCATAGGCAGCAAATTTAGCTACCCTTGCAGACTAGAAGAAAAAAAAAGGGGTAAGGGCGGTGAAATTCGCCGCCCTTGCAAGGGGGTCTGCAGGGGTGGCGAAAATCGCCGCCCTTACAAGGAGGGTAGGAAGAAAAAGAAAGGGCGGCAAAAACTGTCACCCCTTCAGAGAACTATTTCTCAGTTGAAGACATGGGCAGTGAATTTTGCCGCCCTTAAGGCTAAACGCGGGCTAGGAAGAGGGAAGAGAAAAACCACGGGTGAGGGAGAGAACAACGCCCGCAGTAAGGTGGAGAGGAAGCACGCGGGCA
This sequence comes from Torreya grandis, assembly GCA_037957365.1. Lineage (NCBI taxonomy): Eukaryota > Viridiplantae > Streptophyta > Pinopsida > Cupressales > Taxaceae > Torreya > Torreya grandis. The sequence goes on along the minus strand of JARHVA010002552.1, from coordinate 211,973 downwards.
GGAGGGAAAGATAAAAAAAAAGAAAAATAAAAAATAACAACTAACACTAAGTAAAAATAAGAAAAAAAAGAAATAAATGCCAAAAACAAAACCTACCTGAGAAATTGCGCATGCCACGAGGTTGAATCCGCCAAAACGCACTTTAACTCATCAGCTGGGTCGCTCAGGCGCAAGAGGCAGGAGGAGAGGAGGAAGCAATGAGAAAAAATAGGCTCAAATCAGCTTATATGGGGTGAAAAACCCACCCCAACAACCCGCCGTGCGATGCCATAAATGTCGTGCACAGTTATTGAGACGTGCAAGGGTGGCAAAATTTGCCACCCTTGCATGCCAGAGTGTAGGGGTGGCAAAATTTGCCGCCATTGCAAGGAAAAGTGCAGGGGTGGAAAAATTTTCCGCCCTTGCACGAAAACAAGGGGAATGCAGAGGCGGCAAAATTTGCCGCCCCTGCAGGGAAAGGAAGAAAAGACTAACTTTTAGAAGAAGTAGTCTGAAAAGGGGACTTGGTTCCCGGAACGTTTCGAGACCGTAACGGCCTTCACTTTTTAGGAAGACGTGTTTCACAAATTTCAGAAGTTCTAGGTAGACCAAGACGAGAATGAGAAAAACCCGCCTCGAAAACAAACTTAGAGAGACGAAAGACGAAACAGACAAGTTTCGTAGGGGGTTGTTCCCAAAAACGAGCTAAGCTGATTTTGGAAACAACAAGGACCACATATTAATTTTCTCATACATGCCTACAATTATAAACCACCAAGTATAATGTGAATTTTTTCACTCTGTTACCGATTTAATAAGGATAAGATAGAAAGATTTATTGGTTGTGTTGAGTCATGGTACTATTCAAATTCTATATCAATCTAAATTAATTATTGTGGCTTGCAATAACTTGTCAAAATGTTAACGCTCATTTTTATAATTTTGTGGACATAAAGTATATGGCTATTTTAAGTTTTGATGGTATGAACTAGTATTTGATAATAGTTTGACTTTGATTGGTATTTGGTAGTCTTACCATGCTAGTATGTTTCATATGGGTCTAATTATTCTATAGTTCCTAGTGTTTATTTTTCAAGTGAATCAAAGTAGTATGGTCCATCGAAGTGGAAAATCAAAGCAACAAACCTTGTTTATTTTTCCAATATTTCTTTAACTACCCTCCTTTTCTTTTATTACAATTAGAAGGAAGGAAATATATGATTCATGTAGCACCTCACTACTAACCATAACTTGGTGCGCCTAGGAAAAATGAAGGAATTAGGGAGACCAAAGGTTGCATTCATGAGAGGGAAATGTGAGGATTTTTTTTTTTTTCACTTGAAGTAATGGAGAAATGGGTTGATAATGGATAAAATTATAGAGCTTAAAAAACAAATAATATGGTATCATGAGTTAAATCTTGAACTAAAAAACACTACCAAGTTTTGGGATAAAATAAAAATATATATAAAAATAATATCTTAAAAAATGCAAAATGGTGAATGTTAGAAGGCCTCTGATGGAAATGAAAATATTATCCACATTCAATTTATTTCCCACTAAAATGAAGTAATAATTGGATATATTTTGTGGTTTATAATCCCAAAATTATTTTGGTTTAAATGCCACTAAATACATGCTTTATTGTGTAAAGTTGAATGTGTCTTTAATGAGTTTTAGAATTGGTTTCATGACTATAAAATGTTTATTAATTTGAAAGTGAATCCCTCTATTTACAAATATTAATAATACATTCTAAAACTATTTTAAAATCCACCAAAATATTTAAAATGTGATTTAAGGTTATTTCCAACAGTGACAAATGAAACCCATATCCTCACCTAAGATTTTCCTAGTAAAAAAGAATCATCACTACCCCTAAAAATAAATTAAATCCATCAAAATAGTACCATGCTTTATTTTTCTTATCTTTTTGTCATGAAATCTATTGGAAGTATGGACCAATTCATCATAAAATCACCCCTCCTTTATTTTTCTTATCTTTTTGTCATGACATCTATTGGAAGTATGGACCAATTCATCATAAAATCACCCCTCCTTTATAGTTATTGAAGACTTTGCTGGTACATCCATGGTAATAGGGGTTTTTTGACAGATGTGATATTGTTGTGTTTGAACGTATGCCACGCATTAATTGATATGACCAAATATTTATTTTCTATCCAAGTTGCTAATTGAAATGTTGTGAAATAAATGTTTGATAAAGAAAGCAACAACCATTTTTATGCTAATATACAATTTGTTTTTAAAAAACCAAAGTAGGCAGAGATTTGAAATTATAGTAAATCCATGGAAAATTAGAAGCTTTTGTACATAGTATTTGTAAACTATACTTATTCAAGTGATAAATATTGACATAGTACAACACTTAGAGAAAAAACCATTAGTAAACATCTCAACAGTAGAATGCCAACATTAGATATGATTTGTATTTGCGGTAGATTGTGTGGCCTTTGGGGGGTTAAGGGTTACAATTGTGGCTAATAATGCATTAACAAGTTCAAAGAGATGTACTTATCATTAAATTTTGTGCAGGTTACATTTCTAGAAGAACATTTAACATTTTTTGGGGAAGGCTAACACCACATGTCAATATTTGGTTAACCTAATAGTTGTCTAATATAAGGTGGCATGCTCTCAAACATTCATGACCCAATGCATATATAGTAAATGGCCATTGTTTTTTATTGTAATGAAATGGATACAAATGTAATCAAATAATATCCTCATCTCGTAATTTTATAATAAAATTTCAACATTGGAGCTAATCATACATGATTACAATCACTTTGCACTTGTTTAATTTTATCTATATATCACATAAGTTGATTGCAACCCACTATTTAATTAGTATTTTAACTAATGACAAATCATCAAACCCTTAGAAAATAATTATACTTGTTTAATCTGAATTTGGATTAAGAGGATTAATCTAATTAAGACAAATTGTTGAGTAAATTAGAATGTATAAAATATATAATAATCACACAAACTGATTTACAACTTTTTATTTTTATAAATATGTTAAAAAGGGAAATTACTAAGAGATAAATGACTTATTTGGAACTCAAATTTGTAGAACTGCAACAATGATTGTAAAATGATTATGAGACTATGTGAAGTTGATGTGAATTAGGGACAAGGCTTTACATTATCCTAAGAAAAGGCCACACTCTTTGGATTTAGCTAGCCTGCACTAATGTCTATAGGGTGTGGCTTTGTCCTTTAGGTTTTTTGACTTCATGTTAATTCTAATTGATGCATATTTACATATAAGTTTTAGTGTCTAATCAAATATCTTCGCTTCATTACATGAGCCATTGTATGCCATTTTCTCCATTCAAAATATAATGCTCCAAAGAAGAATCAAACTCCATGTAGTTCTCCCATGTTACGGTGGTGTGTATATAATATTGGTGAAATATTATATGCTAGTTTAATCTTGGTGTGATTATGTGCTTGAAAAGATGACTTGTGACCTTTCTATTGTATTTAGACCTAGATTAAGGCTTCTTACACTATAGGGACTCAAAATTTGGAAGAATAGATACTTTACTCTCAATTTGTAGTTATATATTTTGGTGTTTGTAATGATAGAATCCTGTCAGTCACATTCTTGCCATCTACTTAACAAATAGGTATAACATATGCTTATATAGTGGTTATTTTGGGATTTCATGGAGTTGGGCTTGCAAAATGTGTGGACTGGCCCATTGGATGAATTTAAATTTAGGAAAATAGTTTTTAATTGGTGGGAGGATGAAATTGATGGCTCTAGACATGATTGACTTGTAGGATTGCCTTGAAAGAGTGGTTTCATCTGAGGAGAAAATACAGTCATACTGTGAGTATTAATCAATCAATAAATGAGTCTAAGCTATTTGGAATGAGAAATATTAGTATTTAATATCATAATTACTTTAATATAGAGGGTTATCTGTATAGAAGTAGAGGCCTAATAGTTTAAAATTATGGAATTGAGCATAGGTTAAGTGTACATAAGGGGTAGTGTAGACATTAGAAAATTATACACTACAATTCTAGATGTTGGATTAACCTTTAAACCAACCCTTGGCCACATTTGGGTTAGATTATTTACCAATTCTCTCATTATTAACCTCAAACCATTTCTTAGAGAATTAACCACAAGTCATTAGTAAAATTGGCTAAATTTAGCCAATTTAGACTATGTCCCCTTGATGGTCAAAGGTTGACCCAGACCATCAGAGGTTACTTAAACTCTTGCATGATCGAAGGAGTCAACTGCAACTCAACTATAACTCACTTGTTGATTACTAGTTATCCAATTTTAGTCTACTATTCACATGATCAATGCATGTTAAATTGTTTGTTAAACTCTTCATTTCAACACTCTTTTACTCTATATTAAGATATGAAGAGGAGGTTTAATTCATATTTTTGTGCAAGAGATTCTAACTTCCAGGCAAATCCAAAATCTTCTCAGTGAATCAAGAACTAGGCCAAAGACTTAAGGTGCTTCTGCAACTCACTATCTTGAACTAAGGTATCATTACTTTGCTAACATCACTCTAAGATCCATATAGCTTTCAACTAACCTCAATATTCTTTAAAACAAAAATACATAAAAGCTAAGTATCTATGTTTTTTTTTATCAAGATTTAGTAATTAGATTTATTTATCTTAGTGCTTGGGTCATTCCCATTCTCTGCACTTCATTCCCTATGTTGGAGTTTTTCAACTCCAGACACTTCATCTCCTACCCAAAACCACCCATAGCCTATTCCAATCACACAAACACTAAACTCCCAAACCAGATACCTCTAAGCATTACTTTTGATCTCACAACCAACATTCAACCCAAACCCACTCCATAAATTGTTTGCAACTCTCCCCAACAAACTTCTTTTTCCAAACACAATTTTATAGTAATCGTTGACGATCATACCCAATCGCCAATGGTTAACAACCACCAATGGTTATTGTGTTATATTAGAAAAACAAGCTGATTTGACCTATCTACTAGTACCCAAATCTCAGTTCATGAGTTTCTATTTTATCACAGAGCTTTAACTTATTTTTTGAATCAAGTTTGAAGAATTTAGTATTAGTATTCAACTATTTATTCCTATTTTTAATCAAAATCACTTGTTTCTTTTTAAATATTTATTATATTTGATTTCAATGCCTTATGTTATTTCATGCAAGCATCTATTTTTAGTTTATCATAACTTAAGTGTTTTTAAAAGTGTGGATTGACAGCCTCCAAGAAAGCTTGTGCTTCTTGAATCTAGTTCACACTAGGCAGTCCACCCTACTATCTCACTAATGTACCATTTTCTAGATTGCTTTCTTATTTGTAGGTCATCCTCACCAGACAAAGAGGAGTATTAACAATCATCTGAATCATGGAGTGCAAACCAAATCTAGGTTCTATTAACCTCACCCTTATTTCAAGTTTTACATCTTTCTTAAATTAAAAAATAAAGCAAAATTTTAGTGAAAAATTCTAGCATGCTTGATGGGACCCTTGAGTTTTTTCTTGGGTTATTTGTAATAGGACATTTAGTTGCATTAAGGAAGAATCATTCATTACATTATTTTTTGAAAATTAAATGTTCATTATTTCCTTTTTTTCCTTTCTAAATGCAAGTTCTAGTTTATTTTGCTTTCTTAAACAAAAGTAAAAATTGTCATTTTTGCTTTCATTTCTGAAAATCAAAAGTACTCATTTTAGACCTTGGATTTTGCTTCGAATATCACATCTAGGTGCATCTTAGTTATTTTGTATTCATTTGAAAAGACACCCAAAATTTCTTTTGGATTAAAATTAACTTTGCATCCATTATTTTCTTGTATTGATTATCTCACATAGCTTAATTTAAATAAGTAAATTAATCATAGTCTCACTTCTTATCATACACATAATACCCAACCACACATTCAATCAAACATCAAAACATTGACATAAGGCCCATCCCACTAGTGGTCACCTTTCCTCGGCTATCATACTTAGAATTCATAACCAAGGGGAGAACTAACTCAATACATTGGATGAGTATAATCTCTAGCAACTCAGTATATTTTGGCTAAGCACCTAAAACCTTTATCACTGCAGTTGTGAAGTGAGGGGGTAGGCCACAATATCAAGCCACATACTAAGTTATAGTATATCTTGAGAGACCTTAACTACCTGAAACCATCTTTAAACATCTTCTTCTAGTACCCATTCTACAAGCCCAAGTTGGTCTTCATAATCTCTTTAAAATTAAGGCATAAGTCTAAAGAGAGATAAAAGGTATTCTAGGATTTAAACGCACTTTAGTGTATGCTTATTTTCTTTGAGATCTTTTTATTTTGATTGCTTCTCTTTTGAGTTTGTGAGATCACTTTTGCCTTTCTTTCCTCATTTGCACAGTGTTGATAAAACAACAAATAAGAAACCATGCAAATTAGAATCCATCTCCCAACCACCCATCTTCCTATTCTTCTTCATCCATGAAGTACGTCTTGGATATAGAAGGTTTTCTCCATCCTTATTGAAGTTCTAATATCCCTCAAATGGTTGGCCAAGGTGATACAGATTTTACCACCTTTTTGGATAAGAACACCATATCTCTCCAACACTACCTTAACACCATGTCTTATCATACCCCTAATTCGGTTCTATCTATTGATCTACCCTATGGTATGCCATCCCATATTATGGGTAGCACCTCTATTGCCACCATTTCCACCCAACCCTTATTTACCCAAACATCTTCTTTTACCAACAATCCCTCTAATGCCACCATCCAAAACCAATCCATCTAACCAACCAACACCCAAATTCCTTCCAACCCAACCAATAACTCTTCTAGTATAGGAGCAACCCAACCTTTGGTCACCTATTCTCCACTTACCATTGGAATACCTTCTACTAGTGTTTCCACCCTTCCTCTTGTTATCTCCAACCCACCAACCTCCACTCCATTCCAAAGCTTGGTGGTTTCCATACCTTCTACCCTTCCATCCATTAGTACTAAGGTTACCACCCATCCTCAACCTATCAACCCAACCATACCTCCAACTCAACCTATGTCTATTCCTCAACAAGTGCCCATTCTACCCAACCCAAGCTATATTCGTAAACCACAAGGGCATATGGCTCCTCCTTCTACCCAACCTCCTATATCCACATACTCATACATGGAATCTTCCCAACCATCCATATCCAAATACCAATATGTGGAATCCTCTCAACCTTACACTAGTTATTTGTATGTTGCACATGCCCAACCCTAATAGAATATACCATACAACTATGGGAATGCACAAATGCAAAATGATCTAGTTAAGATGTTAATGGACAAGATGACCAATGTGGATTCATCTATTTTTGATGCCAATAACGTCTTATCATATGATCAACTTTGTAATGAACCAATTCATCCATCTATCCTGATCTGACCTTATCTTCCTCAATGGAAACATTAAAAATTTTCAAAATTTTAGAACAAAGATCTTCAAAACCATCTTAGAGCATTTAGACACTCTTTCTATTTGATCGATTATGATGATGCTCTCCTTCTTCACACCTTTCTCATGTACCTATCTGATCTAGCATTAGATTGGTACAATTCTATTACCAAGCACTCCCTCTTTTATTTTTCCCAATTATCTCAAACCTTCTTAGATCATTTTTCCATAAATATATCTAAGTTTCCATCATCGACCTCTAATCCATTTGACAATTTGAAGATGAGTCAATTACTGATTTCTTAGCCTGTTGGAGAGGTTTGATAAACCAAATCTCTTTCTCTTTGATCCAACCTGAGTTGATTGGGTTTTTATCTTGGGCTTATGCCAAACATATTTTCTCCACTTTATAGGTTTAGACTTTCAACACCTTTGATGAGGATTTCACCATGGCACAAAAATTGAAGATTAGAGCCATTGATGAGGGGAAGCTAAAATTGAGAAACAAGAACTCTAATTTCAAGTCAAATGAAACTTCCTCCTCCAAAACCACCAACCACTTCAACACTAACACCAAAAATAAGGAAACTATGATTGTAGTTGTCCTTAAAATCACCTTTCCTTCAGTTGTTAACCAACCTAACTCTTCTAATTCTTCTAGCCAAAATACCTAAAACCAAAATCGTAACATCCAAAATTAATATACTCCGCTAGGGGAGTTATATGTTTCAGTATTGGAAATTTTTTTGAAAGCAAATATCATACAACTTCTTCTAATTAAACCTCCACATCAATTTGATTCCTCTTGTCCTATACCTGACTGGTATAAATAGAACAAATTGTGTGGTTACCACCATGTCATTGGGCATGATGTTAGTATATGTAATATGTTCAAAAGCATTGTTTAAGGGTTGATTAACAAAGGGGAACTTGTGTTGGATAAACCTAATGCATCCCCAAATCAATCACTTGATATTTTTAAGCAGCCATTCCCCAACCATGCCCCTTCCATGAGCAAGGAAAAAAATAAATCAGAATCTTCTCACAACCATGAGATCCATACTATTAATGTGGTTATTAGTGAGATAATTGTTGAGGAAACCATTGCCAAAACCACTTCTTCCTCTCCACTTATTGAGGTAGTGAAGTCACCTTCTATCCCTTTGAAAACCAAAAAAAAGGAAGCAACTATTATCCTTTCTCCACTTATTGAGGTAGTGGAACTATCAACATCTCCTTTGAAAGACATACCAAAAGAGGCAACCATTACCACCATACCTTTTTCTTCCATCATGGAGCAATTCACTCTTCCTTTGGAAAGCATTCCTAAAGAAGAGGTCACCTTACCTATCCCTCCCATGGAGGAATCACCTTCCAAAACCTTGGAGCCTTTGATTGAGGAAAAGGACAAGGTAACCGCTTCCCTCTCTCAACCCATGGGCTTATCCTTTGAGTCCAATACCAAAGGAACCAAACCCGTCTATAAACATTCTCTAGATTGGTTCAAAACTTAGAGTTCCTATCCCAACCTAACATGGATTGGGCCATATTTTGACACCATCTTGGACTTCCTTATCCAACTAAGTGAGAGACCTCAACCATACCATTGCCAACCCAACCTTATACTTCCACTATTAAACTCACCATTCATCCCAAACAAACCATTAAAAACCTCTACCTCTCAAACCATAGTTAAACCAACCAAACCAACACCACACAAAGTAGCCAAAGTACCTTATATCATCCCAACCAAGCCCATCAAAAACCTAGGCGTGATCCCTAGTCAGAGCCTTGATCACCTACCATTAAATTTGGATTAAACTCAACCAAACCCACCAAAGAAACTCCAAGTTAAACTAACCAAGAAAGTGGATCCATCGAGGATCCCAAAATCTAAGACCTTGCCTCCCATTTCTACCTTGCCTTCCATTTTAGGACCACATCCTTATTCTATCTTGGGACCTCACCCCTCTACCTTGGTTAAGAGGATGAATATTCCCAAGAAATCCCAAACTTAACCTCCGCTCCTAACTATACCTTCACCCATCTTCACCAAAACATTCATAACCAAATTGTCTACATCCCAACCATCTACCTCTAAACCATCTATCTCCAAATCTTCTACCTCTAAACCTTCCACCTCCAAACCATTAACCCCCAATATATCTACTCCAAAACCACCTACCAAGAAAATTCCTCCCCCAAAAGATCCTAATACCAAACCCACTCCTAAAAATATTTCCACCCCAACTATTAAAGACAAAACTTCCACTCCCTTGCCACCATTGATTGAATCTTACTCAACCATCTAATTTATTGCAAGTCTCTTACTTGAACTTGACACCCATCAAACCATTTGATCCCCATACTCCTAAACCATCCTAGTTTAATGACAATAGGGTATGCTCATACCATAAAATACCTGGGCACGATACAGATAACTATAAAGCTCTCCAAGTCCTAATCCTCCAGCTATGTGATGAGGATGACCTATTATCAGATGAACCTCCCATAATACCACCACCAATTTGAGAACCAAAAGTAACCACCCAACACTTACCTACTCCCACACTCTCATCTAAGAGTGAGGAGGAACCGAAGTAGTCCTCTAGCCCAACTCTTCCCCAAATCCATACCATCCATGTGGTCACGTGATCACAATCCCAAAAAAAGGATAAGGGGAAGGCAAAGGTGTCCATTCCATGAACATACCCTTATTCTACCACCCAATCACCCAACCAAACCCAAACACTTTCACCTTCACCCAAACCCAAGGTGTCCATCTTAGGTGCCTCCCAATCTAACCCTTTTGAGTCAATCCAAAGAGTAGTTTTAAAGCAACTTCACCAAACATCAATGAAGATGAGTTTATATGAACTAATCAATACCTTACCCCATCATTGCTAGGTAATGATATAGGATTTGCAGTCCATAAAGGTTCAACCAGAAGATCCACAACCTCTAGCAACCTTTGTTAGAGCTCTTCAACTTTCCACCTTTTTTAGCTTTAAGGATTTAGAAATACCCTCCATTCATACCCATGATCTGGATCTTCCTCTCTTCATTACCATGTACATCAACCAAACCCACATCGAGATGGTTATGATTGATGGAGGGGATAACATCAAAATTATCTCTTCCCATGTATATGACTAGCTGAAATTGCTAGAGAACATTATATCAGAAACCATAGTGGTGCTTCGATCCTTCAATAACATTGTGGAAATAACTCTAAAAATTATCATCCTCCACATTTGTTTAGGACCTCATACTCTTCCTGAGCTCTTCTACATAGTAGAAGGTGAGTTATAGTATAACATTTTACTTAGATGCCCTTGGATTCATTTCATGATTTTTGTCCCATTTACCCTACATTAGTGTATCAAGTTTGAGCATGAAGGTCAAGTAGTTACTATACAAGCTAACCCAAGTCTTTTTACATCATGCAACATGATGTACCAACTAAATGCTATTCTTCTTCCATCAACCAAACCTTCACCAACTAAAGATGACTCCACCACTTCCATCAACCAAGCCTCAATTAGATCATCCATACCTTATACCTAAATCCCCACAAAGGACCCCTTGGAATCAAAATTCCAACATTTCTCTCTTGGGGTGTATTGATTCTTGACCTTGGATGGCTTTCTTACTCCCTAAAAATACAAAAAACTTGACCAAAATCTTGATTATGATTCCAACATCATAACCTTTATTCATTTCAAGCCTTCCAATCTCTAAATGAATCTTGTCCATGGGGGACTGGATCAACTACTTTTTGCATCCTCCACCTCCTTTTCTACTTGACCATTCACCTTTGATTTATTCTATCTAGATAAACCATAGTTTGCCAAGATATACCTCCATAGGTGTGCTTGAAAGGGATTCTATCTAGGATGGTATCAATATGGACCACATGACTTGTTTCTATGTAAGACCCAAAATCCTCATGAGATGTTTGGTTTCAGATTTATTTCACCTAATATCCAACCAATTCACCTTCCATTACCATCATTGATGAGGAAGTTCCATCCTCACCAACCACTTCATCATCGAGATCTGAGGATCTCAAAACCATTCCCTTAATTTTTTTTGTCAACATGATTATCTTGGGACCCTTGACTTATCAAAAGGATGGGGAGACCGTAACCATTCCTATGACTCATCCTGAGATGGTAGAAGATGACTCTCCTATCATTAATATCATTCAGTGTTAGGATGACAATTACCTTCTTACCTATATTGGTGTAGAATATTCCTCTATCTACAAATCTCTCCCTCCTGAGACTTCAACCATGTTGAATGAATCCACCATGGATGTGTAATTGGGTACTTAGGATAACCCATCCATTGTCAAAATTAGATAATCACTAGATTCCTCAAAGTATCAAGATTTCCTCTCCTTCCTACAAATTTATAGCATAACATTTGTTTGGTCTTACATCTACATTCTAGGAATCGACCCTTGCATCACCACCCATAATATTGTTACTATCTATGATGCCAAACCTGTCAAGTAGAAGCTTTGTTGGATGCACACTCGCATAACCCTTCTTGTCAAAGAAGAGCTATAACACCTCCTATCTGTAAATTCCATTCAGCCCATTGATTATCCCCAATGGGTCTTGAATGCCATCCCTATCATCAAAGTAATAGGTGGACTTTGCATTTACATAGATTTCCATGATCTTAACCTTACCCAAAAGATGACTTCCCTTTACCAAGTATTGACCAACTTATTGATCTTACAATCGACCATGAGATGTTATCTTTTATAGATGGGTTCTCAGATTAAAATTAGATCTTGATTTCACCTAAAGATCAATATAAAACCACCTTTATTACCCCTTAGGGGACTTTATGCTATAGGTTTATGCCTTTTGGTTTGAAAAATATTGGTACAACCTACCAACGTGCTATGACTTACATCTTCCATGACCTTATTCACAATGTTGTAGAGGACTATGTCGATGACCTTCTTGAGAAATTTAAATGTCATAAAGATCATTTAGCAATTTTTAAGGTTATCTTCTAACACCTCATCCATTACCATGTGTGACTTAACCCCATGAAGTGTATCTTTGGGGTCTTGTCAGGAAATATCCTTAGCTTCATTATCTCTCTTCATGGATCTAAATTCTATCCCACTAAAGTCAAGGTGATCCTTGACATGCCTCTTCTAATCAACCTCAAGGAAATCTATAGTTTGCAAGGAAAGCTCTAATCCATTTGTCACTTCATCTCTCACCTATCTAACAGATGCTAACCTTTCCATCACCTTCTTAAGAAAGATATATTTTTAAAGTGAAATAAAGACTGTCAAAAGGCCTTTGACTCACTTAAAGAATACCTTCTTTCTCCACCCATTTCCATTCCTCCCAAAGAGGATCAACCTTTCTACCTTTATATTTATGCCACTGACCACTCTTTAGGGGAAATGCTTGCACATCAAGATGAAAAACATAAAGAAAAATCTATCTAATATATAAGTTGAACACTTATAAAGTAAGAAACTTGGTACACCCATACATAGAAACTTTTCCTCACATTGGTCTTCATGGCCTCCAAAACCTGCCATTCCTTAATTACAAGACCTATGTCATAACCAACACTAACCCACTCAATTATATGCACTCCAAGCCATACCAAAACCAGTGTATGGTTAAGTGGCTTATGATTTTATCTGATTTTGACCTTCATTTCCTCTAATAAAAGTCAATTAAAGGGCAATTTATTATTGACCAATTGGCCAAAGCATGTTTAGCAGACAACCAACCGTTTCCCCTTGAATTTCTTGATGAGTCTATCATGGTCTTTTCTCAAGAAGACCTCACCTATCAAATGACCATATACTTTGATGGATCAAAGGGTCAATATGGTGGGGGTGATGGTATCATTCTCATCCCCCTTGATGGTGAACCCCTTCCCTTATCTTTTAAGCTTGATTTCGATTATACCAACAACATGGATGAGTATGAAGCCTTAGTGATACATTTATAAATTGATTTAGTCTTAGGAATCAAAATGATCAAAATCTTTGGTGACTCCCAACTCATGGTCAATCAAATCAATGGCTCTTATCAATGTAAAAATGACATTTTGAAATAGTATATATAACTAGTCGATGTACTCTTAGCATCATTTGAACATTACCTAATCCAAGCCACTCTATGATCTACAAATAAGTTCATAGATATTATGGCTTCCCTTGCTTCCCATTCCCATCCACACCTTTTGATTCTAAACTTTTTATCACTATACATCATCTTACCCAGCATTCTTATACCAAATTGGACCTTCCTTCCATTTGTAGTGCAGAAAAGGCCCAATCTGATATTTGGTATAAATAAATCTTCAACTATATCGACCTAGGCATGGTTTCCTCTAATATTTATAGGAATGGTCGAAGATCATTATTTAGAGTACCTCTCATTATACCATACTAGGGGGAATTCTTTACAAGCATGGATTTGATGGTCTCATTTTTTGTTGCGTACGTATTCATAAAGCCTCTCATGCTATCAGTGAAATGCATGATGGGATTTGTGAAGGACACTTTAGTGGCCTAGCTATCACTAAATGTATCCTCCATCTTGGATACTATTGGTCCACCCTTAACCAAAGCTATTGTGTTTATTTGAAAAAGTGTGTTAAATGTCAACAAAACATCAATTTACATTATGCACCTAGCCATAGTCTCCAAGTAACCAAGGATTTATGGCCCTTCTCACAATGGGGACTATATATTATTGGTGAAATTAACCCCTATTCTTCATAGTGACATCATTCTATCATCAATACAATAGAATATTTCACCAAATAGATGGAAGATATTCCTTTCATCTCAACTAAGGTTAAAAATATTTTTGACTTTATTAACCATAACATTATCCTTTGTTTTGATGTTCCTCATAAAATTATCACCGATATTGGTAAATATTTTAAGAATAAAAAAATCTAGGGTCTTTGTGATGTGTTCAGTATCAAATTAAGTTTCTCATCACCTTATTTTCCATAAGCAAATGGATAGACTAAAGCTTCTAACAAAACCCTTAACAACATGCTAACTAAAATAGTTAATGCATATGGTAGGGATTGGCATTTATACATCCATTTCACCTTATGGGCCTATTGTACTAGCATTAAAACCCCTACGGGTGCTACCCCTTTCTCTTTTGTCTTTGGATCATAGGTTGTCTTGCCTCTTGAAGTCCAAATTCCCTCTCTTCGCATATCCCTACAAGATATCATTTATGAGGGTGATTATCATTAGGAACATTTAACCCAACTTGAGCTACTTGACAAGTGTCATTTAGCCATACTTAACCATATTAATGTCTATCAAGAATGAATCAAGCACGCTTATAACAACTAGCTAAGAGAATGAGAATTCAACATCAAAGACCTCATCTTAAGGAAAATCAGTATATTACCAATATAGAAAAAAATAAGCGAGGCAAGTTTTCTTTCAATTGGCTTGGACTTTATATCATAACACACAAGTATGGATTATGAGCATACTGTTTATCCTCTCTCAAGGGGAAACCAGAACGTGAGCCTCTCAATACTTCACATTTGCATCTTTTTTTTGGTAAATAAGATCAAACTCACCTATTATCTAACTTAAGCACGTCCCTTATTTTACAATATTTTCACCTTCATCACCTCACTTTAAGGATAACTGATTAAAGAATAGAATCATATGATTATTCATCATATTCTTAGCCTTAATCATAGATATGGGTACTACAGCTCTACCCATGGCATGATTCTCATGGATACTTTTCATTTCTAATATGATGGAATCCCATGGTATTGTCTCTCAAAAAATCCTCTCACCCACTATTTTAACCTTCTTGTGCTTTAGTTTTTCCTTCATTAAGGTAAGCCTTTAAGCCTATATAAGCAAGTTTATGTCATCAAAATCAAAAATATTAAAATTCATATATCCTATGGGTCATCTCTAGCATTAGTAGACTATTCCCTTAAAGGACAACTACCAAAACTAATCAAAATTGCTTCATATAAGGTAGACTGCTCCATTAAAGGACAACTATCAAAAATCCTAACATAAGTCTCAAAAATCTTAGACTATTCCCTTGAAGGATGGCTATGTAAAATCATTTGTCAAAATCAAGAAATTTATCATAATCTTCTCGCATTGATCAGCTTCTACAACCTCTTAAAGCAATAGCAAAATATCAAAAGACCCATTATTTGGAAGTCACAATCGACTTTCATGAGTAGACTTCCCACATCGATCAGTCGACACCATATATGACATAGATTTGTTTATACTAGCTCTTTGTTAACCTACAAAAGAGGCAAGCTAACCTCACATGCAAGTTCCTTTATCATCCATCTCCCCTTTATACCCTCTATAAAATAAGGGATTTTGAGCTTACTTGACACTGTGTGATCAATAAATTTTTTAACTAACCAATGAACACTGATGCAAATCATGTGAAGGGATTATGTTTATAAGATGATCTAGCTTCCTTTTATTTTGGTCCTTGACAATGAAAGAGCATTGTGATTCCTTATTTCTCATACCTACTTGTTGCTAAATTTATTAAGATGTTTGTCTTTTAATTGTTTTATCTTTATTTTATTTTCTCACATCTAGTTTTGTTATCCAAACTTTCTCTATATGTTTTAAGATTAATTCACCTTCATCTAATCTAATGCAATTTATTAAAAAAAATTAAATAATAAATATGTGTTTTATTTTATGATTACCTTTTTATCTTATTTTTTAAAGTGTTTTTAATCATAATTTTTTTTGATGAATTAACCATCTCATACATCAAACATAATCTCACCCTTCTAACCAATCACATTAACTAATCATAACCATTTTTCAAATCTATAACATTTTAAGCATTTATTTTATAAATAAATGAGTCATCCACATATGTTATCCATCACATGTCTATCTAGATAAGGAAGCATAGATTCATTAATTTAAAACATTCAAATTTATAATAAAGCATACATCTACTCATGAAATAAGTTCTAATCATAACATCTTCATCATAGCCAACATCATCACATCATGAACATCAACTGACTAACCATAAACAACATCCATAACCCATAATCACATCAATGAGCTCATAATCAAAATAATCATAATGCCTATGTCTTTCAAAAGATATGTACATCTCATTTCATTGGCTTGCAAGATGATATAAAAATCATACATCAAAATAGAGAGTCTCATTGGAGTCTAGGGTCCTGGGGCACTATTGCTCCCTAGAGCTTATCCATCTCTGAGATATATCTATGCACCTGTAGATGCTACCCATTGACCTTGTGTAGCACTGATATCTCCCTTAGTAACCATTGCTCTATACTCAACATATCAGGGCTCATCTAGAAGCTATTTAAAGACTAGGGCCTCATAGTATTTGATCTCCTCGACCATGGCCACATACCTCGCCATAGATATGGTCCTTAATGGTCCTCTAGGTGTAGGTGCTTACCCTCCTGCCTGTCTTAGGACATCCCTCTCCTATGTAACCAAGGCTAGCTACACTCATGTTATATCCCTCTCTTGTATAAGGATAACCACCTCACCCTATACCATATCTCTCTATAGTCACCACTGATAGAGCTTCTTATACTAAGACTAGTGCTGCCCTCACCTAATCTCTCTCCATGATGAGTGCCTTCTTGTTAGGGGCATCCACATCTATTTGGTCCCCATCCCCCTCCATATCTACATTAGGATCATACTATACACTATATCCCCCAAACACTACCACTGCATAGTGCCCCTAAAACCATACAAGGTAATCTGGAGTCACACCTACATCATTGATATCTACCAACATCAATAATAACTTGTGGTCAATCTCTATCTCCTTTAGATGTGGAGGGAGTGCTACCTCGATATCCTCTCTCCTGTAACTCAAGAAATCACTTAAAACATCTTGAATTAACCTAAACTATCTCCTCACTCTGTTAAATTGGATAAGCTCTACCCTATGCTCCCATCTCCCATAAATCCACCTATAAATCTACAGTGACAAGGTCTACCTAACATAGCTTGCCCATGCTAGGAATCTAGTATATAGCCATCAGATAAACTCCCCATCAACCAGTGCCTCTAACCTATCCCTATACCACTCTAGATCTCATGTCCCTCCCCTAATATTGTAAGTGTGAAGTCACCTCTCTATCTCATAAATCCCACTTTGAACTCCCCCTGGTCTCATGTCTACCATGGTAATCCACCTATTTGTATCACCCTAATATGCTCATACACCCAATATTACATCACAAATTTGATGCTAATGCCATATCTCTTGTGTACCCAGTATCCCCAAAGCTCATGATAGATATGCACTAGTAAAATTTGGGCCCATGTAAACACTATCTGGTCCATCAACATGTCTACCAGAATGCCTAAAAATAGAAAAGGAAATCTTCCATTACTAGAATTATGAAGTGCATAGCAGGTCATGACTACCATCATCATCATGGAAAGCTATCTCCATTCCCTATCCATGTGATACATAGGTGTATAGTGAAATCCTCCCACATGCCACCTCACATGAATGAATTCCTCTTAAAAAAATTGATCCATATATACATCTCACTCCTCACTTTTGATATACAATATCGGCTCTCCCTAGATTGGTAACTATAAAATATAGTGAATATCCTCTAGTAAGATAATAATCTCTCTAGTAGATAGAAATAAAGTGTTAGTAGCCAGGTTATATCTCTTGATGAGGGCTAGCAACAACACCACATCTCTCAACATGTGCTAATAATATCTCATGCCTCCTAGGCCCACTGCTATCATGTGTTCCCACTCATGGTTTGTTATAGCCCTGTATACCTCATCTAGGAGCTAATTCACTTGATCTCACATCTACAATTACTCCCTCAGCTACAAGGATTGATGTATACCTTAGTTCACTTTAACCTTCACATATAGCCTATGCATTCTACCTACTCATCCTAACCCCCATCTTAACCTATTTTACTTCAGTTACCCAAAACCTACCTAATCCTACCTAAACAAAGTCTTACCTTCACAAACCAAACCCTTACACCATTTACCATCCTAACCAAACCCTTAATTCATTCTTATACCTCTCTAACCTTTAACCCATTCCTAATCCATGTTATACCCCATTCCCACACCTTATAGTGATTGTCGATGATCAAGTGTCAAATGATGATGTTCTTTATGAAACCATCACCAATCAACCCTTGATCACTGATGGTTCAGTGGTGGACCATTGATGGTCCACACATTGACCATTTGATAGCCACCTATCAATTGACGATGGTCGATAATGACCATCGATGGTTATTTTATCGAGACCGTCGATGACCATAAAACCCTAAGTCTTATCTAAACCTATAAAAAACTTAATAAAGCATCAAAATTAAGCTTACACCTATTCTATTGCTACCCAACCTACATTCCTAACACAAATTTCCAACCCTCTAACAAATTTCCAATTCCTACCAAATATCAAACCCCTACCAATTTTTAATGCCTACCCACCCAAGCCAAACCAATGAAGCAAAACAACTTTGTATTTTAACTACATCCCTTACCTCACTACACATCCTCTATCATGGTAGAGCCCTCAGAACCACCACTATTGCCTAGTCCCATGCTCTACCCATACCTTGTTGCGTCCTCACTAGATCTCCTTTTCCCTGGCCCACCTCAGTATCTCTCCACCTCACATGGCCCAACCATGGTCAATCCTCACTCACTCAGCTCACATGAGACTTTAGGTGCACATTCATCATCATTTTTTCACAAAATAAAAGTGGAAAACACTATGGTTCAAATTTACAAATGTGTAAATAGAACCCACATTGACCTTTTACTATTACCTTTTTAGGGTTTTGTTTTGACCACCAATGATCACTATGTGACTATTGACGATCGGGCATTGACCATCGATGATCGACCCCTCTAAGATTTTACCAGCTTACCATATCCTTTTTCTAAAGGACCACCTAAGCCAACTTACCCTTTACCTACCTAGCTTACCTTTTAGTCATTTAGTCCACTTGTATGCCTCCATTTATGATGATCACACCATGGTACCTTTAACATCACCTTTGTTTTTGTGACCCAAATTTTCCTTAGTCATTTTAAATGCATCGATTACCTTGCCATATTTGACAAACTTGCGTTACTTTTATGCACTAAACATTTAGATGCCTTAGAGCACAACCCTTTGCAGTCCTACCACGTATAACCATTTTTGTTTTCTTAGAATCACATCTAGTTTTTAGATACCTATGAATATATCAACCTTGCTTAGGAGACTTGAGTTTATAGGATTAACCCATATCAACTATGCCTAATGCTGTGACCTGGTTATCCTATCACATATCCTTCTAGTCCAACCTTATTTTACAATATACCTCAACTATGGCATCCTAGTCTATGTGTAATTTATGATATCACACTTATATGTGTTTTGTGTGCCTATTCATGTTTAAATGCCCACCCAACCAACCTTGACACCCACTTATCCACTTGTCAAACCTGCCATCAACTTTATTTCACCTCATCAATTCTTGATTTGAGGGAGAATACCTCCTTCCATACTTGGGGCATCCAACCTTCTATCAACCTTTCATTTTTGTTTTGTAGCTTGTTGATACAAATTGCATAACAAAAAAGAGAAAAATGTAGATGGTAAAAAGCCATTAACTACAACTTTAGATGTTGCATTAACCTTTAAACCACCCCTTGGCTCCCTTTGGGTTAGATTATTTACCAATTCTCTCATTATTAATCTCAGACTATTTCTCAGAGAATTAACTGCTAGTTATTAGTGGAATCGACTAAATTTAGCCAATTTTGAATATGTCCCCTCAACCATCAACGATCAGTCCTTGACCACCAATGGTTGACCTAGACTACTGATAGTTAATTAAACTCTTGCATGATTGAAAGAATCAACTACAACTCACTCATTGATTAATAGTTATTCAATTTTAGTTTGTTTTTCACACGATCAATGCATGTTAGACTATTTTTAAAAATATTTATTAAACTCTTCATTTCAATGCTCCTTTACTCTATATTAAGATATGAAGAGGAGGTTGAATTCATATTCTAGTGTAAGAGATTCTAACTCCCAGGTGAATCTAAAAGCTTCCCAATGAACCATGAACCAAGCTAGAGACTTACGGTGCTTTTGCAACTCACTATCTTGAGCCAATGTATTATTACTCTACTAACACCACTCTATCATCCACAACATCTTTTAGCCAACCTCAACATTCCTCAGATCAACAGCACCTAAAAGCTAAGTATCTATGTTTTTTTATCAAGATTTAGTAATTAGCTTTATTTATTTCAGTGTTTGGGTCATTTCCATTCTCTGCACTTCATTCCTTGTGTTGGAGTTTTGCAACTCCAGACACTTCATCTCCTACCCAAAACCACCCATAGCCTAACCAATCACCCATACACCCAACTCCCAAACCAAATACCTCTAAGCATTACTTTATATCTCACAACTAAAATTCAACCCAAAGACCACTTCCAAAACCTCTCTACAACTCTCTCCAACATACTTCTTTTCTCAAACCGAATTCTATAGTGACTGTCGACAGTCGTACCCAACCGTTGATGGTTAAAAACCACCAATGATCATACCTAATTATCGACAATCATTGTGTGTTATTTTACAATAGAAATCTCATTTGACCCATCTACTTGTACCCAAATCTCAGTGTATGAGCTTCTATTTTATCATAGAGCTTTAACTTTTATTTTGAATCAAATTTGAAGAATTTAGCATTAGTATTCAATTATTTATTGTTATTTTTAATCAAAATCACTTATTTATTTTCAAGTATTTATTGTATTTGATTTCAATACCTTATGTTATTTCATGCAAGTATCTATTTTAATTTTATCAGAACTTAAGTGTTTTAAAAGTATAGATTGACAACTTCCAAGGAAGCTTGTACTTCTTGGATCTAGCTCACGTTAGGCAGCTCATCTTACTATCTCACTAATCTATAATTTTTTAGATTAATTTCTTATCTGTAGATCATCCTCCCTAGATAAAGAGGAGTCTCGACAATCGTTTGGATCATGGAGTACAAACCAAATCTAGGTTCTACTAACCTCATTTTTTTAAAGTTTTACATCTTTCTTAAATAAGAAAATGAAGCAAAATTTTAGTGAAACACGTAGTCACAGGTGCATTATTTTAACATTAAATATTAATTTTAGTGTCTAAATTCCCTGTAGTCACCCCTCTTATTCTATTAATAAAATAAAGTAAAATTATTAGAGTAAAAATAAGAGTGTTATACATGAGCTTACTTTTGAATAATGGTCTTGAATGTAGATCTCATGTTGAACTATTCTTCATACAAACTTGTAATGAAACATGTATAAATTGGTCTTTAAGATAGAAATATGAAAGTAAATACATGAAAATTATAGATCAAATAACAAGGAATGAATACACCTTTTTCAATTATGCAAACCATTGTATATTTTGGTGAATAGCTAGTGACTATAGATGGTGTAACCCTTGGATATTTATTCGTTGAAATAATTATATTTGAATGTGCATGCCCAAATCCTCATTAATAAGAGAATGTGATTATAAATTCAATATGTACTCTAATTCATCATTGCCCAACCCAAGGTAGTAAAATAGCTTGGGATCTTTATATGAATCTTGATAGATCATTTTGGTGCAAAAATGATGCTAAAAATTGAATCAATGTTATAGATAGAATATGATTCATTCTTGTGCAAAATGAGTAAAATATATAGTGTAAAATTAGTGAAATAAAATATAAACTAAGTCTGGTGTATACAACATAGAGAATGACCTGAATTCCATTTCTTCTACAAAAATTGATAAAAATCTAAGCAATAAAGTGATCATGTGCCACATACATGCCCCTAATATGATATTTGAGCATATTGATTCTGATAATTGAGAAATATAAATTGAATCTCTAAGTAAAATATGTGTAAATTCTAAAACACACACCACACATAATGCCCCCAATCTAAGGAACATATGTAATAATCTGGTGTATAAATATGATACTATTTCTATGTAACTAGTGAAAATTATTTTCTATACTAAATATGATTTTGAATTTTTTTAAAAATATTGATTTTGATTCTTAGGACAAAAGAGCATTGATTTGGAAAATACTAGCCTACACCATTGTCCTTAAGACGTAGTACTATCCAAATATAATAAATGGGTAAAAAATGAGTATGCACTATGATATATTAAGAAAATACTATTATTTTTCATCTATATAGTGGACTGTTGAAACTTAGTCTCTAAGACAAGACACTGTGTGTGCCCCCTCTTTTGAGGTGAGTTGTAAAGCCTGCATAATAACGTAGTTCAAAAGGAAAGTTATGCAGATGATGTTATATAAATATTTAAATCTAGATTAATAATGATAACATAGGGAATCATGACATCATAATGATAAGATGAATAATATAGTAAACTATGATACATGTAAAGCCAATCATATATAGTGTCATGTCTAGATAGATGTTAGTAATCAGACACACAATGAATTTTGACCATATATTGAGTACATGAAATTGATATATAACTATTTAGGGAACATGCATGATATCCATCATATCATTAAAATTGAAGAGATGCATGATATCCATCATGTCATAAAAAAATGAGCAAACCTAACAAGCAAGAGTGATGGCAATGACATGCACACAAATAATATACTCAAGAACACACAAAGCATATAAGAAGGCCAAAGGACACATACATTATACATGTTAAAATGTAACTCACATGCACAAAATAAAATAATAAGGCTTAAATCTACAATCAAAGGCATGTTTAAATGTTTATAATCTAGAAAAGTTGCATTCACATAAAACATGAAATGAAGAAACAAACACAATAAACATGGATGAATACGTGGAATTAATTTACACAAGAAATTTGCAACATCATCATATCTAATGAGATAGCTCTTACCAAATTTTGATCTTAAGTCAAAATTGGTCAACCCCTATAGGTTGAAACTTTTCATGAGATTATCAAAACTTGTATGTGGTCTTGTCATGGTATTAAATGGTCCTAAATAGTGCTCATATGGTCACATTAATCATTTATTATCTTGGTCTAAGGTTTGGTCTCATGTCTACTTGTCTAGCACTAGGGGTTAGTTATGAGGTCTTGATGTTATCAAACATGGTCAAATGTTTGATAGGGTTTAGATTCATTATAAAACATTATTAATAAGTCTTTAAGATCACAATATTATGTATTAACCCTTTATTATGTTCTTATGTACAAAATTATCATTTTAATCACCTTTTGGATTATTTGAAGGAGTTGTATGTACTGTATTCAAATACAAATATTTAAAGAAGGTTCTCCAATGTACGTGATGTCATATAGTGTTTAGAGATGGTTAGAGACTTATAAACTTGTAGGTTCAATGCCTAAAATGACTAAAATGTCAGTTTATAATCACTTTTGGGCACTTGTATGACCTTGAAATATCATTTCTTAGTTTAAAATCATTTCAAAGTGTCCTTATGGATTTCTCAAGTTAGTTTCAAGATTTGGATCAAGTTTTAGGTTGAACATATGCTTTATACATTCTTTCTCCCCCAATGCTACCTTCATAAGCTTAGAAAGACAAAATTCAAGTGAATGGTATAGCTATGAGATAGAGAGAGTTAGGAGTTAAAAATTTGATCATTTTTAGGGGTCCTAACAAGATTGAAATTAGTGGACTTGGTTTTTGGATTCATGTCCCCTCCTTTATGAACAATCTCTAAGAGTGACAGTAGGTAATTATGCCTTGTCCATTCAAGCAAGGTCTGATTTTGCTCTTGTTTATCCACTTCAAAATTTGATGAAGAAGAATGATTTTGAAAGATGTTTTCTGAGGTTAAATATATCCTTTAAATTTGGGTTTCATCAAGTAACTCAATATTATCAAGTGCTTTCATCAAAGAGGAATGTGTCTCAAGAGTATGGAACATATCACTCTAGCTGCAAATCATTTTGGTTGGTTTGTGATGTTTGTCACCTTCAAAGGATCCAAATGATTCATAATTCATGGAAGATCACTCAACTTCATAGAATTCATGTGTTATTCCCTGAGATGTGATTCTTGTTCATAGGCTTCAAGTATCTTGGTCTTTGGAAACATTATCAATGTATGAACAGTCTTTTACATGTTTGATTACCAATTTGGCTCAAATATCAATGAGAAATCATAGTAGAAGGTTTAAAGACACCATTATACCATTTGAAGTATGGGAGAATGAATATAATAGTTTAAGTATACCCTCAAATAAGAGTCATAAAGTGTTTCAATCACACACATGCCAACAAGCCTACAAGTAGACATTAATGAGTCTAAGTCTATGTTGGAGGTGTATCTACAACATTGAGGTGTACCTTGAACTCTTTGATACTCATTCAACTCTAATTGATTACATTGAAGATCACCAACAAGGTATGAGTGAATGAGAGACTCCAATTGTCAACACACATACCTTATACATAAGCTGACTATACATATAGTTCGTACAAGTGATTTAAATTTTGATATGATGTAATTCTTGGTTAGAGGGCTTGTAATATATTTAGAGAGTGAAAAATAAGTGGGGTAATTTTTATAGTGTCAAAGTGTTAAAAGTGTCTAAGAAATCAAGAACTTACTTTTATAGTCCATATAATTAAAATGAAGACCTACAAGCCCTAAATCTATAGGTCCTCATTTTGGACTCAAACCAACTAACAAAAGCAAAGTCAAATCAATAATCATAAATAAATGAAATTGAGGTAGAGGAAACAAACCATTAGAAACACCTAAACCATTTGCAACTCAAGAAATGGTTATAAGACTGAGTTCATAAACCTTAATGCATACACACAGGTCTATGTATGAAAATAGGAAGGCAAAGGTTTAAGAATGTCATGAAATAACCAAGGGACCTTGTGAAGAGATGAGAAACAGTTCTAAATTCATTTTGATATTGTTTAAGAGCCATGATAGAGTTCAAGATTAACTTCCAAGTCACAATGCTCAAATCCTTTTTCAATCAACACCTGCAGCCACTTTGAGAAGGCATTCTTGAATACTCTAGGTTGTGAAGTCATGGTGATTTGAGAGTAAAAAGTGAAGGGTTATAATTTCCAAATAATATGAAAATGTCTTTAAAGTTTCAAATAATGTAAATGGAGTCCTAAAGCCAATAAATGTACTCAAATTTCTCCTAATAGCCACCTATAAGCTACGGTCAAGAATAAGCTAGTTTCAAGATTAAGGAAGGAACATAGTACATGAATAGAATTGATGTATATCTCAAGTAGAAAAATAATTCAATAGGGTCATTTGAAGACAAAGGGAAATGTGAAGAAATGACTATTGAGATTGGTCAAAATAGAGACCTACCCCTCTCTATACACAGTCAACAAGACCATACTCAGGCTTGCCCACTTGATTGAATGAGAATTTTTTGTTTAGATTGAAAATAAGAGTTAAAAAATATGGTTTGAATCATATGAAGAGTTATACAATTATGACATAACTCCAAGTAATCCTCAGACCCATGATGACAGAAGTGAAGTAAACATAGAAACCCTGCCTAGGCCATGTATAGCCTTACTCACACATAGCTAGATCTAAAGAACAACTAGTGAGAGGAAAGCTTGGATAAAGTGATAGATATTGAATATTATATTTCAAAACCAAATATATATGAATGATTGACTAAATATATTGGTTAAATATGGATTTAAACCTTACATACACAAACTAGTGTAAGTTATAAGCCTGCTTGTCGGATTGAGTAAAGATCAAGTGTCCAAAGTAAAGAGAGGAAGTATGAGGAAAGGAAATCCATAAAAAATGGTTTCATAGTGCCATCAAGATATCATTTATATCCTCAGACCTAATAAAAAGGGTGAAGAATGTCAAATCCCTACTTAGGCCTAATGAGCTTAGAACCACACACAGGCTCATAGGTACAGTCATGAGACAAGTGGCTTATTAGGGATAAAGTGAAGGCCTAAGGGAATTTAAAGGTACATAATGAAATTAAGACCTTAAATAACCATAAAAAATAAGGGAAAAGCAAGAAAAGTTCCAATTTTGGCCTTAAGACCACCTTGAGCTCTCTTTATATAGGACTTTCATCTAGAAGGCAATTTTCTCTCACTTATTGTAGCTTGAACCTAATGCATGGAGATAAATGGATTTTAGAGGAGGTATTAAGGTCCCCATAATTAATTTTTATGACATCAATTATTTGATTAATTCTTTGACCTGCATGGTTAAAGGCTAAGAGCTCAAACCCCTTTCTAATGGCTTGCTTGCAACCTGAGAGTCGACTTCTCACGCTCAAAACTTTCATGGGACCTAGTGGTGTTTGAAGGTGATGGATGGTTATAATAAATAAAATATTATGGCATTAAGAGAGAGAAATAGGATATGTTCTTTATGAACAATCCTTAAGAACCAAAACCACTTTAAACCTCTTAAAACCCTAATAGTGACTAGTCAAGAGAAATAGACTTATAAAGCACATGTAATAACCTAGTTTTATCTTGAAACCTACTAAATGTTATTGAGGACTCAAACTATATTATCCATGAGTAATCTATCTATACTTTTAGTTGTATGGAATGCAATAAATGCACTATTTTGCATGATTTTTTTTGTTTTATAAGGGTTTTGAGTAAAGGAGAACTTGACAACCATCAAAAGAGGTCACTTGAGATGTATTTTATATTTTCAATCCAAAATATATACACAAGATATCTTTTAACTGATCAAATAAAGCTCATTTTCCAAGGCAATCCTAAACAGGGTTAAAATGGGACTAGGTGGCAAGGCCATTTCATGGATTTCATACTTCCACATGGTCTCAGGGCCTATAATTTGACGTGGAAGTTTTTGATAAGATGGGTAAGGTTAATGAAATTATTTTGGGTGGTTTCACATGTTTGGGAGAGGTCTAGAGTATAAAAATAGAGTTCTAGGTAATGAGGCCTAATTAAGGAGAGAAAAAGGTAATTCCACTCAGAGTTAGGACATGGAATTTGAGATTAAGTTTTAAGGGGATAATGGGTCCTCAAATAAATTCTCAATTTCTCAAAGTACTCCATACATTATTCTACATAAGAATGTTTACAAATTTTTAGGGTTATAAGGAAAATAGGCCTAATGAAAGTTTGAGGAGCAAAATAGAGTCTTGGGAGTTGTTTCAAGAGCTGAAATGGTTTTTTGAAGGTTTAATAAGATATTTAAGGCCATTCATATAGATAAAATTACTTGGATAAGATGAACTCAAGTTTTGAGCCACTTGGACCAAGTTAGGCATGTGAAATGAGGAGTTTCAAGACAACTATGCATATGAGTGATGACTGTTATTGGAATGTCAGATCAAAGGAGTATATAAATGCATGGTAGGTGTCAAATAATTTTTATAGGATTATTTAATGTCAAATTAATAATTAAATGATCTATTTATCACTTATCATATGCAAAGAAGGGCGGTTTTGAAGAGTTGTGTGAGGTGTCAAGCTAAGTTTATAACTCCTACACCACTTGGAGGATGGAACATCTTTAGAGGAGAGACATATGGATTTATAAGCATGTTTGAAATATTTAATAACTCTTCCTTATCTATAACTTATGTGTGGAGACTTGGAAATCTTCTCCTTCTATGCCCCCCTCTCTCTCTTCCCAATTCTCTATATAAGCAGCCACTTTTGGCCTTGTAAGATATCCACATTTAGTATGGTGAAACCCTGCTAAAATGACTACTAATGTTACTTTTGAATAAAAGATTTAAAACTAGTTTTGAATTCTCAAATTCTTTTTGACGTGTGTGAAATAGTTCATAATGAATAGCAAGTGAAGGTCATCTTTCCTTGTGTTTATCTCACTCTTTCATGCTTGGTGTAAGTAATCTAACTTCTAGCATGTCATATGAAGTGTAGATGGTTGTTTTATGTGTCTTTAAGTGTAATTAAGGATATTAGTGTCTATGATGAGACATAATAATCATCCACATTAAAAAACACATTGCATTCAACCTTCATAGTGAAATACTTTTGTTAAGAAAACCTTGTGTGTTAGGATGATTTTTTTGAATTGTCTTTCATAGTGCAAGTTCATGTAGGTTTGTAGGATACATATTGGTGCATCACCTCTATTAGATTAGTGTTATTATTCTTTTATCCCTTTTCCTTCAAATTTATTAGACTAGTGGTTTGTTTTAGGTGTGGTTTAAGGGAGCTAGCCATTCAATCTAGAGACTCATCTCTCTCATAGGTCACCCATAACTTGACATATGTTTCTATATTACATCATATTTAGAAAGGCTAGAGAAGACCTCCTTTAGGGTGAAAACTTGATTGATAACAATTTTGGCACATCTGGTGGGACTCATAATCTAAGAAGTTTTAAAATGTAAATGCTAACCTTAGAAATTTAAAGTTATAAGGCTTTCTTTATGCAGTATCTAGAGACTCCAACACTCATTGAATCTTGGCTACATACTAGTGCTTCATTTTCACACCTAGGGTAAGCAAAATATCTTAGTCTAAAGGCATTCCATTTGAATTTTTAGATTTATCTTACTATTATCTTATCATAAAGAGGTCTACTAATACCCATCCATGCTCCAAAAAATATTTGGCCATTCACTTACCTATTATGAGACTTTTCTTGGTCCAATTTATAAGATGGTAGCCCCAAGGAACCTACCCTTTGTTGTCTCCAATTTCCATATCCATTTATCACTTTCTCACTATAATGACATCCCTATGTCAACCCTCCAAAGTGTGCCTTCATACATGGGAGAAGTTTCCACTACTCTTATTGAGCACATAAGAAACATTGCCAACTTTTATAATATACATAACATCACTAAAGAGGAAGTTGCTATCAGATTGTTGGTTGTTTCTTTAAATGGAAAGGAACTTTATTGGTATGATATTTTGGCTCTCAAATCTATCACTACATGGAATGAATTGGGTGATGCTTTAAAATAGATATTTGAAGACAAATATGACCACTTGCCTTTGATCGAGTAGATAACTATAACAAAGAGAGCACCAAAAGAGGGCATTCAAGACTTCAACACAAGATTCTAAAAGACTTTGGATAGGATCCCACTCTTGGTAAGGCCTACTACCCATCATGCTTTCCTTTACTACCTCAAGGCTTTTAATTGTGATATCTCTATGATGATTCAATCCATGGGAAGGGATGATTTTCCTAATGCTTATGAAACTACCATAAGGACTAAAAACTACCTTATTCAAGCTAGGAAGATAGACCCTAGACCTCCCATGCCTTTGTTTCCTAGTGTACAAAATCTTATGCCTACCATTGTTCCTATTTCCACACCCAAACACAAGAAAATTTCCCCTAATCAAATAAATAAGCAAAAGGAGGAAGATATGATTAAGGATCTTAGAAAAGAGATTCAAAATATTAAGAGACAAAAACAACAACAATGAAGGTCTTATCAAGGTCATTTCTATCCCTATCAATCTTATCAAGTTCCTAGATAACTAGTTCAATATCAATATCAAGGATAAGAACAACTAACTCAAGTGAAGTAACATAATGGACAAAATTATAATTTTCCTTATACTTCTAAAGCACTTGTACATATCCAAAACAACACTGTATAATATAATGGAGAGCAACCTTCATGGGATCAATCTCATGACTCTTCCACTTATACAAATGATGAATTTAATCAAGCCTATATGTATCAATGAGGAACAATGCCTTCCATGAATCAAGAGGATATGCATAATGGAAGAGATGTTCAATAAAATGCTACCTTGATGAATTACTAAAAATAAGTCTCATGTATAGTCAACTATCAAGGTAACCTCAACATTGGTTCAAGCTCCATATATGTAAATACAAGGTCAAAGAAGAGAGTGGTTGAGGAATTACAAGGAGTAATTAGTAGTCTAAATGTGAACTCTCAAGTACCTCAAGGATTTGATACTATAAATACAACCCCCATAGCTCAAATAAATTAAAAAAACTCAGAATGTTAGATCTCCTTCTATGCCTTCTCCTATGCATCAAGTTACACAAGCTAGTGGTAGTGATATGGCTCCTAAAAGACATGATAAGTTTGGTAGCTCTCCTATGAATATTGTGGAATAGATGAATAAGGTTCATGTATGCATCCCAATTTTGGAAACATTATCCATCCCTAGATAGAGATCTTCTTTAAAATGAGCTCTCCAAGTTCAATGCATCATCTAGGTAGCCTAATAAAAGAGGGGCGATTTTGACAAATAAATTGAAGACCAAAGATGGGAAACCAATCAAAATTTAAGAAATGGATAAACCTCCTCCATTATAACTCTCTATTATTATTAGAGACTCATTGGTTGACTATTATCTAATTGATAGTGGAACAAGTAATTCAGTCATGCCAAAGTAAGTAGCTGACAAGATAAAATTGAAGTATGAATCAAACTCAAAGGGAGTATTACAACTAGATGGATCAATTGATAGTACAATTGACATTATCAAAAAAAATTAGATGAATCTTCATTCTTGGCCTACTTTATCTATCTCTCAATATGTGTTAGTTGTCGATGTGCCACCTCACTTTGCTCTTTACTTGTCAATATATTTTACTACTAAAATTAGAGGGTACTTGACTTTAGTTTGGTCCTATATGGTATTTAAATCTAAGTATGGTGCTAAGGTCTCTATTAATTCTGAACCTTTAGCTAAGTTTCATGTTGATCCTTATGTAGAAAACTCATCTAACATGAATTACACTATTATTGATGATGGAGATCAAGTCAATGACCAAGAACTAGTTGCATATCTAGATGGCATACTTGACCTCTTTTTGAATAAATATGGTAAAGGGAATCATGAGTTCAACCCTATAAAATATATTGAGGAAACTAATCTAGAAGTTTGTTGTATGCATGAAAAAAGAGCAAATATAATATCTCTTTCAAATTTTGATAGAGATGAAGAGGGAATGTGGCAATTATTCTTTGATGGTTTAAGGAGTAAATATGGAATAAGGGAAGGTGTGATGTTTATTTCTCCTTCTAAAGAGAATTAATATTTTTCCATTAGGTTTCAATTTGGTTTCTCGTCTAATGTAACCAAGTATTAGGGACTTATTCATGGCCTCCAATGGTTAAATAAGAAAGATATAAATGAAATAAAGGCATATAAGGATAGTGAATTAGTAGTATAGCAAGTTAGAGGGTAGAATGCTATAAAAAATCATTTATTAAAGGTATACAAGCATATGATTTGGGACCTCATCCAAGACTTTAAATCTTTCAACTTGAAATCAGTCCCAAGGGAGAGTAATCATCACACTAAAAAATTGACATCTGGAGGAGCACATTTTGATATTCCAAATGATGTAAAAAATGGGAAACATCAACCATATGATAAAGTATTGGTGAGACAATCCATTCTAGATAATATTTCAAGTTATAAAGTATTTGAAAGTGATAGGTGGATTGCATATTTTCTACGTGAGGAAGCTAAGTTCTCCTAAAAGAGTCAAGATAATCTCAAACAACAATATGGTGACAGAATAGTGCAGTTACAGTCTAACAAGCTTCCCAAAGGGTTGGTGACCCTTAAAATTATCTTCAATGAAGAAGATCAAGGTTACAAGTGAAGAACATTTTGAAAGAGTTGAAATCTTCAAAGACAAACTCCTCAAGTTAAGAAAGGTATGTACTAAGGCTGAGAGGGCTGCCTTTGTTGAATTATGTAGGGAATTTTAAGAAGTATTTGCATGATAATATGGCGATCTCAAAGGTTTTGACCCTAATATAGCTCAACACACCATTGAACTAGATCCAAATGCAAAACTAATAAGACAAAAGTAAAGACCTATAAATCCTAAGGTTGAGGTTTTGATGAAGAAAGAACTAATCAATTTGATTGAATCAAACATTATCTTCCCCATTAAACACTCCTTATGGGTTGATAATCAGGTGCTTATAAGGAATAAAAGTGGAGAAATTAGGTTGTGTGTTTATTTTAGAGATTTAAATAGTGTGTCTTTGAAGGATCATTACCCTCTACCTTCAATGGAATAAATACTTCAAATGGTTGTAGGGTCTAAATGCTTTTCACTCTTGGATTGGTATTAAGGTTATAACCAAGTCTTGGTCAAGGAATAAGATCAATATAAAACTATCTCCACCACCAAATGAGGCATCTATACTTAAAACAAGATGCATTTTGGACTCTCTAATGAAGGAGATAAATTTTAAAAGGAAATGGACATGGCCTTGCAAGGTTTGATTAATAAGATGGTGTTAGTGTATATTAATGATATCATAATTTTATCAAAAGAGTATAATGATCACTTGGCTCATTTAAGACTAATTTTTTAAAGGTGTAGGCAATTTGAAGTATCTTTGAATCCTAAGAAATGTGTTTTTGTAGTCTATAAGGGCAAGTTACGTGGGCACATTGTCTCAAAGGAAGGGATGACTATAAATCTTGAAAGAGTGAAATCTATCCTAGATTTGTCGCCACCATGACATAATAAGGGGATGCAAAATTTTCGTGGAAAAATAAAATTCATAAGAAGGTTTATACCTAGTTTTGCAAGCCTTGTAAAACCTTTGACAGCCATGCTAAAGAAACATCAAACTTTCAACTAGACTAAATAATGGAGAAGTAATTTTGAAGCTATAAATCAAGCCATAGTACAAGTGCCTACTTTGATGAACCACAAATTCTTCAAAGACTTATTTTTTTATGCTTTATCTAATATTGAAACCATATCTACCATGTTAATGCAACCAAAAAATGAAGGAAATGAATAGCCCATTGCCTTCTTTAGTCAAAGGCTTGGAGATTATGAAGAGATATATACTTTTGTTGAAAAAAAAGTATTGGAAGTCATAATAAGATTAAAAAAATTCAGACACATGGTCTCAAAAAATAAGGTAAACATCATGGTATCTCAGCCAAGTGTCAAATATTTCATTCTCAATAAGGATTTGAACGAAAATAAAGTAGGTTGAATTAATAAAGTGATGGAATATGATGTGGAGATTAAGACCACCAAACTAATAAGAGGGAGAGGTCTATGTGAACATATAGCATTGAATCTCCAAGGCAAAAAAGAAGAATCTTTGGTACTCCAAGATGAGCCCCAAGCAACAACACCTTCACATGCTACAAGTTAGATACAAAACATAAGAAGGTTCTTGCAAACAGGGGAGTGTCCAACCAAATTAAATAGATCAAGGAGATAATTTAGTATTCAATATGTACCTTATGTCATTTTAGATTAGGTATTTTTTATAAGAGACCTTAATGGTATGTTACTTAGATGTGTGGAAATGGAGCAAGTAGGCATAATTTTGGAACAATTTCATGATGGGCTTGTAGGTGGACATTTCTCTCCTCAAACAAAAGTAGTAAAGATCATGAGATTATGATACTACTGGCCTAGACTCTTCAAGAACTCTTATGCATGGTTAATAAGGTGTGAAAAGTGTGCCTTCTTCATTGGAAAATAAAGGATAACAACCTTACCCCTCAATCCCATCCAAGTTAAACAACCCTTCATGCAATGGGGGCTTGATTTTATAGGCATGATTAATCCTCCCTCAAGTGCAAGTCACAAATGGATACTCACAACCATAGATTACTTTATAAGGTGGGTAGAGGCAGTATCCATTAAGGAAGATAATGAAAAATCAATTCTTGAATTCTATTAGGACATAGTGACTAAGTTTGGAGTACCATCAACCATTATATCTAATAATACATTGGCAATGATGGGTACAAAGACAAGTGAATGGGGAAATGAACATGGAATATATATAATTACATCTTCTATTTACTAACCCAAAGGGAATGGGCTTGTGTAATCTACAAATAAGAGTTTGATCAAGATTATCAAGAGGATGGTTGATGACATTCATATGTCTTGGCATACAAAGTTAAAGATAACCTTATGGGATGATAAATTCACCCCTAAGAGAGATATAGGTAACTCACCATACATGCTTGTGGATGGTAGACAATCCAAAATGTCTATTTCTCTTTATTTTACTACTTTAGAGTTAGCACATTATTTGAAAATAGTAGAAAACAATCCTCTAAAGGTAAAGATGGCAAAATTGATGGAACTAGAAGAGAAGAGGAATGAAGCCATGCATACTTTGAAACATCATCAAGTTAAAATTAATATTTTTTTTTAATAAGAGAGCTAGTGCAAGAAAGTTAAAATAAGGTGATCTTGTCCTAAATTGGCATGAAGATAGGGCGAAGCCTGATAAGCACAAAAAATTTGATACATTATGGAGTGAGCCCTATTTGATCATTGGCTACAAGGAACACAATGCCTTTTAGCTATCAAGAATTGATGTATAAGTACTAAGTATCCCAATCAATGGTATACATTTGAATCCTTTATAATGAGGTTAGATTAGTATTATACATAGGTTAGGTGTGTTTGTTTTTCATAAGTGCTTAGCACATTATTTTGGTCGAAGTTTGTTGTTTATCTTCCCTAAATGCTTTTGGCATAGCATGTTTACTTTTATTGTTTGGTTTGGTATGAGTTTGAAGTCTTTAAAGGCATGTGAGTTTCAGTTTATAACATAAGGGTGACTTTTTTAGCTATGAGAGGATAAGACCAATAATTCATTAGTATTGTAGCCATGCTACCCATGTGAATCACCAATTTGTTGACCAAATTTTGACTTCAAGTCAAAATTGGTCAACCCCTATAGGTTGAAACTTTTCATGGGATTATAAATACTTGTATGTGGTCTTTTCATTGTGTTTAATAGTCCTAAATAGTATTCATATGATCACATTAGTCATTTCTTAGCTTGGTTCAAGGTTTGGTCTCATGTGTACTTGTCTAGCCCTAGGGGTCATTTATGAGGTATTGATGTTTTCAAATATGTTCAAAGATTTTATATGGATTAGAGTCATTATAAAATGTAATTAATGAGTCTTTAAGGTCACAATATCATGTATTAACCCTTTATTATGTTCTTATGTATAAAATTGTCATTTTAGTCACTTTTTAGCCTATTTGGAGGAGTTGTACATACCATCTTCAAATGAAAATGTTTCAATAAGGTTACCCAATGTAATTGATGTCATAGAATGTTTAGGGATGGTTAGAAACTAACAAACTTATAGGTTCAACACCTAAAGTAAATAAAATTCCACTTTACAAGCACTTTTAGGCACTTGTATGGCCTTGGAAGATCATTTTTCAGTTGAAAATGGTTTTAGAGTGTCCCTTGGGCTGTTTTAGATCAGTTTCAATATTTGGATCAAGTTTTAGGTTGTACATATGCTTCAAACATTATATCTTCTCCATCGATACCTTTAAAAGCTCAAAAAGACAAAATTCAAGTGGATGGTATGAGAGAGAGAGAGAGAGAGAGAGAGAGAGAGAGAGAGAGAGAGAGAGAGAGAGAGAGAGAGAGAGAGAGAGAGAGAGAGAGAGGAGTTGAAATTTTGGACATTATTATAGGTCTTAATAAGATTGAAATTAATGGCATTGGTTTGTATATTCATGTCCCCTCCTTTATGAACAATCGCTAAGATTCATAGCATGTCACTATGCATTGTCCATCCTAGTAGGATCTAATTTTGCTTTTGTTTATACACTTCAAAATTTGATGGAAAAGAATAGTTTTGAGGGATGTTTTCAAAGGTCAAATATATCCTTTCAATGTGGGTTTAATAAAGTAACTCAATCTTCTCAAGTGATTTCATCAAAGAGGAATGTGTCTCAAGATTATGAAATGTATCACTCTAGCTATAAGCAATTTTGATTGGTTTGTGATGTTTGTCACCTTCGTAGGATCCAAATGCTTCATCATTAATTTAAGATACCTCAACTTCATATAATTCATGTGTTATTTCCCTAAGATGTGATTCTTATTATAGGCTTCAAGTATCTTGGTCTTTGGAAACATTATCAATATATGAATAGTCATCTATATGTTTGATTGCCAATTTGGCTCAAATATCAATGAGAAATCAGAGTAGAAGGTTTCAATAAAATATTGTAACATTGGACATATGGGATAATGAAGATAATATTCCAAGTATACTATCAAATAAGAGTCATAAAGTATTTCAGTCACACACAAGCCAACAAGCCTACAAGTAGACATTCATGGGTCTAAGTCTAGGTTAGAGGTGTATTGACAATATTGAGGTGTACCTTGAACTATTTGATACTCATTCAACTATGAATGATTCCATTAAAGATCACCAACAATGTATGAGTGAATTAAAGACTCCAACTTTCAACACATAGACCTTATACATAAGTTGATTATACATTTAATCTGTACATGTGATTTAAATTTTGAAATGATGTAATGTTTGGTCAAAGGGTTTGTAAGATATTGAGAGAGTGACAAATAAGTGCGACAAGGTTGATAGTGTCAAATTTTTTAAAGTGTCTAAGAACTCAAGAAATTTCTTTTGTAGTCCATATAAGCAAAATGAATACCTATAGGCCTTAAACCTGTAGGTCCTCATTTTGGACACAAACCATCTAAGAAAAGAAAAATAAAATAAAGAATCATAACTAAATGTGAATGAAGGAGAGGACACAATTTATTAGAAACACCTAAACCATTTTCAAGCCAAGAAATGGTTACAAGACTAAGCTCATAAACCTTAATGCATACACACAAGTCTATGTACAAAAATAGGAAGGCAAAGGTCTAAGAATGTCATGAAATAACCAAGTAACCTTGTGAAGAGATGATAAATATCTCTCAATGCATTTGGATACTATTTAAGAGCCATGAAAAATTTCAAGATTAACTTTCAAGTCTCAATGCTCAAACCCTTTTTCAATCAACACCTACAACTACTTTGAGAAGGCACTCTTAAATATTATAGGTCTTGAAGTCATGGTGATTTGAGTGTGAAAAGTGAAGTTTTTGAAGCTACCAATAATATGATAGGGTATTTGAAGTGTCAAATAATGTAAATGGAGTCCTAAAACTAATAAATGCACTTAGATTTATCCTAATAGACACCTACAGGCTACAATCAAGAATAAGCTAGTTTCAAGCCTAAGGAAAGAGCACAATACATGAAAATCATTGAGGTCTATCTCAGGCATAAAAATGAGTTAATATGGTAATTTTTAGACAAAAGGAAATTTCAATAAATTACTATTAAGACTAGTCAAAATAGAGACCTAACCCCCTCTATACATAGTCAATAAGAATATATTCAAGCCTACCCACTTAACTGAATGAGAATTATTTGTTTAGAGTAGAAAAAAGAGGTTAGTAGGATGGTTTGAAGCATATTAAGAGTTCCATAGTGATGACACAACTCCAAGTAATACTCAGACCCATGATGACATAAGTGAATCAAACATAAAAACCCTACGTAGGCCATGAATAACCTAACTCACACACAGGCAGATCTAAAGAGCAAGCAGTGAGAGGGAATCTTAGATAAAGAGATATATATTGAAGAGGATATTTTAGATCCAAATAGATATGAATGAGTGACTAAATATATTGGTGAAATAGGGCTTTAAACCTTGCATACACAAACCAATGTAAATTATAAGACTACTTGTTGGATCAAGTAAAGATCACTTGTCCAAAGTAAAGAGAGGAAGTCTGAGGAAAGGATAAAAATTAAAAATGGTTAATATTGCCATAAATATATCATTTATATCCTCATACCTAATAAAAAGGGTGAATACGGTTAAATCCTTATCTAGGTCTAATGAGCTTAAGAACACATACAAGCTCATAGGTATAGTCATGAGACAAGTGGCTTGTTAGGGATAAAGTGAAGGCCTAATGGAATTAAAAGGTACATAATGAAAGTGAAGAGATTCAAGAATCATCATAAACATCAGAAAAGTAGTAAAATTTCCAATTTTGGCCTTAAGACCACCTCGAGCTCTCTTCATACAAGATTGCCATCTAAAAGGCAATTTTTTCTCACCTATTATAACCTAAACCTAATGCATGGAACTAAATGGATTTCATAAGAGTTATCAATGTCCCCATAATAAATTTTTATGATGTCATATATTTGATTAAGTATCTGACCTACATGAACAAAGGCTAAGAATTTAGACCCCTCTCTAATGGCTTGCTTGCAACCTAAGAGTCAACTTCTCGCACTCATAACTTTCATGAGGTTTTTCATCAGACCCAATGGTGTTTGGAGGTGATGGAGGGGTCCAATAAATACAATATTATGGCATTAGGGGAGAGATAGAGGATTTTTTTATTTATGAGAGGTCCAGAGTAGAAAAATAGGGTTCTAGGCTAGGAGACCTAATTAAGGCCTAATTGAGGAGAGAGAAAGGTAGAAAAAGGTACTTCCACTAAGAGAAAATACATGATATTTGAAATGAATATGTAAGGGGAGGAAGGTACATAAAATATTTTCTCAATTTATTAATTAACTTTGTATATTCTTATACGCAAGGAGGTTTATAGGTTTTTAAGGCTACAAAGAAAATAGGTCTAATGAGAGTTTGAGGAGCAAATCGAGTCTTGGGAGTTGTTCTAGGAACAAAAATGGATTTTTGAAAGTATAATAAGATATTTTAAGGACATCCATGTAGATATAATTACTTGGAGATTATGAACTCAAGTTTGGAGCCACTTGGACCAAGCTAGATGTGAGAAATGAGGAGTTTCAAAATAACTATGCATATGAATAATGATTGTTGCTAGAATGTTAGATCAGATGAGTATATTAATACATGGTAGTTGTAAAATAATTTTTATAAGATCATTTAATGGTAAATCAATAATATAAGAGTCCATTTTTAACTTCTTATATGCAAAGAAAGGCAAATTTGAAGAGTTGTGCAAGGTGTCAAGCTGAGTATCTAACTCCTACACCACTTGGAGGATGGAACATATTTAGAGGAGAGACACATAGATTTATAAGCCTATTTGGATTGTTTCATAACTCTTAATTATCTATAAATTACATGTGGACATTTGGAAATATTCTTCTTCCATACCCTTCTCTCTATCTTCCCAATTCTCTATATAAGCAGCCAATTTTGG
Source organism: Torreya grandis (assembly GCA_037957365.1). Lineage (NCBI taxonomy): Eukaryota > Viridiplantae > Streptophyta > Pinopsida > Cupressales > Taxaceae > Torreya > Torreya grandis. The sequence goes on along the minus strand of JARHVA010002552.1, from coordinate 172,443 downwards.
CCTTGTAAGATATTCACATTTGGTATGGTGAAGCCATGCTAAAATGAATACTGATTTTGCCTTTGAATAAAATATTTAAAACTAGTTTTAAATTCTTACTTAATTGTGTGAAGTAGTTCATAGAGAATAGTAAGTGAAGGTCATCTTTCCTTGCGTTCATTTAACTCTTTCATGATTGGTGTAAGTAATCTGAATTCTAGTAGGTAATATGAAGTGTAAATGGTTGTTTTATGTGTCTTTATGTGTAAATAAGGCTATTAGTGTCCATGATCAAACCTAATAATCATCTACTTTGAGAAACACATTACATTCAACCTTCATATTGAAACACTTTTGTTAGGAGAACCTTGGTTGTTAGGATCAGTTTTATGAATTATATTTCATAGTAAAAGTTCAAGTAGGTTTGTAGGATAAATATTTGTGCATCACCATTATTATATTAGTGTTAGTATTATTTTATCCCTTTTCCTCCAAAGCTGGTATACTAGTGGTTAGTTGTAGGTGTGGTGTAAGGGAGCTAGCCATTCAATTTAGATACTCATATCTCCCATAGGTCACCCACAACTTGAGAGATGTTTCCATATTACATCACTTTGAATGAGGTTGGAGTAGACCTCATTTAGGGTGAAAATTTGATTGATAATAATATCAATGTAAAAATAGGTGAGTAAATAATGAAATATTCATGTAATACACACTACTATAGTAGGAACACTAGGGATAGTCATAAAGTGATAAAAATTGAGTAAAAGATGCCCCCGATGAACTTTATATGATGCAAATAAGTTTTAAAATGTATGTGACTATTTTGAATTTGAAAAAGTGAAGCCTGTGTTCACTACAACAAGTATATTGGAATGGAACAAAAGTGCAGTGCGTGACTGTTATGAATAATGTAGATTTAGCTATGTATTTTTTTGGGCTTGAGACAATATCACCACATAAAACTACATCTGAAAGTGACATCCTATATGTTATGTAATTCACTCAATTACACTTGTGAATCATATTTGATATAAAAATAGATATAAATAAGTAATGCATATATTCAAGAACAAATAAACTAATATAAACAAACTACACGTCATGCATAAGTCCATATCTTTATAATTTTTAAATTATTACATTTTTTTTTATTTTTAAAAATATATTTATACCAAAAAATAACATACAAATGAATCCTGTAAGAGTCTCACAATCAATAGGTCTTGTATCAAACATAAGAAGGATGAACTCTGATGAATGGAAAGTATCATGCCATTGTGAAAAATCTAATCTCAACTTGGAATTTGAAAACTGCTTTGGCTCTATAACATATGTATTACTATCATGATGATAATCTTTAGTATCTTGTGTATTTTGTTTACTATTTTGAACTTTAGGACTCTTCAAAATCATTATGTAGTATAAGAACTTTATGTCAATTCTCTTTTTGGAATGATACTAATGTCTTGTAATATCATTCTATGATGTCCTAGAGTGTAAAGTGGCTCTATAGAATATGTGACAAACCATTGATTAAGTGGATTTTCAAGGATAGGTCTCCTTGTAAAGTTTACCACTTTATTCTAAATTCTCTAAATAGGTTGAACATTTTTAGGTTACTCAACTATTATTTGTTGTGTATGAAAAATAACCTTCAGTTGTAGGGGGTGCTCATATGGAATACTATGAATTTGATAACCTTATTATCAAAAATTTATTTTAGACATCTATGTACAGTAGAATGAACTCCATATAACTACTGAATCTAAGGAAATTTTAATAACATATCAAATAATCTTGCATTGGGTACTAATATAAACTTGGTGGTGACATATGTTAGACCAACTTGTAATGGTAATGTGATTTCATCAATAGAACTCAGAACATGTCCATTAAATCCCTTGATTATTATTGTTGTAGAAAGTATATCCTTATCTGTGTATGCAAAATGTGAAATAAGTGTGATAGAGCACATATTCAAACTTGAACCATTATAAAAAAATAACACTGTATAGGTTGATGATCAATGTAAGTTTGAATGAACAAGAAGTACAAATCAAAATCATCATATACTATCTCATGTTTTGTGAATGTAATAAGTGGTCTACATGGACCTAAAACGTGATATGTACCAATAATGCTACTCAAATGATGTTATGCCTCTATCTAAGGATGATGATAAAATGGTGGGGGTGGGCATAATATGTACTATAATTTTGATTTAATTTATGTTTATTGATCTATATGCTTAGAAAAAATATCAATTAATATCTTCATTTTTATAATCTCACTTGGTTGTTCCTTTGTACTTTCAATAGATGTACCTACATCAATGATGTTCGTATTTATCAAATCACGTATCTTATGTCTTAAAATTGATGTATGTGTTGGTAGTATGACATAGTGTGTTGGAAACACAATGAATGAGAGGAGGGGGGAGGAGGTGGGGATAAATAGGTCTTCTAAAATTTTTACAACTTTACCTTATCATTCATGAACTATCAAAATAATATAGTAAACTAGCAACACATTAAGAGCCACAAGCATGAGAGAAGAGCATAACACAAAGAACACATATTTGAGTGAAAAAACCTTAAGGGGAAGAAAACCCACTAATTATGTAAATGGAATATTGTCCTATAACTTAAACATCAAGATTTAGTGAAGCACCAACTTCACTTGGAGCTTCAATCCCAACTAACCAAGCATCAACTTGATTAAGCTTTATGTAGCACCCACTTGCAAGGAGGTACCAACTTCCTAGATAACTCAACACCAACTTAGACACCTTAAACTTTTGATCACCTTTAGAACCCTCTGTTTCTCATATAATAAATTATGGTCTCCTTCTTTGTCTCTTCACACACTTTTATCATTCTCAAACTAATCTCTAGCCTACTTCACTCAATTAGGTCTCTTCAAGATAGATTGGGTATTTTGGCCTTGATTTTCATCTACAGTACCCCTTATATATATTTATGATTATTTATCTTCACCCTAATGATGGTCTATATGACCTCCTTTTTCTCTTTAAAAATCTATATCTTTCACTTCAACTCTCATACATCTAACACACCAATTAGGCCTTGTTCTTATACTAAGCTCTTACTCAAACACCTCTTGGCCGGCTATACACACTTGACCACTTATATTTGTAATTAAATATGCCTTATAAAATGACATAAAAATTAAACAAACAATACAATATTTTGGTCATAGCGTATAGGACCAAAACCCCTGTTATGCCTTAAGGAGACCTACTTGAATTAGGCCTTCATTAACATACATTACCCTTTGAACTCTTCAGAAAACTCTCAAAATTATCACATGGTAGGAAAATATCAAATAATACTCAAATAGACCTCAGTAAAATTAAATGTATGTCCCCAATACCTTTTTAGGTCCAACCATGAATTGAACCTCTTCTCAAAACATTGTTCATACTAGGCCTGTGCATACCCAAAAAATGTCTTGATCAACTAAATCATAAGCACAATTTTTCTATACTATTGTTGCCAAAATCAGCTACGTTCATTTTTGGAACAACCCCTATGAAACTTGTCCATTTCATATTTTTCTCTCTAAGTTCATCTTTCAAGGCAAGTTTTTTTGTTCTCATGTTTGCTCAACTAGCATCATTCGAAGTTCGTGATGTTCCCTTCTTGCATTTTCCCCAAAAACATGAAAATTGTTACAATCTTGATGCGGCCAGATGACACATTTTCCCCCGTTTCTCAGAGTTAGTTATTTTCTTGTGTTTACATGCAGGTACGACAATTTTTGCTGCCATTGAATGTTGTTTTGTGATTTCTGTGCAAAAATAGCATTTTTTGTTGCCTCACATGTAGAGACAACAATTTTTTCCACCCCTGCATGGTCTCAATTTTTGTGCATGGCATTTATGGCCGTGCATGCCAAGTGGTTGGGGCAATTTTTGCCCCCTTTAAACTCCATTTGTATTTCTTTTTCTTTCATTCTTTCCTTGTTTCTCCTCCTCCTTGCCCTGGATGATCAAACAAGCAAGAAGAAGCATATTTTCATCAGATTTGAGCCTTATTTTGCGTTGTTCTTTAGGTACGGTTTTGTATTTGTATTTGTTTTTATTTTCCTTCTCTTTTTATGTTTTTTTTCTTTCTTTCTTTTTTTGTCTTATTTTTCTCCTTTTTATCTTCTCTTCCCTCCTTTTTTAAGGTGGCAAACCCACCTAACTGCGCCTCGATCCTCCTCTTTATACCCTTCTCGACCATTCCAACCCATGTAAGGGTGGAAAAAATCACCACCCTAACCCATTTCTAACTTTTACACACGACCATTCCAACCTCTATAAAGGTAGTGAATTTTGCCGCCCTTACATGTGGTTATCCGACCATGTGTATTTGCGGCAAAAATTGCTGCCTTTACAAACCCTTTGCAAACCACATGCAAGGGCGGTGATTTTTTTTGCCCTTACATGTAACCTATCAAATGTGTATCGGTGGCAAAATTTGTCGTCGATACACATTTACCCATTGAACTAACTAGATGCATAGGCGGTGAATTTTTTTTCCAATGCACCCGACTTCCCAACCATGTGCAAGGGCGGTGATTTTCACTGCCCTTACACGAAACTTTTGACTTTGTGCACAAACAACAATTTTTGTTGCCTATGCACAAAGACCTTCTTTAACATGTAAGGGTGGTAATTTTTTCCACCCCTGCATGCTTTCTTCCATTTTAAATCTAACTCTAGAAATTTTTATTTTTTCCATTTTTTGAGCCTACTTCCCTTCCGCTTTTTGACCTACTCACGTCTTAGTGCTTTCAAACACATTTCTTTGGTCATGATCACCCAACGTGTAATTTTTTTAGATTACCAATATTTCTCCTAATTATGTGATCATGACTCTTATCGTAGTTTCTCCTCAAGATCCTTCTTCGTCAACATACTTTCGACAAAGGCTCTTCTCAATGACTAAAGTTTCTTCAAAAAATTCAAAGATTCTGAAGTACTAATATCAAGGTGTTTTTCCAATCACCTCAGTCACTTCTAATGTCAACGACATTAGAGATATAGAGATCGGCCACGTATATATGGCTGATTTTGTAGAGAGAACCAAGGTGAAAAATTTGAGCTCTAAAATGAAGAGGATAATTGAGAGCAATATCCATTTGGTCTCCTCTTTTTTTATGGTGGCACATCACACAGAGTTCATCCTCCAGTGCACCTAATTCTATAATAAATAGACCAGAGTTGTGTTAGATGCTAGTGGAAATGTATTAATTCAATTAGACCCCAAGTTTATCGATAAATTTTTCATGTGCCCTCCTGTTATTGAAGTGTTGAAGATCGACTTCATTGAAGTGAAAAAGGAATATGATAAAGATCTCGAGAAGGAAAAAAAGGTGATCAATAATAAATGGCTTAAAACTCTCAGATCCAACTTATCTAGATGGCCACATAATTTTTTGAGGAGTGAATTTATAGAATAAGTTGGTGACTTGATTACTCTTCTCAGTAGAGTACGAGGTTTACCATCTTCTTCTCAATTTCATGAATAGATGTATCCCTTCATCAAGATAATCTTCCAGAGGAAACAAGTCATTTTTTGGGGTGAACAGATCAACAATGCTCTACATGAGCAATTAATAAAGGTGTCTACTACCTCAAAGTTCTATATGACTTCATATTTGGTATACATCACAGCTTCAATGAGAACCTTTCCAGGTTTGACATTAGAGGGAGACAGGAAAACCACCCTTGTATATCAATATTACCCTTAGTTGACATTGAAGGGTTCAATCCATCATTTTAGGAGGGTAATTGATGCCTTCTTCACAGTATTTTTGTGTCTCTTCGACTCTCAATTAGAATAGAAAAGAGTATCAGATGAAGCCTAGACTGTTGTGAATGACTTCGACTATATGTTCTTACAATTCCCTACTTTTTTCTATCTGCGAGTTGGCTTTTTCCAAGGCTATCCCTATATGCTCCCTAGATTTGTTTCTGATAAATTAATATTGATGGAGCTGTGTAGACAAATTATTATTGTGCATAATAAATAGATGGAACTTAAGAAACCAAGTTTCAGGTTCCCTATTGAAATTGGCAGGTACTCAGTGTTGACTGCTACAAAAGCAAGGGCAATGGAGACCGAAATACAACTTGTCACCATGAAGCATTTCAAAAGAAGGCCCAAGTTTGATTATAGAGGTGTCAAAGACATGATCAAAAGGAAGACTCAGTTCTATGAACCCATGATTAAAGATGTCTGGATAGATTTAAGGATAATAGAAGATATCAAGAAGATAGACTACAACAGACTATCTCTTGAACAAATAGAGAAATTGGGGCTCACTGATATTCTTTTAAATCTAGTAGATGATAGAGATCTGGTCAATAGCAGGTATCTTGTTGAACAAGTCGCTAACTCTCCTCTTCCTCCAATCCAATGGTCTCAAAAAGAGTTGACCTCTTTGAGGATGAGATTCAAACCAATATTGGCTAACACCAATGATTGGTTAGCAAATAAGGGGATCACTTTAAAAGAATTCATCATGAGATTAGAGGCCAAATTTCAAGAAGAGACAAAGACAAGAGCAAAAAATAGAAAAAAGAATAAAAGCGATGTTCCTTCTCCTTCTAGGCCCCATAAGCCTAGGATCATTTTTGTATCAAAGAAATTAAAGGTTGCTGAGAAAGAGACGGAGTCAATAGATATGGGGGTTGAGAAATAAAGAGTCCAATTATAAGTAGTAGAATAGATGGAAATTGATGACAGACCTACAGGTCAATAGGGAATGGAAGCTCAATCTCCATAAGAAGGTGCATAGCTAGATATAAGAATTTCTTCTTCTCCACCTCACTCACCTATTGTAACTCCTTCACCTATTTGACCCATCAGTATTCCCTCTTCTAGAGCCATCCCTCCTTCTAAAGTTATTTTTGGTGACCCTCAAGGTGATTCTAGAGATGTTCTCTGTTCATCAGGACCCATCCCCAATTTGTCATCTCTTTCTTTCAACATTGGAGATAGTTCCACCTTTGACCATTCAGCGGCAGGTGTAGTTTTGCCTGATACTATGCCCACTACACCCGTTGTTCCCACCAGCAGTGTAGGTGCTACCCCAGTGACACCAACTATAAAAACTTTTTCTAATGTGAATGCTTCTACTCTCCCACGTTGGTTGTCAACTTTCACGCCCAAAAGGAAAAAGCAAGCCATCTCTTCAGATGACTTTGACTTTGGTAAAATAGTATCGGTGAAAGCTAAGACCCCCAAAAAGCCAAAATTCCTTTCAAAAATGATTGGAGATAAGGGGCACAAATTTATAGAGATAGCCAAACCCCCACAAGATGTGACTCTTAAATTTTTTGATATGAGCAGCTACTCCATTTCTTGAGTTGAGTTAGTGAAAATAACTCACGAGGGCACTAAGAGCGATTTGCAATCCGTGATAGATATTATGGTCCAGAAATTTGATAGAGAAAGAGAAATGAAAGATCATTACAAATCAATGGTGGAATAGTTGACTGCAGTGATCTGGGGATTCACTTTTACTCCAGAAGTGGTAATTCTAGATGCTTTCTCTATAGATGATCCCGTAATCTAGAAAGCAGAAAAGACTTATCTAAAGGGAAAAGTACTTGAAGATTACCTAGATAAGATGCATGCACAAGGGATTTCCTTGTTTACAGAGGTGTTTGAAAAAAAAGATAAAATGAAGAAAGTGAGAACAAAATTAGAAGATCTTATCAATACTATTTCTCAAGATATTGAAAGCACAAATAAATATCTTAGCAAGTGGACAGAGATGAAAGTGTTAAAAAAATATACCCTAGTATCAATCAACATCATTGCCAATAGAGGTTCTTATATTGAAATTAAAGAATCACTGATATACAAGATTCAAGTACTTAAGGAACTGATCAGTGACCTCAAATCTTCCAAGGACACTAGTGAAGAAAGCGACACCAATTTATTTAACAAATTGGAGGAGTTGCCTTGCAGACTCACCTCTCAAGACAACCAATTCATTTCAGTAGAGGAAATGATTTAAGAGTTCGAAGGTATGATCCAAAAAGAATTCGAGGAGAAAGCATTCTCAATGGATTCAGTGGACAATATCTTAGATAATCAATTAACTCTGGACAATTTGAGAACCAAGTTAACCTATCACACCAAGTCAATCATAGTAGTGAGAGATGCTACGATCAGAGCTAAGATGATCTTCAAAAAGTGCTAGATAGTAGCGAAATATAGGTAGCTATCGCCATGTACGATGCTCATCTGAAGAAGATTGATGACAAAAATTAAACTATTCTTCCATACTTTCTTCTTCATTCTTCTCATGCACTTTGTAATTGACTTGAGACATTTGCACATGTACTTTTGTCATATGTAAATACACGTAAAAATTTGTAAAAGTCCTAAAGTCAATGAAGACTCATCTTTGACTAGGTTTTTAATAATTAAGTCTTTTCTCAATTTTGAAAGCTTTTCCCTATATATAAAGGGAGCCTCTTTTGTAATAAATATCTTTTTGATAATTGAGAGCAAAAACTCTACTAAAATCGAGATGCTTTCTGAGACTTTGATCTCAACTTGTAAATCATATTTTCTTGAATGAATGAGAAGCAGGTTATTTTCAGACTTTGTGTTAAAATAATTTATGTTACTTAGGAGATCATTCTTATGTTCTCTTTCCTAATAATCTCTTATCTATTTGATTAAATAAGCAAAGTGTATGTAAAAATTATCTAAAGATAGTCTGAAGGATATCAGAAAGACTTTGAACTATTTTTATCCTTTGTGATCTTTTTATCTGTTGTAGTTTTAGGTGAAGACTTTGAGCTCCACTTCACTCTACTGTTACGTACGCTTTGAATCAGTGAGGGAAGTAATGAAAGACTTTGTGCTTTTGTGGGTTTATCGTAGACCTAGTTACTACCCGAGAAGATTTTCTGCTATTTACTAAACATCATTTCTGAAGGAAGAGGAATGTTTTCAGTCATCAACCAAGATTTCTCTTTTGCTCTATGAACATCATCTCTGAAAAAAAAGAGATGGATTGTGTTATCCTACCCTGAGTGTTATTTTTTGATTTTATATATATATATATATAAGTAGTTTATATGGAACCTCCTCTTGATGAGAGGAGAGATTTATCTCATTAAAATGTGGTAAACCCACACTTTTTTTTGTATTAATCTCCTTGTACTGTGGTTGATATACCCATTTTGCCATCAGTTAGCTGATGACAAAATATTCACCCAACATATATAACCATGGAAATAAATCAAACATACAAAAGATAAATGAACTTAAAAACTTCACCAAGTTCACTAAAATTCATTACATAGGTAAAAATGAGTCAAATCCTTCTCTACAAGTAGCCCACTCAAAACAGTCAACTAGTTTCAAAACACAATCATGGAAACATGAACTTTTGATACATGAAAATGCATACTTAAAAACTTCTAATGATTGAATATGATATTAAATAACCTTAAAAAAAATTACAACAAATATATCATAATCTCTGATATAAATATTGGTCTTACAAACCAATTTTCATGACTTCATTGTACACAAACCGCATTGAGTTAGCCAAGTTAATTTAAGAGCAAATTTATGCTAGTATACAATTATCTCCAAATTTTATATCTAATATGGAAATGTATTATAAGTATTAAAAAATATACCCATGTATTTTTATCCATACCTAATCCATGATAACACATCTCTAATAAACTTCTCACTTCTACTTGGTTTTCTCATTGTTTGCATCACTAGGTCTGTTAGCAACTGGTCAACTTGTATGACCAGTTTAGAAATCCTAAGGGATATAAATTTATTAGAAACTACTATGGACATAAGATACAATTTTCAATAGTCAAATTTCAACCAATTATCAACTTTGACTCGATCAACTTTCCCTGTTATAGCAAATCTCTGATAAATAAGGCCTTTTTGGTAGGGTCTGCTCACTCTTCTGACAAACAAATCACACCTAGAGATGCCTGAAAGAGTTGAATTCATGATCCAATAGATAAAATAGCCAAACCATTCCATTATTATCACTTTATAATAATTTCTTTCACATTGGTTTACTATTAGGGTTCTTTGAGGGTTTAAACCATCTCATAGTCTTAACTATCATTCATAAAGTTTAGCCTCTTATTACAAAAACCAATGATTGGAAATTTGATATAAGACCATTCCTCATCTACCACAAATATATTAGATTCTCATGTAGAGGTTATGCATTCCAATGAACACTTGAAAGTTAATCTCAGGTTGAGAACCCTTCTTTTTATGCACATGAGAGACCTCGAAACACCTTTTCTTGCTTCAACCTTCAAATTTTGACCTAAAACTTGGGAAAAATAATTTAAAAAACATTACACACCTAATTAAATGAACACATACTCACACTTACCTTAGAAACTAATCTTGATACCCCATTTGGCCACCATCTCTCTTTATGCTCTCTTAGGCCTTTGACCTACAAGTTACATTAGGCCTTGGAATTGACCTTCTAGCCACTATCCAAGATATCAACACATAATATACATGTCAAAAAACCTTTTACCATGATTGACCACTACCAAACATACTTCATATGTCTTGACAATACCTCATGACACCTCATTAGGTTAGGCAGGGTCTAGAAGTAGTCTAGTTGCATGCTAGGTCTATAGGTCTTACCCCTATAGGCTCACCTTAAAAATTACCTGAGTGTTCCAATGCCTCATATACATAATTAAATAACTCTATGTAGCCTCTTATGTCTCTGTGTATCCATCTCACTAGGCTACCATGTTCCATGTACAAGACTGGGCATCCTATGCACAAGCCTTCTCAAGTCTCTTGCTAGGTTCAAACACTTGTCAAATTTGGAAACTAATATTGAAACACTCTTTCATGATTATATACCTTGATCACATGAATTTAATTATCCTTAAACAATATCATACCTCTACACATACTTGACCTTAAACTTGACATCAACCTTATAAGAATCATTATGTTGCCTTCAAATTTTCTCTCAACAAAGACACATTATCAGATCATTTTAGACTATTACTATAAATTATATATATATATATATATATATATATATATATATATATATATATATATATATATATATATATATATAAAGAGGGAAAAACTATATATGTATAATATATATCTTTGTAGTTGTTATATTAATCTATAGAGTATAGTTGGCCATGTTCAGAGCATGGATAAGCATCTTCAAAACTACCTGTCAGATCTTTAGATCTCATTGTGTTCTATGCCAAGTATTCATATCAGGCATACAATCTCATACCCCATATACCATGTATCTTGTCATAAATGACATCAACATTGACATGAAATTATATCAACCTTGACATCAATGATAACACTTCTCAACAATAGAAACAATGCTCAACAATCTCTTCTTTTGTCATTGATGGCAAACCATATTGAACATCGATCATCCTTATCTCCCCTTATAGGTATTACTCCACCTTTGACATAAATTACAAAGTGATGTCTATAATTCTTTAGATCACACTCCTATCAACCAAAATACTCAACAAATAGAACTATGAATTTATGAGACATAAAATAAACATGTTCCCCTTATCTCCATTCATACCTTCTTAGAATAACTCACATATTCTTGGAGCTAATGAGAATGATTAGTTCCCCCTCAGTATTTAAATTTTTAAATTATTGATAGGGGAAATAATTACACCCGATTCCTTTCTTAGGTGTTTAAAAGTTACCTTTGGAAGTGGTTTGGTTAGGTTGTTTGCACTCTGATCCTGTGTAGAAACATATTCAAGTTTGACACTTTGTTCACTTACTTTCTCTCTTATAAAATGATACTTGATGGAAATTTATTTGGTCTGTGAGTGCATGATAAGGTTCTTTGAGATGCTTATAACACTTGTATTATCATAATAAATAGGGCTAGGACCATCATACTCTACCTTGTAGTCTTTTAGGGTTTATCTTATCCACATGACTTGAGTACAACATGAATTTATTATAATGTACTCAACCTCATAAGTGGACAAATCTACTAATGATTATTTCTTGCTTATTCATGAAACTAGGCACCCACCATCATGGATCCTCCACTGCTACTCTTCTTATAATCTATACTTCATGCCCAATTTATATCTATGTAGGTTGTCAAATTGAACTCCTTACTTTTTGGATACCACAATCCATACTTCATAGTCCCCTTGAGATATTTGAGTATCCTTTTGACTACTTGAGAATGATTCTCTTTTGGATTTTATTGAAACCTTCCCACAAGATCTACTGCTTGCATGATGTTAGGTCTAGATTTTGTGGTGTACAACAAATTTTCAATCATTGACCTATATGACATCTGATTGACCTTTGAAGACTCATATTCCTTACTTATCTTACATCATGTGATCATGGGTGTATTAACTACCTTGCAATCCTTCATCTCAAATTTCTTCAACATCTCTCTTATGTACTTGTCTAGTGAGATGAATATACCTTTTTTAAATTAAGTGATTTGTAACCCAAGAAAGAATGATAGTTATCCTAGCATGGACATCTCAAATTCTTTCTTCATCATTTTTGTAAAGGCCTTTATCATGTTTGCATTGTTTACACTGAAGATGATGTCATCGACATAGACAAATACTATCAGTTGATGGTCATATTTTATCTTGATGTATAAATTATTGTCTACAACTCCTCTTTTAAATCCTTGATACAACATATACTTGTCTAACCTAGCATACCAAGATATAAGAACTTACTTTAGACCACAAAGAGCCTTTTTTAGTTGACAAACATAGGCTTTGTCATCTGATAGTGAGAATGCTTCAGGTTGATCAATGTACACTTCTTCCTCTATATTCCCATTCAAAAATTTAGATTTGACATTCATCTATTATACCTTGAATCCTTTGAATCTTGTATAAACTAGAAACAATATGATGGCCTCCAATATTGATACTAGTGCAAAGGTATCCTCAAAGTCTACCCATTCAACTTGTGTATATCTCTTGAATACCAATCTATCCTTATTCCTAGTGACTTCTCCATCTTCATTTAACTTGTTTTTAAACACCCATTTTGTGCCAACGACATTTTTGTCTTTAGACCTAGTAACTAGTTTATAAGTCTCATTCTTCTCTATTTGATCTAAGTCCTCATTCATATCATCTATCTAAAATTTGTCTTTACTCAATTATATAAGACTCTTAGGTTTAATATTGGATAATAGATCAACATTATCTTGATTTAGATTACTTACCAATCATCTCCTTGTTTGCATACCTACATTCTTGTTGCCAATGATTTGAGATTTAAGATGATCTCTTTGAATTTATTTTGAGGGTCCTTTTGAGTCCTATCTCTCTTCAACATTTTCTTCTTCCTCATCAACCTCTATAGTTTCCTCATCATTCTTGAAGTCCAAACTCTCTAAAGTATTTTTTGATTGTGAGTGATATATCTTTGTCTCATCAATTTTCACATTGGTACTTTCCACTATATTATGTAGTCTGTTATTATAACATCTATAGACTAAGCTTATTTATGATTATCCTAAGAATATGTCTTTATCATATCTAGAATCAAACTTACCCAAGTCTTCATCATCTCTTTTGATGAAACATTTGATCATAAACACTCTAAAGTGTTCTGAATTTATAGGTCCACCCTTCCATAGTTCATAAGAAGTCTTATTTCAATTAGTCCTTATCTGTTCTCTATTCAAAACATCAGAAATAGTGTTTATTGACGATCTCTAATATCCATCAGATAATTTAGACTCATTTAACATAATTCTAGTCATCTCTTGAACTATCATATTCTTCCTTTCCACTACCCCATTCTACTAAGGTGTCCTAGTTGTTGAGAATTGTCTCCTATTCCATAATCTTCATAGAAGTTATAAGACTCATTGGACCAAAATTCTTCTCCTCTATCAAATATTAGGTACTTGATCTTTCCATTATTCTCATTCTCAACAAGATCTTTGAATGCCTTGAATTGATCAATAGCTTCTAATTTCTCTTTCGAGAATGCAACCCAAGTCATTCTTGTGTAATCATCAATGAGTAACAGTAAGTATCTATCTCCTTGAATGATTTGAATTCTTATAGGCCCACAAAGATTAGTGTGGATTAACTCCAAGGGTTTTGTGGTAGAGTACTCCTTAGACTTAAACCTTCTTCTAGTCTGTTTACCATGTTGACATGCCTTGTCAAGAATGTTTATAGGTTTGATAATCTTAGGCATGTTTTTTACATATTTCTTAGTGATAATTTTGACTAAATTGTCAAAGTTTAGGTGACCTAACCTTCTGTGTCATATCCAAATTTCATCTATCTTTCTCATGAAACATCTTGCCTTCTTGATCTCATTCAATACATATAGATTATTCTCAGTCCTCTTAACATTGACAATTAGCCTTCCTAATTTGGCTCTCCTTATCTCACATCCTCTATTATGAAAGGTTAGTGTGTGTCCTTGATTGCACATTTAACTTAAATTGAGTAGGTTATGTTTCAATCCTTCCACATATAACACATTTTGGGTCTCAGTCTTTCCATTATTCAAACTCAAGACACCCTTACCAACTATATAGGCAGTTGTGTTGTCTCCAAACTTCATTATTCCTGCAACATTCTTCTTTAATGAGATGAACTTATTTATGTCTCCTGTCATGTGGCTTTAACAACCACTATCTATATACCATTTCATACCTTCATCTTGAATCTAACAGGAAATATGAGACATCATAGAATTCTCTTTGGTCTTTTGTTCCTACTTGGAAAATATTCCATCTTATCTCTTGAGCTTAATATGATCCATCCTAACTTGATTTGGTTTTCATACCAATGTTTGATTATTTTTGTGCATTTTAGGAGCTTCATAAATCTTGTTGAATCTTATAGGCCTTCCAAATTTATTAGAGAAGAATATTTAAATGTGTCTTATATTATGACAGATGTAACAAAAAACATTCTTGTACTTACCATGGATCCAAGATGACTTGTAATTCATTGTCATGGGCTACTTGATTGGACTTTTTATGTTAATATTATTGACTTGTTCTGACTTCTAATGCTCTCTCTCAAACTTATTCATTTTTTCTATTACCTACACATGCTCAAACTTCAACTATTCATATTCTAATTCATTTGAATTGAACCTTGTGTTGACATCTTTTAACTGATTATTGAGATCATTGATAGTATTCTTTTTATTCTTCAAATGATCAAGGGATATTATGAGATTAAATTCAATTTCTACTTTAACTTCTCCTTCTTCACTATCATAGTATACTTCTTCATCATATATTTTGTCTTCTCCCTATTGATTACAAGACATCTTGTGCTTCTTAGGATCACCTTCAAGATGTTAGACTTGTCATAAAGGACTAGGCTCTGATACCAATTTTTGGAAATACAATGACTGAGAGGGGGATGAATCAATCTTTAATTTTTTTTATAATTTTGTTTTATCCTTCATGAATTATCAAAACAATATAGTAAACTATCAATATATTAAGAGCCATGAGCATGCGTGAAGATCATAACACACATAATACTTATTTGAGTGGAAAACTCTCAAGGGGAAGAAAATCCATTGATGATGCAAATGAGCTATTATCATACAAGTCAAACATAAAGAATTAGTGCAGCACCAACTTCACTTAGAGTACCAACTGTAATTAGTGAAGCACCAACTTGACCAAGCTTTAACAAGCACCTACTTGCAAAGAGGCACTAACCCCTTAGATAACTCATCACCAACTCAGCCACATCAAACCTTTAATCACCTTTAGAACCTTTATTGCTCATATAATAGATGATGATCTCTTTTTTTAGTCTGCACACTTTTTTCCTTCTCAAATTGGTATCTAGTCTTCTTCACTCAGTTAGATATCTTTAAGATAGATTAGGTCATTTGACCTTGATTTTCATCTAAAGTACCCCTATTAGATCTTCACGATTGATTATTTGCACCCTGATGATGGTCTATATGACCTCCTTTTGCTCTTTAAGAGGATATATCTTCTACTTCAACTCTCATACACCTAACACACTAATGTTATAGCCTCGTCCATGTATACTTTTACATGACTACTTAAATGTTGATATATCATATGTATAAATGTTTGTTGCACTTCCTTACTTAGTTGGACTATGTTATCAATTTTGATGTTGTGATATTTGGTCGTAGGTTGATGCATATATCATGTTTTAAATCTACACTTGATGATGTATGGATTGCTTGATGTAATTAATAATTTATTATAGTTTATTACTAGTTTATCAATTTATTGATTTTTGGATTAGATACTATTGATATATACACTCAATGGTTGCAGGTATTGATTATGAGTTAGATTAGATGCATACACTTGACATCAGTATTGGGGTAGCAAAGTGATTCTAAGTAGTCGAATGAGTTTTGATAGGTAACCTTATATTCTTGATTAGTTTCATGTCTTTAAACAATCATGTTGTTCATTGTGCAGTCATATTTTAATTCATGCCTTGTCACTTTTTGCTTTTTATGTCTTGTCATGTTATTTTTTGATTCCTACATGTTGATTGGTGTTAAAAATGCCTAATCAAACTTATTCTTCTCTCTCTCCCTCACATACTCCTCACCACCCTGAACTTGTTGGACTCACCTTTGACAAGACTCAGACTCCCTAAGGGACTTATCTAGACCTACCCCCCATGACACCCCCTCCCACGTGATTTATTAACCATGGTGACTTGATAATTGTTGGTGATCAGGTTAATTGGTCATTATGGCTTTTAAATATTTTATTGGCATTTAAAATAATATCCAATTTTATTATTTTTAATTTTTATTATTTAATTTTTAAATTTTTCAATTTTATTGATTTGAGTTTCTGAAAAAGGTCATTAATGATAGTTACCTTTTGAGTTTTGGCAATAGGGGTTACTTAGGGAGTTGGTCGATGGCTTTGAGGGAGATTTTCTCTCTCCACATTAAATGGCAAATTGAATGGAGAGTATGGTGAGTGGGTGGAGAGGAAGGGAAGAAGAATGGACAAGGGGAAGGAAACACACACACACACACACACACACACACACACACACACACACAGAGAGAGAGAGAGAGAGAGAGAGAGAGAGAGAGAGAGAGAGAGAGAGAGAGAGAGAGAGAGAGAGAGAGAGAGAGAGTTAGTTTTGGAACTTCTTGGATTTTTATCTCAATGTAGATTCAGATATACTAGGTTGATTCTCATTGTGGGTAAGGCAAGGATAATTTCAAAACTATTTTGCTACATTATAAACATTATCCCTTCTTGCATTGGACAAGGTGAGTTGTTTGACTTTTAAACTAGTTATTTTTTGATCAGAGGAAATTGTAAGTAATATGGGATGTTATATACACAGCTAGAGAGTTGAAAGACTCCCAAATGGGTATATAGTACACCATAGGTTTTCCATATTATCCTTTGGTGTATAAATCACAAGAGAGGCTATATTTACCATATGAATATGTATATATATTATTTGTTTATATTATTTCCTGATGGATGTGTTATTATTGGAAAGGATGTGTGTTTTTATATTTTACTATGTATATGCCATGACTTCACAATTTTGAGCCTATTGCATTTAAATTTGGCTGTGTTTTGAGTAGATGAAACCCTGCCCTTGAGGGATGCCTTGCATATTTGAACTGGCTATATTGCAGGCATTTTGTGCCATTATATGTATGAATCAACTTGGTTAACCTTGTGTGTCCCATGATGTGGCAACAATAATGCATCATGGTTTCTTTTATTAATCCATGCACCTGCTTACGGATTCGATGTTGGTATGTTATTTTTATTTTCATTCTATTTGGCCTATGTATATCCCTATGGGTCACTACACCCTATTTTTCATAAATGCTTGTATGGTGGTTCAATCCATGAGTTGAATCTAAAAAATGAGTTGGGTTTTTTATTAAATCTCATGGGTATAAATTTTTTGTTGATAATTATCCCTTTAAACTAAATAGTCGTTTGGTATCTTTTAAATTCTTAAGGCATATTTTTGGGTCTTTATTATAATTTTCAAAAGTAAAGTAAAATTCTATTTGGGCTTTTTATCCATTCATGTAGGCAGAGCTCTGTTATATATATATATATATATATATATATATATATATATATATATATATATATATATATATATATATATATATATATATATATATATATATATTCTTCCAACATAGAAAGTTAACTTGGATCTTTAAAGTTTTAGAGAGTTGTGTTGTTTTGTGATTAATGGGTCTTTGGATTATATGAATTTTTGTATGGGGTTTATTTTTGAAATGGCTAT
Source organism: Torreya grandis (assembly GCA_037957365.1). Taxonomy (NCBI): domain Eukaryota; kingdom Viridiplantae; phylum Streptophyta; class Pinopsida; order Cupressales; family Taxaceae; genus Torreya; species Torreya grandis. Next base: position 154,103 of record JARHVA010002552.1, on the reverse strand, counting down.
ATAAGTGTATTTAATGACACAATTTGTCCATATAGAGGTGCTTTGGGTTATGATAAAAGCCTGTTTATTTTAATTAATACTGAACCATTATGGCATAGATGAGTTTGGTTGGTTCATTTTCTTAAAAAACTAATCAATTACATTTTTCTGGCATAAGTTGATTTGATTGAAATTATATGTGTGGTTTTGATTGGAGCTTTTTGTGTTTTAATTTGAATGATTAAATTATATTGTGGCTTTACTAAGAGTTTTATATGCTTATGTATTGTTAAACCATGAGAATCAAATAAAGCTCTGTTAGAATCATTTTTATGAGGGTTTTCAAATTTTATTTAAACCCATTTGAAATGCTTGTTGTTTCGTAATTCATATTGACTTGATTTTTAATATTCGGGGATCATATGAGGTCGTGAGACATCATGATGATCTTTCAAATCTTATATATCGATAATTGGTTAAAAATTGATTTATTATTTTGAATGCATGTTGAATTATTGTTTCCATTTCAAAACTTGTTAGCATTATTGGAGTTTAAGATGCATGTATTGACTAATTGTTATATGTTGACTATTTTAATTTTTGAATTGATTTTGATTTATAATTAATTATGGTTATGAATGATTGCTAGAATCTTTAATAATTACCTTGGAAATGTTGTATGATTGAGTTGACTTGTTATCACACTTATTTGATTTTGACTTAGTTGAGTATAACTGTTAAGTTATATATTGTGCTTTCTATTCTATTATATGATTGTTTGAGGTGTATTATTGTTGGGTCACCATTCTTGGAGCAAATCTAAATCACTAAGTATTAATTGGCATGCTTGTATGTTTGGATTATAAATTTATAGTTGAGATGATAATGGGTTGATCGCATACTAGTGGAGATCCAAGTTGGATATTCTAGAAGCTATAAAAATATATTAGTTATTTAATTTTTTACTATATCTTTTAGTATCTTGTAATTAGTTATCCCTAATTTTGATTTATATCGATGACAAGATGGTTATTCTCATCTCACCTTAGAATGGTGATTGTGTCTTTCATTGTGTTATATTGTTATGTTGAGATGTCCAATAGTTAGGAATTTGATTTGATCAAAACTTTCTCCTTGACCCTGGGTGCTGAAACCACCATCCAGCTAATGGTTGGGGTGGTAAGAGCCATCGATGGTTGGGTTCATAGGGCTAGTTGGGAGGGTTTGTCCAATTCAATTATTTGCTTCTATATGCTTTTATAATCTTACGAACATGTGAAGTAGTGATGAGTTAATTTATGTTATGTATATATTATTACTTAGTTGCTAATATTTAATTTTATTTGATTCATAAACATGGATAATATGTTACTTTGATTTGATATTGGTTAATTATGGTAGCTTCATGTGATATGCTAACCTGTGTTGTTAAAGGAATGTAAGCTTGAATGTGGCTTATATGATAAGAAGCTGAAGTGGTTTATGTTGTTGAAGGTAATTTATTTTATATGCCAAGTTATTGAATGTTTAAATATTTTTCCTTCTTATTTTTAAAGTATTTTATTGGCATTATTAATGTATAATTTATTTCATTTTGATATCAATGTAGTTATATTTGATGTTTTGGCATGCTAACCTTGTGATTGGATAGGGATCCTTCGGGAATAAGGAGTAAAAGTTATAATGTTGAACGTGAGGTGATATGTAGAAGTTTACTCTCAATTTTTTATTTTGATCATTTAGAATACTTGGGTTTTACCCTTTGATTTATAGTGGATATCAATTACTAATGTTGTGTTAGTCTATTGCCTTGTTATTTTAATTTTAGAATATATGATAAATGATGTTGTGCATGTTTTAGTGTATCATTTATTTCTTATGCAACCTTATGGAGTTTTTTTATATTCTCTTGATATGTATAATCATGGTACCTTGAGTAGAGATTTTATCAGGCACATAAATCATTTATTTTGGTGTTTAGGCATATTTGAGTATGTTGGATTTGATTATTAGCAATCTAAAATCTTAGCTTGTATGATAGTTGTTGAGGAGTTATCTAATTAATTTCTTGAATACATATACAATTGCTTATGGATCTTTTATGTATGTTGTAATTACTCTTATGATAGCATGGGTAGATAGAGTTATTCTTTAGTTGGTTTTCAACCTGTGTATGGCACATGGAGACCTTTGTATGTTTCAACTTGTATATAATATATATGAACAAGTTCAGACAATTTGGCTGCCATGCTTATATGAAAAGCGTAAATAAAATATTGCTTGCATACTTGGGACTTACGAGACTGCATACACATGTATCTATGTAGTTATTAATCAATTCTTTTGTTCTCTTATCTCTTGAAGTTCAATTAACCACATTGATGAAAGAAGTAAAAAATATGAGTTTGATATTCATATTGGAGACTACCTAGTATATGTATAAAATTTTGTAAGTGTTGGAACAAATTGTTAATTAATAACTGAAAATATTAATATATGTTGGATATCACTTCTATGTGTTAGGCATGTTTATTGTCTATTTTTCTTGTGGTTGGAATTATCATATTGAGTAAGACATTTACAATGGTGTGATTTGGTATGTGCATTTTATTTATGTGGAAATATGGATACTTTATACTTATATAAATTGGTTCATGTTGGAATCTATTGTATGCATGAATAAAGTATCTTGGCACATATGGGAAACATACTAATCTAATATATCTGGTTATAATTGGAAATCTATTGTATGCATGCATATTATGCTTATTTTTTTATGGAAAATACATCACTCAACCATGATTGAATATACTTGATATGATGTTGAATGAATTTGGGACTATTTCATTACTAAACTCTTTGATTGTAAGAGAGATTAATGTCTTAAATTTTAATCAATCATATTAAAATTTTAATTACATATATGGCTAGACAATACTAAAGTAAATGTGAAAATTGGAATGGCTAATATTCCTTCTTTACCTTAATAAATGTTATGGGGAAATACATTTGGCTACCATGTACTTTGGGTCTATTGATTTCCCTTTAATTGTTGTATCACATTGGCTATTTGCCACTATATAATCATTTATATCGATTCAATTATAAATTACCACCATATTATTATCTATTAGATGATGAAATCGATCACAATTTTATCTTCATCCATTTAATTAGATCATGACAATCATAATTATAAATCGAATGTATGTGAACTAAAAAAGAAATGTGTGGGAAATAGTGCAATGACCTTTAGACTAGTAGAAAGTGACAAACTTGGCCATAGCACTTGAATATTTTCTTATAGTTCTATGATTTTCATTCCTTCATGATTGTAATCTCTTTTATGAAAATGATAATTTTTTATGGATGCTTACAGGGATTTAGTCAAAATCTACACGCTTTCCAATTGATAGTTGGTTTCTATATATGATTATCATGTTTGGTTTTCACCTAATTATAGGACAATGTTACATTTGATCTCTTACCATGGACTTATTATGACCCAATGATGACATAAATGGTTAGGGATAACCTTTCTAGTTGTGCATACATGAATATGTTAAGTGAATATTGCTTGCTTTAGAAAGTGAGGTTTGGATCTAACATGCATCTAAAAGTGTACTCTGATATGTAATTCCATTTTTTTAAAGTTGTTTCGCTCTTGCTTAGAAACCTCTTAGTCAAAAATACACACTTTCTCACTTATATTTTTAATTAAATATACCTTAGAACATGCCATAAACATGAAAAACCCATTAAAATAGGTTGGTCATAAAGTATAAGACCAAAACCCCTTTTTAGGCCTTAAGGAGACCTAATTCAATTAGGTCTTTATCAACACACATTACCCTTTGAACTCTTTGGAATACTCTCAAAATTATCACATGATAGGAACATATCAAATAATCCTCAAATATACCTTATCCAACTTCACTTTAGGTCGAAAATAACTTTTTAGGTCCAACCACCACTTGAACCTCTTCTCAATACACTGTTTATACTAGACCTATGCATACCCAAAAAATTTGTCTTGAACAACTGAAGCATAAGCATAATTTTTCCAAAAGAACATGGAAACATATTACACATAAAAATTATATATTACCTTAAAAACTTCACCAAGTTTATTATAACTCATTACAAAGGGGAAAAAGACTCAAACCCTTATCTGTAAGTATCCCACTTAGAACTATCAACTAGCTTCAAAACATAGCCATGGGAACATGAAATTTTGATACATGAAAGGGCATACTTAAAAAATTAAAATTCATGAATATGATTTTAAAACAACCTAAAAATAATTTAAAACAAATAGATCATAATATCTAATATCAATATTGGTCTTACAAACCAATTCTCATGACTTCACTATACACAGACCTCACTGACTTAGACAAGTCAATTTGAGAGAATTTTTTTGCTATATACATTCATATCTAAATTTTATATCTAATATGGATATATATATTATAGGTCTTTTAAAACATATTCATGCCTTTAGATCCATCCTTAATCTATGATAACATATCCTTGATCAACTTCTCGCAACTGCTTGATTATCTCACTGTTTGCATCACTGGGTCTATTAGCGACTAGTCAACTTGTATGACTAGTTTAGCACATCTAAGGGATAGAACCTACTCATAAACCACCATGGACATAATATATAAGTATAAATCTTCAACCTTCAATCAATTAGCAAATTTGACTCGGTCAACTCTACCTACTATAATAAATCTCTAAGAAATAAGACATTTTCTATAAGGTCCACTCTTATAAAAAAAATCACACTTAGAGATGCCTGGGAGAGTTGAATTCATGTTTAAATAGATAAACTAGATAAACTAATCCATTCTGAGTACTTGAGAATAATTTCTTTCACATTGGGTCACTATTAGGGTTCTTTGAGGGTTTAAACCATCTCATAGTCTTAACAATCATTCATAAAGCTTAGCCCCTTATTATAGAAACCAATGCTTAGAAATTTGAGATAAGAACCTTCCCAATATACCATTAATAGATTATGTTTTCATGTAGATGTTACATTTTCCAATGAACATTTGAAATTTCTTGTCGGGTTGAGAACCCTTCTTTCTGTGCACACGAGAGACCTCAAAATACTTTTTCCTGATTTAACCTTAAAATTTTGACCTGAAACTTGGTCAAAATACTTTGAAAAATAATAAATATCTATTTCAATGCACACATACTCACACTTTCCTTGAAAACTGATCATGATACCCCATCTAGCCACCATTTCTCTCTTTGCTCTTTTAGGCCTTTGACCTAGAAGTCATATTAGGCCTTGAAACTAGCCTTTTATCCACTATCAAATCTCTCAACACATAATATACATGTCATAAAACCTATTATCATGCTCAACCACTACCATACATACTTCATATGTCTTGATAATACCTCATGACACTTCATTAGATCAGGCAAGGTCTAAAATTAGTCAAGTTGTAAGTTAGGTTTGTAGGTCCTCCCCCTATAGGATCACCTTAAAAGTCAAATGAGTGTTCTAATGCCTCATATGCATACTCAAGTAACTCTATGTATCATATTATACCTTTGTGCATCCATCTCTCTAGGCCACCATGTTCCTTCATGTACAAGATTAGAAATCCTATGCACAAGCCTTCTCAAGTATCTTGCTAGGTTCAAACACTTATTAACTTTAGAAACTGATATTGAAACACTCTTTGATGCTTATATACCTTTCTCACATGCCTTTCATGCTCCTTAAACAATATCACACCTCTATACATACTTGACTTGAAACTTGAAATCAACCTCAGAAGAATCATCAGGTTGCCTTCAAATTATCTCTCAATAAAGAGATATTATCAAATCATTTTAGACTATTACTATGAATATTAATGTCTAAAATAAGATATATAAAGAGGGAAAAACTATATATGTACATTATATATCTTTGTAGTTATTATATTAATCTATAGATTACAACTAGGCATCTTTGAAATTACCTGACAGATCTTTAGATCTCATTGTGTTCTATGTTGAATATTCATATCAAACATACATGCTCATACCCCACACATCATGCATATTGACATCAATAACATCAATCTTGACATCAAATGATAGCAACCTTGACATCAATGATAACCTTCTCAACAATATAAATAATTCTCAACATAGTGATCTATTAAAATAACATAAATCATGTTGATCAAATATTTTTGGGAGAAGTCTACTCACATCAACCTCCTCAATAGGAGGGAATGATATGAGTTGACATTCCAATAAATTTTTTAAGACCTTATAGGGAGCTTTTATCAAGTTAGTAAATTATCTCCTTGGAAGAGTTGATAACACATTACACTGAGTAGATTTTGAAATTGCATTCATTTATATCTTTAGATCACTCTTATTTTCACTTGGTTTCACCTTGTATGGTGGCTTAATTTTATTCTTTGTATTAAAAGTATAAACTACGTTGGTTACATATTTTAGCTTATTCATTTTCAACAAATTAATCTATCTTTACTTAACAATGTGACATAAATAAACAAATGATAGAATGTTATTAAACATAATAGATTAATGTAGAGGTGGAAGAAAACTCTATTTGAATATATCTTACAATTCCTTATT